>JANFOG010000003.1:0-497500 GCA_024336345.1 Mariannaea sp. PMI_226
TTTAATAGACCTAATCTAATCTTACTATAGCCCTTTTAATAAGCTATTGCTATTTTCACCAATTCCACCACCCCCATTAATGCCTAATCTATTAAATAAGTTTATTTTTTCTTAAAATATCTTTAATTACTTTAATATAAACTTTAGCTTTAATAATGCCTTTATAATCTAGTATATATTAATAGTGTTTTTAAGAATATTAATAAAATAATTTATATCCCCTGCCTTATTATTCTAAAAGATATATAACTAGCCTTTAAAATTATTCCCTCTATCTTTATTTATATTCTGCCCTACCCTAAATCCTTTAACTTTATCCCCTTGCCTTAATATAGCTGCCCACTACTTTATATTTTTTTTAATATTTTTTACTAATTATTATAAAAGTTAGATATTATTAATTATAAAACCCAATTGTTTTAGTAAATGCTACTTCTATATTGCCCAAATTGTATTTACCCCATTTGGGCGCTTATTAATAAATTACTATTATAGGATAAAAAGACCTAGACGTTATATAATAGCCTGGCTACTACTACTGCCACCACTACTGCTATTATTACTATAGTAATTTAATAAATTAGTAAAATCTATACTTAAGTATCTATTAATATATAGGCTTATTATTATATTTGCATTATACTTAAGATACTGCATTTAATATTCGGCTAGAGGATAGCTAGATTCCAGCGGGATTTAGTATCTACTTAAATGGCCCTGCAATTATTATAGCACCACCTAAACGAAAAGTAGATAATTATATAAATAGAATGCCTACAAGCCTGGGCCCCAATATAAATAGGCGTCTAGTAGTATAGCCTGCCTACTATTATATTAAATAAGAACCTAATTGCCTATTTTATTATTTCTTATTATAAGTCCTATAGCCTCCTTTAACTAAGGCCAATAGCTAATAATATATTAAAAGAGTTAGTTTATATTTATATATACCTATTGACTTATATAGCTAAACTCTATAGGGTACCCAAGCAATTAAGCTACAATCTCAATCTGCGAAAGAGCATGATTGGTGAATATTGTGTTTACTATCTACATAAGAAATTGCTAGCTGCGATTTCCCAAAGCTATAGAACTTAGCCTCTAGTATAGCCCCTCCACACTATAAACAACAGATAGCCTAGTATTATGCTGGTCTTAAGATAATAGCAGTAGGAATTCAGCTACTATTACCAAACACTTCCAAATTGGATCCTCTACCTTAGTAATATAATTCATTAGGTAGAAGATAATGGCTAGGCTTTTGGCCTACATAAGAATAAATAATATATTATAATTATGCCTTAGCCTAATAGCTATAGTCTTATTCCATTGGTTTACTAGTGGATAATTTCTATAGATATATAGAATCCTATTATTATTAAACCTAGATGATTCCATTAGCTTCTAAGATGCCCCAAATTAACACCAATCTCACTTTACTAGGCCCTTTCCCTTTTTATATTATATTGTATATTTTATATATATTGGGCTATATATATAGATTTAAGTTAATCTTATATAAAAGTTAGCTTCCTTATTAAATATTACTTTTAATTATTTATAATTCTATATTATTAATAAGATATTATTATTTATTATATAATTAAATATTATTTTTTGGAATGCTTTTTTATTAAGATCTTACTCTCTAATATTAGTAAATCTACATTATTTATTATTCTTTATTTATTTTATAAAAGATAATATTTATATATTAAATGATGGCTTCCTGCTGAAGTTATATAGTCTTTATTTATATTTATTTAGATCTACTTTTTCACTTATTAGTCTCTAAGTTATTTGAATTATTTATTAGCATATTGCTTTGTAGCTAGATTAGCTTATATATATATAAGGCTCCCCGTTAGTTTGTTTTTACTATACTAAAGTATTGATTTATTTGCCTAAAGATGGATATAGCCTCTATCTTTATATAATAGTTAAAAAACAAGCCTATTTCTTTATAGAAGAAGAGGGCTGAGCTAATTGGGTTGGAGATTGATAATTATATTTACTTATATATTATATCTAGGCTTTATAAAAAGGCTTCTACTGCCTTAAGATAGTAAGTTTAATATATGGAGAGTTATAGCTTTATTGAATTGGTAATATTATTTGGGTTTAATATAAACCAGATTGCTAGCAATCTAAACTAGATAATTAATAATTTGATTTTTTTTATAAGGCTATTCTTAATTCTTATGATATTAATTGTTAGTAATTATATATAGATATATAATATAGTAGTTATTATATGTTGCTATTTTAGAGCTGGCGCCTGTTTTCTAAATCATCCTTAGCAATAGAAAGCTATTTTGCTATAAGTGTGGTAAGGGCCCATTCTACCTAAGGGAAGCTGTCTTATTTTATGCTAATTATGCTAATAGCCCAATTCTATAATTAGAGTAGTATATTAAATATAAGAAATAGGAATATATAATGATTTAAAAACCGCCTGCTATGCCGCCAAAGGACCACTATTGCTCAAGCCCCTAGGCTTATGTTTCTAACTATAGGCATATCCCGAATTACTTTAGTAGTTAATTTATAGTGTGATTTGCGTCCTATATTAAATATACTTGTCTGACCATATTCTTATTGCAATATTACTATCTCTTTTGCTATATATAGCCTGCTAATCCCATAAGGAAGAAAAGTAAAAAATATCTTTATAAAGAAGAAAGTATTCTTAGAATTAGTAAAATCCTGCCTATAGCTAATATAAATATATAGCTCTTCTTGCCTTGCTTAATTAGCTATTATTAAAATAGCCCCCTATTTAGAACCTATTATTTTTATAATAAATTATAATTTAGCTATAGATAATATAGAGCTCTGCTTATCTAAAGGAAATAAGCTATTAAATATAATCTTATGAATATTAATATTAGCTATTGATCTTTTTAATATTATTTTATTTATTCCTTAATTATATTTATAAAACCTATTTAAAAGAATCTTATCCCTATTTATATTCTCCTCTATTTTTAATATATTATCTTTTAATATTATTTTACTATTTACAAAAGAGAATTTCTTATTAATTTTAGGTTTTTGGCTATTTTTAGTAAATATGGCCTAGCCACTTTTAATATAAGTTCTATTATTAATTTCTAAAAGATTATTTAGTAATAAGGTAATCTCCATAGGTCTATTTGCTTTTATTCCTCAATTAGATAATAGTATAATTTAAATAATTTTAGTTTTTTTTTTATACTAATGGCTCCTTATATTATATAGTCTGGTAAATAGCTTTTAGTATATTATAAACAATCTTGCCCCAATGCTATATTTCTTTTATATTAATCTCTATTTTTATATATTAATAATTATTCTACTTAAATCAAATTAATGCCCTCTTAATTACCTAATAATAGATAGATAGTAACTTTAAGAGATCTTTAGGCGCTGGTTTTTCTAGCTTATGCCATAAGATATAGATCTACTTCAAGATCTAGACTAAAGGATGTAGTAATATATTGCTAATAAGCTTCTATATATTATTTAGAAATATTATAATATAATCTTAAATATATTGTGAATATTAAATAGCTTCCTTCCCTCCCCCTTTTAGAATATTATATTAGGCAATTTAGCTAAAGTAGGAATTAATAGAGATAAGCTTTTCCTTAATGAGTATAAGCTTATGCAATTCTATAGAATAATAATGCTTATACCCAAGAGATTAATATAATTACGCTTTATAGCTAATCCGGCCTTTTCCTAACTGGATATTATAAGATTGATAGATTTAAACCCCTTTTAATTTAATTAAAATATAAATAGTATACCCTTAAATAAAAATATTATTTTTAAATTCCAATTTACTAAATAGAAACTATTAATAATAGCTATAGTAAATATAATTAGATAAGGTAGAAAAGTTATAAAGAGAAAGATAGAATTCTAACCCTACCTTAATTTATATAGCTTTTGGGATTGGTTTATATTAATTAAGATTGTAAAATACTCTTTTCTTTTTAGAGAATGTTATATTAAGATAATAGAATAAGTTTAATAGATTTTACACTAGATTTTCTAATTTATATTCTTTAAATATCTAAATATATTATTTAGATATAAGCATTTTTATTTTAATATTAATTGACCTTTTTTATAATATATTGGTTATAATTTCTAATATTGGCGTTGGAGTTTTTGTTACTAATAGTATTAAGGTTTTATTATAATTATTTTTTATTCCTTCTGTAATTATTTATATAGATCTATCTATATATTTCTTTATGGCTTTTTGCCTTTAGATATTAAAAGCTCTTTTAAATATTTTTTATTATTAAATTTAATAAATTTAATATTGCAAATGGCTAAATAGGGATTGCTGCCCTTTGCTAATAATTGGGTTTACCTATCCCTATTGGCTAATATTGCATGCTAGAGCTAATTATATATCTTTTGGCTTTATATTTATCTTAATATCTTTTGGCCTTATATTTAGCTATATCTTTCTTGAGTTTATATTGGATCTAAAGAAAGCTTTAGTAGTAGGTATTATTTGAATTTAAGGTAGATTGGCCTTTGCGATTTATGGTAGCTTAGGCGATGGCAGCACCGGAATTAGCATTATATTGGAATGCTAATCTACTTTATGTTCTGCTATTAATAATAAGGAGGCTTGAAAACTAGTTTTAATATTTATAATTATTCTTATTTATAAAAAAGCTGCTGGCTGTTGCTATTTTTGCTATTATAATAGTAGCTTGCTATTATTCTTCCTATTTATTATAATATAATTGCCTAATTTTACCTTCTTTTTTTCCCTCTTTTTTATATTTTATTAGTATTTTGATATTTTATATATTTAATTGTATTTTAATAATTATAATTATTATTATTAATAGTGGCATTTAATCTATAATTTTAATTTATAATTTTAGCCTTAATAATATTAATATTATTTATATAAGAATACCTTTATTATATATCCCTGCCCCAATCTTCCTCTTATTTTTCTTTTTTTTCTTTTTCTTTTCCTTTATTTTAATATTAATCTTCTTTAAAATGACCTTTTTAGCTATTAATTATAAGCTTTAAGAAATAAATAGGAATCTTAGTTATAATATGACCATTATAGCTTATATTTAAATAATATATTTATTAAAATTCTCTTTTAATAATGAATAATATATAAAAGGCCTAAATATAGAGGCAATTGCCTAAATTATTTTTCTAATTTCAAATTGGTTATTAATATTAGAATATCGCCTATTATATAATCATTTTAGAAAAGATCGTTTAGCCATTTTTATTAATCTGAATATTTTATTATATAATTAACTTATTAATTTTAAAGATTGGGCTAAAAGATGGTTCTTTATTATTAACTATATATATCTATATATTCTAATTTGGTAGATTGTTTAAATTGATAGCCTAAAGGAAGATATAGGGCAGATAGTAGATTATATTATCCTTACCTTAATTATTTAAGATAGTGGTTATTAATTATAGGCTACTTTCTTATCCCCTAATATTTCTCTTTATTTTAAATTAATTTATATTTTCTAAAATCTTCCCTTAATCTTTATTTAATTTTAATATCTTCCCTTTTGTAATATTAACTATTTCCCTAATTGGTCTAATCCTAAAAAATAGTACTTCCTTATTAAAGAAAGACCTCTTATTAGACTTAGACTAAGATTAGCTAAGATATTATGGCTTTATTAATCTTTTAATATATTTAATACCCCCCAATTTAGCTAAATCCCCCTTTTAAGGTTATTATCCTTTTTAAGTCTTCCTTATCTTCCCAATCTATTTCTTACCCTAGGAAATATTATATAAGAAGATAATAATCCATTCTAATTCCTACTTCCAATTAAGCTCCTTTATTATCTATATTGGAAAGATTGCTAGCTTATTGGACTATAATCTAATGTTATACCCTCTAGATGTTAATTAAGATTATATCTTTATTATTATCCCCAAAATATAGACCTTCCAAGCTATTACAATGGGTTAATCTATCCCTATATTAGTAGTTGTATTATTAATCTTAGTACCCTTATAGAAGCCTTCCCTATAGAATGTTAAATTAAACTTTATAACCCTAACCAAAAGGAAATGGCTAGTAATATTAGTAATTATGCTAAATTCCTAAGTTATTCTGTATTCTAAACCTATAATACTATTTAAAAGATTAAATAAAGAATCCCCTCTATAGATATTATTATTTTAATTATCTTTAGAGGCAATGACTATAGATTCTAATAATATAGATAAGTTATAAGTAAATACTATTCCTAAAGGTAAGTCTATAGGAAATTATATTTATTATATGAAATATCTAAAAAAGAATTAGTATAGAATAACCTTATGATTTTTTATGATCTTGATGGATGTGTTTATTTATATATATGTGTGTATATGGGAATGTGTAAAAACAGTTTTGTGAAATATATAAACTTTCGTTCCAAAAGGCTTTTTGAAATAAAATAAGTGAATAATGTAAATTGGGTTTTTTTTCTCTTCTGTATAAAAATATAAATATTTTATAAAATATTAATATTAAATAAAATATTAATATTAAATAAAATATTAATATTAAATAAAATATTCTTTATTATTATACTTTTAGTTTTTTATTTTTTTTTAATATAATCTAAATATTTTTGAATAATTATATTATTTTTTAGCTTAATTATTATCTTTTAAATAAAATTAATAACCTTAGTAATTCTAATTAAATAGATTGCCTATTTCTTAATATTGTAGTTAATTATAATATTTTTCTTAATATATTATATTATTTTAAATTTCCTTATTATTTTAATTAAATTAATATAGAATTTTATTTATAATATATATATTTAATTCTAAATATTTCTTTTAATTATATTTCTCTTTTTTTATAATAAAATATCTATTTACCAAATTTAGGCTTTTTCTCCTAATTATTATATTAAATTAAATTAGATTTATTTTTCTTTCTTTATATTAATAGCATTATTATAAATTAATTTAATAAATAGATTAATATTCTTCTAATAAATATCTCTACTTATTTATCTAAAATTGCCTTCCCTATAGAAAATATCTAAATTTAAATAAAAAAAACCTAATTATAATATCTTCTATATATTTCTTTATTAAAAACTAACTCCTACTTTAATAATTTTATTTTATTATAATAAATCTCTAAAAGATTATTAAAATTAAATATTAAATAATAATAAAATAGAGACTATTAAAGCTAATTATTATATAAATAGAACTTCTTATTATATAATTTACTATTATTTTATTTTTTTATTAATATATTTATTTTTATTATAATAAATAATAGAATTATAAAATAAAATAGATTAGGCAATTCCAAAGATAGTATTTATGTTCTATTAATATAATCTAATAAATCTAAATATATTTATATTTATCTCTTTATAATTTAAATCTCTATATATCTATATATTACCTTTTCTATTAAACTTAATATTTAAAAAGGAAATTAGATTATTAATTAAATAAATTAATGTAATTATTATTAAATTAAAACCTTTATATTATTTATTAAATAAATAATTAAATAAATATCTAAAAGAAAGATATATATAATCTGATTCTTGTTAATACTACCTATTAAGATAATTATCAAAAACCTTATTATTATTAAAAATAAGACGCTACTCTTATTAATATAATTTACTAAGAAAATTATTAGGAACCTTATTATAGACTTTTATGTAAAAAATACTTATTATTAATTACTATTTAAATTAAATAATTTAATATTTATAGATTGGGTTTAGTTTAATAAAATTGGAATTAATAAAGTAATTATAAATCTATTTATTTATAATATAAATAAATACTTAAGTATTATTAAGATTTTTATAAATATTTTTAATAATAATAAAATAATATATTATAATTCTCTCCACTAATATATTAATAATATAATTATATATCAATTATTAAGCCAATCTAAATTAATTTATTTTTTATTTTTTATTATTAATAAAATCTTATTAAAATCTAATAGTTTAAAGAAATTTATAATCTTTAGATAATTAGAGGGGTAATTCTAGATATATATAGCAAGATTATTTATTAGAATTTATAATTCCTTCTCTATAGGAGGGCGAATATTAAATTAATTAGTTCATTTATAAAAATCTAAAAAGTAAAGTCTAAATAAATAGGATTATAAAAATAAATAAGGTATTTAATTAAAAAGTTAATTGGAAATATATTAATAGTATTAATAGAATGATTAATAATATAGTGGATAATTATAGTATATAATTTAATATATATAATTATTACCAATTTAGTAGACTTTTTAAAGGTTAAAAAAGGAAAAGCTTGTTTTTTCATTTCTCTTATAGCTAGTTATAAAAACAAGCCCTTTTATTATTTAATTTATTATTTATTAAATAAACAATTTATTTATTAATTCCACTTTTCATTTAATTCTTTATTTATTTCTTTATTTATTATATACCTTACTTTAAGCCATGCCTTATGCTATAGCATCTAATAAAATACATATTAATTAATATTTAATCTAAAAAATAATAATTTAAAATAGAAAATTAAAATAATTAAGAATAAAAAAAGAATATAAAAAGAAATTTATTATTTAATTAAATAATAAGGTTAATTAATAAAATATAATTAATAAATTTTAAAGGAGAATATAATAAATATATAATAGGCTATTTAGAAATATAATAATATTATTATAAAAAAAAGCAAAAATATAATATAAAATTATAAATAAAATCAAAAGATAATAAATTATAAAAAATTAAAAAATTAAATTTAATTTAATTATTAAAAATTTACTTTTTATTTTTTAATTAAAATTAAATAAAAACTATCTAAAGGTATATAAAAATATAAAAGATTAAAATTAAAAATAAAATATAAAAATTCCCTTTTGGAAGATTAATTAAATAAATAAAATAATAATAATAAAATTTAAATAATTATTAAAAGAAAGGGAAGGGAAATTTATTAAATATATACTTAATATATACTTTAGGATTATTTAGCTTAAAATTAAGGACCTCAAAGAGCCCCTAATAAAAGGTATAAATAATAATATATTAAAAAATAAAACCAAAATCATTTTATATAAAATATAAGATTTATATTATTTTTTAATAAATATAAAAGATAATATATTAATAGTAAAAATATTATTAATAAAAAAACTAAAAATATAGAGAAAATTAAAATTAATTATAAATATAATTAAGGGAGGATATTATTAAATTAGTAAATAATGGTATTTTATAAAAAAATAAATAATAAAAAGTAAATATAATGTAATTAAGAGAAATTATTAATAAAAAATTCTTAAAGATAAAAAGAAAAGGGGGATATATTTTAATAAATCTTTTAAATTTAATCAAGCTATAATTTAAATAATAAATAATCTTTAATATTATAAATAAAAAATATAAATTAATAATAAAATTAATTAAATAAATTTATATAAAAAAAATAATATTTATTCCTATTTTTAAAGAGGATATTATTTTGAAATTTATTATAAATCTTATTAATAATATTTTATAAATATATTAATAAAATATTAATATTTTAAATATTATTTTTAAAAAATATAAAAAGATTAAAATATAAAAAATTAGTTATTAAAAAGTAGATGATTAGAGGGGGAGATATATAAAATATAATTATTATTATAATTATTATATTAATTAGAATAAATAAATATAGCTTTAGAGAAATTATAATTAATTAATATAATTTTAATAAGGAATCTTCTGGAAATCTCATTCTTAAGGGTATTAATATTTACTTTATTAATAAAATAAAAATAAAAGATATATTATTATTCCCTAATAGAGAAAGTAATAATATAGAAGAAGCATTTAGTAAGTTTATGCCTTCTCCTTTTGACGTTAATGGTGATAGGCATTATGGATATTATATAAAGGAGAGATAGGCAAAATGAAAATAAAATAGAGGAGAGATAGTTAAAATAAAGGATAAATATAAATAAAAAATAAAGGTATTATATAAAGAAAGAAAATAAGTAAAATAATTATAAAAAGAAAGATAAATATAAATATAAAGAAGAGAAAATGCTAATTATTTATAAAGGCTAATATATAAATAAATTACTAAATAGGTAAATTAGAATAGCTATTAATAGCTATTAGTAAAAGGTAGGCCTAAAGCTAGGGTAATTAGATTTATATATTTTGGCTTATTTATTAAATTAATAGCCTAAAGAAGGAGGAATAATTATAATAAAGGCAAATAGATTATTGCCTATTTAGTACAATTTAATTATAATTTTATAATAATAATTCTTTATATTTATATATAATTAATAAAATCTTTAAAATTATAAATTTTAATTTTAAATATAAAAATAAAAGATTATTTTTATTTATTTAGTTATATTATAATTATAATTATATTATTTTCTTTTTATATATTCTTTAATAATTAATTTATATTAAATTTTTAATAATATTTTTATTTTATTTTAAATTATTATTTATATTAATTATCTTAATAATAAATTATAATTTATTTAAATTTATTATTTTTAATATTTTATTTAATAAAAATATATTTAATATTATAATTTTATTAATAAATTTTTTAATAAATTTTTTTTTTAAATTCTTTTTTTAATATATAATTATTTTAATTAAATTATTATTAAATAAATAATTTATAATTAATTTTAATAATCCCTTAATATTTATTTTATATTTAATTAAGAAAATTAAATAACTAATTTTAATCTTTTTCTAAATTAAAAATTCCTCTTTATATATTTAATTATATATTATATTTAAAATTTTATATAATAAATTATTTTATTTATTTAGCTTTTTTAATTAATTTAAATATTATAATAATTTAAATTATTTAATTTTAATTATATTAAAATTCTTTTTATTATTATTTTTTAAATTAATAAAAATTTTATTTAATATTTTAATAAATAAATAAAAAATATAGTTTATATAAAATCTTATATATTATTAAAAAAATATTATAATATATTTTTTAATATATTTTATATAAATTATTTATTATTTTAATAATAATAATTTTTATATATTAATTTTTATAATAAATTTAAAATATATATATATTATAATTAATTTCTTTTTAATAAAATTAAATCTTTTTAAAATATTAAAGAATATATATATATAATTTAATTTATAATAAATATATATATTATTATATATTTAATTTAAATTTTTAATTTATTTAATATATTTAATATATTTTAAAATATTTAAATTAATAAAAAAATATTATATATATAAATATAAATTATATATATTTTTAATATAATATAAAAATTAATATTTATTAAAAAAAAATTTTTTTAATTTATTTTTATTAAATTTTTAATAATATATTATATAAATTTAAATAAATAAAATATTTATATTATAAAATATTTTATAAAAATTTATTATTATAAAAATTTTTCTTTTTTATAATATTTATATATATTATATTTAATTAAATAAAAAAAAATTTATAAATTCTTTTATAAATATTTTAATAATATTATTAATATATAATTTTATTTATTAATAATATTTTTTTAAATTATAATATTAAATTATCTTTTTTTTAATTTAATTTCTTTATTAATTAATTTAAATATTAATTATTTAATATTTTTTATTAATATATTATTTATTTTTATATAAATAATAATAATAATCTTAATTATAATAAAATCTTTATTTTTTTTATTATTTTTTTAAATATTAAAATTTTATTATTTTTTTTAATTTAATTTTAATATTTATATTAAATTTAATTAAAATATTAATATTTTTATTTTAATTTATTTATTTAAAATTTTATTTTTTAATAAATATATTTATAAATTATTTAAAAAAAAAAATTTTTATTTTTATTTAATATTTATTAATTTTATTAATTTTTTATTTTTTATTATAATAATAAATATAAAAAAATAAAATTAAATAATTTAAAATAATTTTAATTTTATTTTTTAAATTTTTAATTTTAATTAAATAATAAAAAAATAAAATTAAAATAATATATTTTAAAAAATAAAAAATAAATTAAATAATATATTTAAATTTAATAAAAGAATTTTTATTTTTATTTTATATATTTATTAATTTAAATATTAATTTTAATTTTAAATTTATTATTTAAATTTTATTATATTATTATAATTTATTAAACTTTTAATTTATAATTATTTAATTATTAAAAATATAAAATTAAAATTAATAAAATTATAAAAAAATATTAATAAAATAATAAAATAATTTTAATAAAAATAATATAATAAAAATAAAAAATAAAAAATAAAAATTATTATATAAAGATTATTATATAAAATTAAAAAAAATATTTTATTTATATATTATAAAAAAATAAAAATAATATAATTATTTTATTTTAAAAAATTTATAAAATATTAATAATTAATTAATTTTAATTATATATATATATAATATTTTAATAAAATATTAAAAATTAATTTAAAAAACTATTTAAATAATAAATAAAAAAATAATTTTTTTTTTTAAAAATTTTATTTTATTTTTTAGATTTTATTTTTTAATAATAAAATCTAAATTAATTTATTAAAAATATTTTCTTTTTATTTAATTTATAATTATTTATATTTTTTTTTAATAAATAATTAATAAAAATATATATAAAATTTTAATATATAAAATAAAAAATTAAATTAAAAATTTATAATATTAATAAATAATAATAATTTTTTAAAAATATAATAAATTAATAATAATAATATTATTAAAATATTAATTTTTTATTTTTTAAATTTTAATAATCTTAATTAATTTATATATTATATAATAAATAAGCTTTATATAATTAAAGATTTTTAAAAATAAAAATAAAATTTTAATAATTTATATATAAATTATTTATAAAATTTCTTTTTTTTTATTATTTTTATTATTATTATTATTAATATTTAAATTAATTTTATTTATAATTTAATTAAAAAATATTAATAAAATATTAAAATAATAAATATTTTTAATTATTTTTATAAAGATTTATAATATAATAAATTTATTTAATAAAATTAAAATAAAAAAAATTTATTAAATTATATATATTATTATATTTATTATATTATATATAATATTTATTTTAAATATAATTAAATTTATAATTAATTTTTATAATTATAATATTTAATTTTTTTTTAATTTTTATTAAATTTATAATAATTTATTAATAATAAATATAATATTATTTAAATTAAATAATAATAATAAAAAATAAAAATATAATAAAATATTAATAAAAAATAAAAAAATATAAATAAAAAGATAATATAAATAAAACTAAATTAAAAAATAAATTTAAAAAAATAAATAAATAAATAAAATTATAATTATATATAAATAAAAGATAATTTAAATATTAAAATAAATAAATTATATAATAAATTAATAATTAAATATAATTAATAAATAATTAATTAAAATTAAAAATATAATAATATTTTAATATTAATAATATTAATATTAATTTATAAATATTTTATTAATATTATAATAAAAATTATTATTTTAAAAAAAAAGAATAATTATAATATTAATTATAAAATTTATATATATTAAATATTTAAATTATATAAGAAATATTATCTTTTTTTTATATATATTTATTAATATAATACTTAAGGTCTTTAAACTTTAGTTTTAAATATATAAAAGCCTTATATTTTATTATATTTAATTATTAATTTTTATAATATCTTTATTTATAATATAATATTAATAAATATAAAATTTATAATTATTATAATTTATATTAATTAATAAATTTATTATAATAATTAAGTTATTATAACTTTTTAATATAATTATTAGATAATATATTTATTTGTTTAATTAGATAGTTAAAAAGATAAGCCTTTTTATAATCTCACTTTGTGCCCTCCCAATTCCGCTCTCTTACCATATGATGTTTCCTACTGGTCAAACAAATATAGTGTCACACACTCGTCCCTCTGCCCTTGTCTCTCTTTGCTTTTCCAACCTCGAGTCACGGTCATCGAGATGTGTCCTCGAAAGGTAAGTGTATGCACCATATGTGATTCCATTATCCTCTTTCTCTGACACCTCCACGCCCTCCCGAAGTCAGCCAAAACCAAACAAGACCTGATTAGTTATCATGTGCTGCAACAGCACTCTCAAAATAATGTGCCTTCAACCTTCTCCCGGAAGGAATGGCAAACGTTACCTGAGTTGCCGACTTCCGCGGAACTTATGGACAGTCAACCGACCGCACTTCCTCAGAAGATCTGGGATGGACCACTGTTGAAGGAGGAGTACCTTGAGAATCAATATCGATTGAATCGTTTTGAGGGCACTGAGCTGCTGAGAAGAGCGCTGAATCACTTCCGAGAAAACCCACAGATGGCTGACTCGGGGTTTTATATCTACACTCATGTATGCATGCTTCACCGTGTTATTATTGCGCCTGGCTAATATCCTAAGGTCCATGTACAAGGATATGTGTTTGCTAAGGCAGGAGCAGCTTGCCGAGTGTCATTCTCGACAGAGCGATCGCCCACGAGGGTTATCTGGGGCCAATCCAGTCGTCTCACTCCTGGCACATTAGTAGCTTTGTCGCCGTCGGGTGATAACTTCAACTCCAAATGTTTCGTTGCCGTTGTAGCAGCTAAATATCTTAGGGGCGGCCTGGAGCCTGACACTGAGGCAGGCGAGGACGAAAATACGCCCCCAAGGATTGAAATTTTCTGGGCCGATTCAAACGACGCAATTATTGACCCCTCAATTGACCTTGTCATGATAGAGGCAAAGGGTGGATATTATGAACAAGTTCGGCATACCATGATCGGATTACAGCATGCAGTTCAGGACCAATCCAAATTTGACAAATACATTGATGGAACCCATAAGCGCAACAAACAAGCCGCATTCTACAAATACACTCAAGTTAGCGTTCCTGACAGTGTTTCCGCCTTTGACGATTCTCAGCGAGGAGCATTTGACCAAATGGTCTCTTCAGAATTAGCGCTGGTTCAAGGGCCTCCTGGCACCGGCAAAACATTTACCTCAGTTATTGCAATTCAAAGCTACGTTCAGACCCTGCGAGCAGGGCTGAAAAGACCAGTCCCACCAATAATAGTCTCAGCGCAGACGAATCATGCTCTCGATCAGCTCCTTGAAAAATGTATTGAAACCGGAGCTAATATTGTTCGCATTGGAGGTCGTTCTCAGGTCGAAGCTATCAACGAACGGACTATCTTCAATTTAATGCTCAAGTGTCATGAAAAACCAGGCAATTCAGGAGAAGCTGATAGGCAGATAATTCTCCAGAAGCTAAGAGCAGAATTGGAACATTGTTTTCCTACAGAGTTGATTTCAGCGGAATATCTCTGTACTGAGGGTCACATCACACGAGACCAACTTGCCTCTCTGCGAAATTCTGAATGGGAGACAGACGGCGCTGATTAGGATGAAGAATCCTCTGATCTCATGTCCATATGGCTAGCAGACTATGTTGAGCAAGATCGTCCTTACCTCTATCGCCCCCCTCAGGGACAGACTGAACCAGGTGAGGATACTGGCGACCAGCAGCGATGCTCCAAGGACGACGAACGAGAGCGCCTTCAGGGCGAATTCGTGCCTATACAATTTCATAGAACAGGTGCGGTCCCTGAAACAATGAGTCGCAGTTCCAGATGGTATCACAAGGCCTCCGTTTACTTAGAAAAATATTCCGATATGTACGACATTCCACCAGCTCAACGTGGCATGGTTTATCGGTACCTTCGCCAACGACTCCTCGATAACATCACGAATGAAAAGCTTCCAGCAATGCTTAGGCGTTACCAAGATGCTTGCGACAAAGCCAAAGTCAATCGTTGGAATCGCTATGTTAAAATCATTCAAGACGAGGGTGTCGAAGTGCTTGGATGTACAACAACCGGTCTTTCAAAGTACCGTGGGCTGATCTCAGCTCTCAAGCCCCTTGTTTTAATGATTGAAGAAGCTGCAGAAACGCGCGAGTCTAATATCACATCCTCGTTGTATCCGTCACTCGACCAGATTGTTCTTGTGGGCGACCATCAACAACTCGTTCCCCATGTTGACGTTCCGGAATTGGAAGGGCAACCTTATCATTTCAATAAGTCCCTGTTCGAACGTCTCGTTGGCCACGGCCTTCCCTATACGATGCTCAAGGTCCAGCGGAGAATGATACCAATTATTCGCTCCGTGGTGCACGCCTTCTATCCGGAACTTAAGGACCATGAATCTGTTCGAGATCCGCGCAATCGAGCCCCTGTTCCTGGTATGGGCGGTAAGCATATCTGGTGGTTTCAACACCAGTGGGGGGAATGTCAGAACGACAATTTTTCATTCTACAATGTGAACGAGTCCGTCATGATTGTTGGCTTCATCAGATATCTTGTTCAGAACGGCATGTGCGCCTCACAGATCACAACCTTGACCTATTATAAAGGACAAGTTAACACGATCCTGAGGAAGCTCAACGCGGATCCGATCCTTGCTAGCTACAATCCAAGCAAAGAATGGTCTGTCAGGACTGTCGACGGGTTCCAAGGTGAAGAGAATGATGTTATTCTATTATCGCTAGTAAGAAGCCCATCAAATCCCCATGATCTTGCCAAAGTCGGCTTCGTGGACAATGAAAACCGAGCGGTTGTTGCCACTAGCCGTGCACGCTGTGGTATGTACATCTTTGGCAACAGCAACAGCCTTCTCAGTTGTTCAAAGAGCAATCAAACATGGCAGAAAGTCTTCGATATTTTTGCCAAGGAGCGATGTATCGGGTACAAGATGCCGGTTGTTTGCCAAAACCACGGTCACATTACGCATCTCTACCAGCCAGCTGATTGGGACAAAATTCCCTACGGTGGCTGCCAACAGCGATGTGAAGAGAAATGTGTTGAGGGCCATGCGTGCAAGATGACTTGCCACGTCGGAAACCTCCATATGAAGTGCCAAGAGAAATGCAACAAATTCTTGCTTTGTGGTCACGCATGCAAGGCATTGTGTAGTGACCGCTGCGACTGCCATTATGACTGCAATAAACCTGCCATTGCCAGCACTCAGAGTCTCCCGCTACCGTACAGGCCAGCCGAGGCCATTTCGGCTAGAAATAAAGGCCGTCTGCCAATTCAACCTGTCGTGAAACAGCTGGGTGGTGCCCGGAAAAGAGATTACGGCAAACGTCGTGGTGTACAAGGTGATGGTCTTACCCAAGGTACAATACTCAAGCATCCTCTTCACAATCTTGACCCTTCGATTCCTCCTGGGAATTCATCTGTTGCACAAGCGCCAACCCCATCGCAGAGGCTAAGTGAACCTACCAGCGAGGACTTGATGGAGCTGGGGTATCATGTGCTAGTCATGAAAGATAGAGGTAAGTCATTGAGGTTTTAATCGGTTGGGATTTTAATGACAATATGGACGATAGCTGGTCCACCCTTGCCGGAGAGGACCTCCTTGGGCTTTGGGAGTGTCAATAAAGTTGAGAGAGGAGCAATTGATGAGTGGAGCCCGCAGAGGGTTGATGAATGGGAAAGTACATGGCAATTACGAAGACCAAGACCAAATGAAGGCAGCTCAGGGTCATGTCTGGTGGGAATGAGACAGGAATCCTCGTCCATTAAAACACCGGAAAATTGGCAGCCCGAGGTAACATACGACATTGTCTCTTCTATTCAAAAGCAGTTAGGGGCGTATGGGACCCAAAACAAATCAAACTACGAATCAAGCCGGAAGCAGACGCTCATGGACGCAGCGGCTGGGTTTTTTATGCGAGATGAAGGCGAAACAAACAAAAATTTGTTGGAGTTACAAGCTCTCAAAAAGACGAAATTTGAGTACCAGACGGCCCTCATCGATCTCGATTGATAATGGGGAAGTTAAAGTCGGCAAGGTATTGCGCTCTGAGGTTTGAAAGGATTAAGAGGGGAGCTTGCAAGAAGCATGACTACGATACATGGCCCGCCTGACGAGGCACGAAGTTGTCAGTATAATATGAAGTAGACCTCGCCAAGAAATATTGCACTGTCGGCTGTTGAGGTCGAGAGTTTGGATGAATGTTTGTTTGCCTACCCAATAATTGGATTTAATGTGATGTAAACCAGGACAGTAAAGGATGCCGAAGTTGCAGCACCTTCAGGTTAGTGGTAGAACATGTCATACCTCTCTCGTGAGAAACTTGGTGGGGAATTTCCGAAGTCAATCCGCTTGGGCCCCATGAAGGCGACGCGACTCAAAAGACCTGTCTCTGACCTTAGCAAGTTCCCACCACTCTCCATACGTTGCACGCAGACACTATCGCCCAACTACTCCAAATTCCCTACAAGCTGTTTTTAAACTCGGGCCTGTACTCATTGCTTGCTCTTGTCCTGGATGTGACCTTTCACCCTTGACAGAACTTCAACTCTAAGGACCAATCCTAGGCACCTCTCTGAGCAACACGCTGCGAGCGCATTGATCTCACAGACAAATTTTGATACTGTGGAACTCAACATCAATATAAGTAGCGAAATATACATGTAGCATTTTGTGTTCGAATCAAGTTCAGATCCGGGCGAGGCTAGTCGGTTGCGACCACGATGGAGGACGATCGGCTGTCCCAAAGTTCAGTCGAATCAGACCACGAGAACGGCAATGAGCAAGAAAACGATGCCGATGAGGTTATGGAGGACGCAGACGATGCAATAGGCGACGTCGATGCCGATGCCGATGCCGACGCAGACCCTGATACGTACGACGATGACAATAACGAGGACGAGGACGACGATGAGGAAAACGGAGACGCGGAGGGAGATATCGATGGAGAAGGAGACGGTGACGACATTAACGAGGAGGGCGAGGGCCAAAGCGAAAGTCAGACAGCCGCAGAAACAAATGATCCGGTCAATGGTGATGCTCCAGCTGAGGCAACCAAGAGAGACAAATCTGCCACTCCCGCTCCTCAAAACTGGCGTTCGAAATGGCCAGTCCCACGTCCCGAAGTACTGACAGCCCGTCTCTACGACATTGTTCCAACCATGGCCGCACCGCAATCGACGAGCATAAATGCCATGGCCATTACGCCGGATTTGCGGTACTGGTTGACAGGAGGCTCTGATGGATACATTCGAAAATATGACGGCCCAGGTACTATCAATGGACGGTCTGCTTTGACTGTGGCGCAGAGGCATCCTTTTGTAGACAGCGTCACTAAGGCCGGTATTCTGATGTCATACTGGGAGAACGAAGAGCCTACAGCGCCAGGTCGTGGAGAGCAGGAACATATCCTTTCTCCAGTCTACTCCCTAGCTGTACAGTCTGACGCGCTCTGGCTGCTTTCTGGTCTCGAGTCAGGTGGCATCAACCTGCAGAGCGTACGACATGATGAAGGCAAGCGTATTGCCTGTCTACAGCAGCATACCAACGCCGTAAGCGTCCTCACCCTGGCCCAAGACGAGAGTAGTGTGCTCAGTGGGAGCTGGGACAAGAATATATTTGATTGGGATCTGAACACGGGACAGACAAGCAGAAGTTTTGATGGTAGCGGAGGGCAAATTTCAGCAATCGAACTGCGCCCAGCTAATGGCGCCCCGATTCCGGAAGAGGCTGATGATCCCCTGCCTTCCATGACCATGATGACAAACAATGGGGCATCACCAATCAAGGAGACACTTGGCAATGGCATTGGTGATGCTAGCATGGGTGAGTTTGGTACAGGCTCCAATAGAGACGGGGCGGACGCCCAAGCTTCACCAGCACACGAGAGTTTGTTTGGTGGCGGGAGTGATGATGCTGGCAGTCTCTTTGGTGAGACGGCGGGAGACCAGCCATTTGGACACGACGAAGATGAATATGGCTCAGGCGCTATAGATATGATGCCCAGTCATGATCACGAAGGTGGCATGGATCATTCAGCAGACATGGCCATGGCGGCTCTGAAAGACCCCGAAATGGAGCCAGCAACAGAAATCCAGCAACCCACGGTGGGAACAGATGTCATGGAGTTGGATGATCCATCAGCACAGCTCCTAGGGGAGTCAGAGCCTGCTATTCCGACACACACAGAGCCACAGAATCAGCAAGACCAGTCCTCCCATGTGGATGGAGGCGATATTGCTGCACTGAAACGCTCCCAATCGCCATCAGCAATGCTCGTCACAGATTCGACAAGCCAGCAACATGACCCTACACAGACTTCACAGACAACTTTCCTCTCATCGGCCATTGACGGGACAATAAGGATCTGGGACAAACGAGTGCAGAAGCCAGTAGCACGCATAGGTAACCGACCAGGAGTGCCCCCATGGTGTATGGGAGCGTGCTGGAGCCCAGATGGCAACATGATCTACACCGGTCGCCGAAATGGAACGGTAGAGGAGTTTGATATTCGCAAGGCGAAGAGGGGGTGGAACCCTGAGCGTGTTCTGAAGTTGCCAGCGGGTAGCGGAGCTGTGAGCGCTGTGCGACCTATGATGAATGGGAGGCATTTAGTCTGGTAGGTCGTGATCGCCCGATGACAGAGATTTGTCCCTTTTTTGCTGTTGTTTGATAGTAAGTGGGAAAAGGAACTAACAACTCAAATACCCAGTGCCTCATATGATATCCTTCGCCTCTACGATCTCCGCGACACCCGGGCCATCAAGCACTCTTCTGTGCCATTCCTGATTATACCTGGACCGCCAAGGGCTGGTGTCATCTCCAGTCTATACATTGACCCGACCAGTCGTTTCATGCTCAGCGCGGCCGGCACGCGAGGTTGGGAAGGAACAAGTACCGAAGTCCTCATCGGCTATGAGATTAGTGTGTCGGGCGGATAGAAAGGGACTTTTCCGCCCCTTTTTCTTTATTCTAAGCTACGGTCGGAAAGCCTTTTTTTCTTCTTTTTCTGGGATGAGGGTTGCGCTCTTTCGCGAATCCAGTGAAGGATATTCTTGATATGCAAGGCTCAAACTGGTGGAATGTTTGAGAGGAGAGCTTACTGGCATGAGAGGTAAGTATCGCAAAACTACACGGGCCATCGACCTTGATTGGGATTATTATTGGCAGGCGAAACTAGGACCTTATTTACGCAGGCGTTGGTTGCATTAAGGCAGATGTGCATATGTCTATATATATGTCTTTTGAGTGTCACGAAGCGGTCGCTCCATATTCTTTGCTGATAGCAGCAGGGGTCCTTAACTTGTTGGCTTGCTTTGGTTCGACCACGAACAAGCATCCGACAAGGAGGGTTACGTCTCGAAGCTTTATTCGGGACGAAAGGCAAATAATGTAATAAGAAAAAGCAGTCATTGTGAACGAATGTGTTTCAAAGAGCTTTACGAGCGGATACCCCGAAACCCCCACCAGTCGATATATTGGGATACCTGCCTAGTCTCTATTTAGCGTCCACATTATTACAACACTCGCACTATCATCTGGCCTCATAGGGCTATGGTCAATTTCGTCATCGTTCCTATGGCCTTGGTCTGGATTGTGGCTACTGCGGTCCGCTGTTCTAGACGGTTTCACATATCCACATGCATCCGGCCAAAGGACGCGCTCGCGTATTCTGTTGCTGGTGCTGCTCATCCCACAAGCCTACTTGTGCTTCTTCTAGCCTCAATTCTTCCTCTCTCAGCTTTTGCTGGGAGGGAAAGTCGACTCTGACTGTCCCTGAGTCAACAACGGCGTTATCTCGCGTGGAGCCTGTGATCTCCTGCAGCTGTTTTTTTTACATGTACTATTTGGGTTCTCGGCTCCCTTTGACGAGACGATGGAACTACCCTTGTCATCTGCCATGGAAGTGGAACAGACGACTACTCTGAGGTCCTGAGAGGCAGAGGGGTCGATAATCATCTCGCCAAGGAAATGTTGGCCTTGACGACGCGGAATTTTCTTGTACAACGGATCGAATGCGGGATCGTAAGAGAAACTGCCCCTTACCCAAGGCCTACTATCCTTTTTATCCTTCTTCTTCTTTCTCCCAGTCTCCTCTTCCTTCTCAACATCATTAACTTCTGTATTTAGTACTGTCTGCTGCTGAGAGGCACGGGTAGAGGACGAACTAGCATGCAAAATCCCGGGCTCGGTCTTCACCTTGGGTTTTAGTTTAGGCGTATTTATTTCGGAAGCCAACGTCTTGTCTCTTTTAGTTTTGGATGATGTCTTGTTCTCAGTTCCTCGCTCCAGCTTCTGTTTCTTTTCTATTAAGGCGCCGCTCGGCACGAGATAAAGGGAGCAGATGGGCGACCTCAAAAGAAGATCGGTTGTTGGAGGCATAGGGGGTTGTTTTTTAAGCTTGGGAGCGCAAGATATCCGCTTAGATGATTGTTGTTTGGGTATTATATTAGCTTTTGCTGTGAAATCGTGGATGAATAAAGCTCGGGATAATAATGCTCTCTTTGGGTACTCGCTTGGGTTCGGCTTTAAGCCCTTTGTGCAGAGCTCCTCGTTGTACACCGGGTCCAGATGGAGATTGCCATCATTGTATCTCATTTTCAGCACCAGTGTTCCCATCCCACCTACTTCCAGCGCCATTGTAGCATATTCCCCCTCGCCCCTGGCCTTGAACCAGCTCCAGTAGCGATATGGCCTGTGGCGAGCGTTGACGTTGCTTCGAGCCGTCAACAAGCTGTTTACACTTCTGTCACCAGCGAGGCTGCTGTTGCTACTGGTGCTACCAGTAGTAATACTTTGCAGGCTTCCCGAGAGGCGGACGCTTTTGGTTTTGGATTTGATGGCATACTGAATGTCCTTGGGTGCAGTAGCGTACGCCAGAGTGTCAATGAATGAGCCTTTCTTGACTTTATAGCCTGTGCCAGTCTTGTGGAGATGTTGGTACATTGTAGGCTTATTCAATCACTTCAAGAGCAACTCTATTTGAGACTAGTGATGAATGAAGTACCAGGTGATAAATCAACAGATGCCTCCCAACTTGGTCAATGCTGGAGCAGAAGTGGCATTTGATTGCGAGCAAGGGCAGCAACTATAGAGGGATACTACTTACGCATATTACTCATATACATATATATATATAAGTAATATTTACATAAAGAAGAAGGGGGATGTGTGTGCGCGCAGAACGCCTACAATGGCTGCTTGAAACAAGAATGTTTGTTTGGTGTGTTGTACATATATGAGTGTCTGTTCTTTTGTGACAAACCACGTCAAAGCAGGCTTGTCCACCGAGTCCTCAAAGAGTCTTCTTGAACTCAGTCAACCCGATTTTAAGTCCCTAGGATATCGCACAAAGAACAAAATTATTCTCGTCAAGTCCATCAACTTAACCACACTCACCCCAAAGCCAAGCTCAGCAGTCTAATTTGAGGCCCGACCAGCGGCCATGCACACACATAACAAACTCGCTGGCGTGACATAAAAATCCAATCCTCCATCCCACTCATGATCCTTGGCCTCGGGCCCGTCAACAAGTCCCAAGCGAACATCCATATCGCTCTACAATATTAGCAACCCTTCCCACAGAGCTCCCGGTCAGAGCTCCCAGTCGTGGTAGTTCTCTCTCCCTTCAGTTTCTCCCTTGAAGCCTCCCGTCCCTCCCTCCCTTCTGACACATGATAAAAAGCTTTGCCCTCGCCTTCATCCTGCATGGCTGCTGGAACTTTCCTTGCAGCATCACCTCGTCCAAACCCTTTTGCATTCCATATCATGTTTCCAGTATCGCATCTCGAAAAGACAACCCATCTTCTTACATCACATGGCATGCAACGACACCCCATAAATGTATGCGTCAAACGATCAAGTGCACATCTAGATTTTCAACACATAGAGGCACTCACCGGTAAACACACACGTACATACATACATACATATATATTTATCTATCTATAGATGGACAGACATCCATCTTCCATCTCCACCCTCTTGCATTTTCTTCCCTTCCCCTCCCTTACCATTCCTCAACATCTCTCATCCATCCAAATTCGACATTTCAAAGCTCAATATACCAAAGGAAATACTGTGTGATACAGGACAGAGTACCGCCAACTCCTTCTTTTCTGGACCAGGGCATACAATAAGGGAGGCCCATCAAATTCCCAATTCCTACACCTGCCACAAACAAAGGAAATGATGCGCAAATAAAATACAGATGACAGGTGCCCTCGCCAACATCTCGAGAGGTGTGGGTATTATCATTATCTAATAAGGAAATAAGAGAATAAGGGAAAATGTGCTTGCACAAAAAACAGGTCAAGTCAGTTGGCCTTCGATCCAATGCGAAGGGTATCGCCCGCCAGATGGCCGAATTCAGTCATCAAACTGCGGGTGTTTCAAAATCAAAAAAAAAAAAAAAAAGAAAAAAAAAAGAATTCCGGCTGGTTTCACAAAGCCATAGCTTTAAAGAATTGGATCCTTAATCACGACGTGACCCGAGGATCGTGGAAATATTGCATCATACCCCAATCAGGGGCTGGGGCGCCAGCAGGCTGTTGATGTTGAGGGGTTGGTGTGGTCTGCTCCAGAACAGCACCTGCCAGACTCTCCCAATCTTCAAATACGACAGGCGCAGGAGAATATTCAAATTCCATCATCTGTTCGCCGGGCTCATGAGTTTGAGGTGGCGAAGGAAGTTCGCGCTTCTCAAGAGGAGACGGAACCGGAGGTGGCATCAAGGGCGACGCCGAAGTCCCCATCGGTGACTGAGAGGCGGAACCTGGTGAAGGTCGTGTAGCGGGCGCGAATGGTTGAGATGGTACAAGCATGGTGTTACGGAATGGCGTCGAAAAGAGGTTATGATGTGACGGACCAGATGAGGGGACCATCGAGTGAGGAGCAGCCTGTGTCGGCAGGGTCATAAATGACATGTGAGGATCAAATGTCGGCGGAGGGACGCTTGCTGACGCATATTGAGGTGAGGCGATTGGAGGGGAGGTCAGAACAATATCAGCAAGTTCATATGCCACACTGACAATCCATTGGGCCTCGCCTTCGTCACCAGAGAAAAATTCAAGAAGATCTTGAAGCTGGCCAGGACTCTCATTCTCAAGAAATCCCTGGGCTCGGCCCGTCTTGCTCGGGTGCCAACTGAACTGGGGTCGGCGGCCGTTGTACTCGGCCTGTTTACTGGAGACAAGAGCATCCCAAGCTTCGTGGATGAGTGGCTGGTGAAGAAGTCCATAGACTACGCGGGAGTGCATCCAGTCACCCTTGGTCATGCCAGATTCAAAATGACGGGCAACGTGTTCCACATGACGCTCGCGAGCAGGGTGAAGTGCCGAGCAGAAACCACAGGCCCAGTACTTGCGCTTGCGCAGGAATTTGACAACCTTCTCAGCATGAGGACAAGTTTTGCATCCGTGGCATTGTTTGTGATGCTGGTTGAAAGAGTTGGAGCCCCAGAAACTTCGGTTGCAGCCAGGCTCTGGGCAGGGATACTTGCGCCAGCGCTCGTGAAACTCGTCCTCGTGGCGTTTCCAGTCGTATTTGCGCTTGAAGCTCGTCTCACACGAGGTGCACCAGTAAATATTAGTCTTACCTGTGGTACCGACGGGCGGGCCGAGTGGACTGGTTACTGTTGGAGTTGGTGGTAGCGGCAGTGGGGCTTGAGTACGGCAGCTTGCATTGGAATGCCAGGAAACAGAGGACTGTCCTGAGTTCGTGGACCAGATAGAGGCGTGACCAGAGGATCCGGAGGAAGTCGAAGAAACGGATATTCGGGGTCGGTGGCTGAAAGGAGCTGAAGGGGGTAGGAAAATGGCTACAAGACTGGTTAGAGCATGTGAAAAACTCAACAAAGCATGTCGATACAGGCCATTGGGAAGAAAGGAATAGCCGGTCAAAGCAACGAGTCAAGACGTACAGGAAACATCATCAGGAAGAGCTTCAACCTTGATGTCGACAGAGGGTGTGGTGGTTGTCGATGTGTTGTTGCTAGAAACCGGCGAGACGGTCGTCACATTGGTCACACTGGGCATCTGAACAGCAGAGACTGGGGGTGGAGGAGGCGGTGGACATCGCATTGGTGGAGGAGGTGCGATATTGGATTGTTGTTGTGGAGGGTGAGCAAGTGGCTGTTGCTGCGGCTGCTGTTGCGGCTGCTGAGGTTGCGGCTGAGGTTGCTGAACGGAAACCGACCGTGGTAGAGACTGACTTTCCTCAACCCATTGATGGAGGAGATCCTTGGAAAGGCCGGAATCGATCAGCACCTGGAGATTTTTCCTTGCCTCAGCGAGAACATCCTGAGGTGTAGCATTTTCGTGCTGCTGCTGCGGCGGCGAGGAACCCTGCGGTTGAGACAACATCATCGTATGCTGCTGCTGGAGATTTAGGCTTTGTTGTTGGAATTGTTGTCCCAGAAGCTGCTGTTCTTGCGGACTCTGACTTTGATCCATCACCCACTTTCACCACATCTGATGAGTACCAAGAGCGACAACGAGGCGAAGATATTGAAACCGGGGAGCGATAGAGGGAGGGAGAAAGAGAGGAAATGGGCGACAGGGAACGAGCGTTGTTGGATTTGTTCGTTATACTTTGCTTTGTGAGAATCCAAGTCGTGGCTGATGCGGACGTGTGTGCGGGCCTGTGTTTAAAGCAAATACGAAGGGAGAAAGATCTGGTTTCTAAGCGAGCGTGGTATGGGCGAAGCCGATGATGACGGAAGAATTGGATGCGAGGGCACACAATGAAATTGTGTGTAAAGGCTGAGGAAACGAAGTAGTTGTATGCGCACCTCGAAGCTGAAGGAGGGTGGAGGGCAGCGAAAGAAGAGAGGAGGGGAGGTTTGTGGTGGGAGGTGCTTGGGTTAGATTTGAGAAGAGAGCGTGAGCTGGGAGCGGGAAAAGGGAGTGTGAGATGCAGCAGAGAGGGAGTGGGAGGAGTGAAGAAGTCAGGAAAGAGGGAAGGGAAGGAAGAGAGGATGGGGTGGATAGGAGGCAAGAGAAGCTTGAGCGAGCGAACAAGTGCGTGATGTAGGAGAGGATGGAAGGAAGGGCGGGCGGACCCAGTGCCAAGTGCCAGCCGGGGTAAAAAGACGTGGGAGCACGAAAGACAGAACGGGCGATTGATTTGCCCTGAAGGACAAGGACTGTCGCGGTACTGCAGGCTCTAATCTACCTTGATTAAATTAGCGCGTTGAAGGAGCGGGAGTGACTGAGGTGGGAGCCGACTGTGGACCATCGTGGGAAAGGAACAAGGTACTGACCAGGATACGATGCCCAGCCAGGTACAAGATGAGAGTGAGGCATCTCGTCAAGGAATTTAGTCAGGGACGAGCAGTCTTAGTGACCCTCAAGGAAGGACAAGGCTCTGGATCTTCGGATTGATTTGTGAGAGCGCGTCTGTGTCCGTTGCCCGACGTCTGGGGCTAATGCTGCATGTCTTCTGTTTATCTTTGGCTTGTCGGTTTCTCGTGTCTTGGGCAAATCTTCATGCACCTGTATGCACTTCGCAACAGCTTGACCAGAGCGAGGGAGAAAAGCCCCGAGTATAATTAGATTGTTTGGTTTGCAGGAGGTGGGGTGTGTGGGAAGAAAAAAAAGCCCCCTCCCCCCCGAATAGACGACTGTTTCACAAAGAAAGAAAAAAAAAATAGGGGGGGGGGGGGGGGGGGGTGGGGTGCAAGAATGAGCAAGTCAAACCCAAGATTACTAACTAACCTGAGAGGTTTGGGAGGCCAACAAGCGAAACACAGAGGCTGTGGCAGTGTTATCGGGCGGCTTTTGGCTGTCGTCTACCTTGCCTACCTAGGTAGGTATCTTGGGTAGCTCACATCCACGATTTCTTATGCACTCTGGGATCCCCTGCCGACATTTCTTGAGCTCCCTTCTCATTGTGCACCAAACCAAATTCTACTACGTACTTCCATTTGTGGTGCAGTTTACAGATTACTATGTAGGCCGATTCGCTCTTATGGTTGATCAGTTAATGCTTAGGCTACATGTAGGCGAGGCTATTTTGTACATTTTATCGTGAGAATGTATAAGAATGTGCACACCTGTCTTCCCAAACATGCACGCGGCAAATTGCCGTTCATGACTTGTGTGCCAAAATTGTATGCGAGAGAGGTGACGCGATTTCGATATTGACCGCTGCGCGGGTGTTCCTGAGTGGTCCGTAAATGTCGCGGCCATGCGGCTGTTTGGGGGACTAGCACCACGAGTTGGTAGGTGCGTAAATACCGATTTTACTGCCAAACAAGAAAGAATGTGGAAAGAAAGGGAAGAAGATAGAATCAGACGTGTTATAGTCTCTCGAGGTTCATTCGCATCCCGTATAGATGGGGGTGTTATGCGAGTATCGACCCAACTGGAAAACCTGTAGATAATCATCAGTAGATTAGGCGGGGTTGAGCAAGCTCAATACACTTGTAGTAGCTGGTTGACCTGGATGAGACACTAAAAATCGAACGGGGCGGGTGGTGCCGTGTTCGATAGTAGTGGTTACAGGCGAGAACAGTGTCTTGAATGGCCTAAAGCGGGACCCCATCCTACCTATTTTGTGCATACTGTCCAAGTGAATTGTGATTGTCTATCACCATGTATTGTGAAGACAATACTCATGCTTTGTAGCCGATAAGTGTCATTTGCCAACAACGAACCTTGATATCAGTTGATTGAACAAACAATCAAATGAAGACTACACCTTACCTACTCCTCTTGCATATGCGGTACCTATTAATTACCACGCAATAGTGCAACAGCTTGCGTCGGCGCAGTATTGGGCCTATCTCTCAATGTACTGTAGTATCCCAGATGGATGTCCATGGTCCTTGACTCAGTCGCTAAACGATGAATGTCCGTGTTCTGCGTCTGAGTCTTTAGGACTCTCTTGCGCTTGCTCGCGGAGGGAAAATTGATCGCCCAGCGAGTGGAGTCGTAACAAGCCCTCAGAGCTCATCAACTTGCAGGGATGGGAATGGGACCAAGAAGCTCCGGCACCAAAAGGTTTAAAACGCAGTCCGCCTTGGCATCATTTTGTGGAGTCTGTTTCCTTTGCTGGGGATCCAGAGACAGGTTGAATGTCAGAAGAAGGCAGAGGAAGATGTGTACACGCTACATGGGCACAGAGGACGAAGGCAAATACATATTTTATTTAGCAATGTCCATAATCGATAATAGAGAGATGCGGCAGATATTGCGATACGAAGGGCTTGTAACAATAGGGGAATCTGCTTCCATTGTTAGGATAAGTGCGAGAAGACGAGAGGGGGAAAGCCTGGGCTCGTAAATGGCTCCATTTTCTGTACGGATTGAATGATTTGGTGGCCAGGTACCAGGCGTGCATACTACGGTACAGTACTTAGGTATGTACCTAATTCTGGGGAAAATGAGAAAGAAAAGAAAAAAAAAAAAAGGAAGGACATACTCCGTATCCGGCAAGCAAAGGTCAATGCTTTACCTCCCTTGCAACAAGTCGCTTACTCGTTCCATGCCTAATCCATCTATAGTCCGCCCATCTCTCATCGCGACCCTCCATGATGAATGACATTACTTACATTTCCAACCCCTGTCCTGCTGGAAAAGCAGCGCAGATAATTACTTGGCCAGTGCCCCTACTGCATGTTAACTCTGACGCCTCCGAACCCCATGGCCAAGCGGCTTCGTGGACCATGCGCAACCAATTTGGGAGGAGGACGAGCGTATTTATGTAGTATTCACTCATGTTGGCTCTGTTTATTACGTAGCGATTTTATTTATTTATTTATTTATTATTTGGCCCGGGGGGGGGGGGGGGGGGGGGGGGGGGGGTTCCTTCGTTCTTGGCTCACAAGAGGGTTCGCTTCCCTAATTATTACGTCGATCCCGAGGCTCGTCTAGCCCATTGACGATACTACGAGTCAAGCTGGTAACCATCTTGAATTGTGCAAGAAAGTATATGATTTATCTCCCATCTAACTCCTCAAGGTTGCGACCTTCTCTCTTCAGTCCTCCCAAGTCCCTCCGGAAACTGTTGATATCTGTCTTGGAGCTCCTTCCCTCATTTTAGCTGCCAGAAGTACCTTAAGATCACAGTCACTACCACCTGCTAACGGGGGGGTCGTTCCGCCGAGACGGGAAAATACAATTTCCTCACAGAAGTACTATTCACGTAGTGTGTAGAGCATGAGAGCATTCTCTCACCAGCATTGAGAGAGTTTATCAAAAGTTTGCGTGTTAGAAGACCTAGATACTTCCCTTCATCTCTTCTTGTGATGAACCTGAGCCTGCCAGAAGGACGAGTTGCGGAAACGCCACGATACGGCCACTTCTCGATTCCTTCTGCTCCAGCATCATAGAGAATAGTATCTTCGTGCAGATATATATACAGTTAATTATACATATCTTGCTGCTTGTATTCTTTTTATTTTTCTTCTTCTTCTTCTTCTTCTTCTTCTTTCTTCTTTTTTTTTTTTTTTTTACATATATATTTTATTTTTGAGATGCACACCCCATCTTTTTCGGTTCAAGCCTGTGAGCTGCTATGTACCTGTTGCAACAAGAATAGGCGTACCTGAAACACAGTCTTTATTTTGGGAATCCCTCACTCCACATCGACCTAGCTTGACACACGCCCGTCTCGTTTATCCGTAAATCTACTTCCCGCCAGTACGTATTTCGTCGTGTCATCCCCCTTCCTTCGACCCAGAGATACAGAGGACTGCCCTCGTCCCGGGGCCCGCGCACCGAGCGTTTCGAAACGAGGAGGGGTGGAAGGCCCCTACATAGTGGTCATGAGATGTTCCCGCCAATAGAAACAGGTCTTGTACGCCCGGGGGTAGGAAATGCTCCATTCGCACAAGACAAGGAAGATGGGCGTTGGAAGTCTTGTTGTCTCGTCTGTCATCTTATGATTTTTCTTCATTTGAGAATAGCACAGATTCCTTGCCATTGGCGTGCTTGGCAGCCAAAGAACTGGATGCCTGGTTAGAATGACGACCACCCACCCCCTCACAGCAGACAAGGGTGGAAATGGCCGGTGGGTATTCGAGAGATGCTGTAGATCTGCCGAACTGACTGGGCGAGGTTGTGTGTTTGCCCTCAACGAACGCCCGCTTTGCTTTTGGTGGCTTCTTTTTACCCCTGGCTTAGGCTAACAAACGGATACGCTGAGGCTTAAGGAAAACTTAAATTTCTTCATCTTGAGGCTCTATCTTTATCATCTTTTTCATGGCGAGATATAAGGGGCGGGTCAGCGGGTGAGAAGGGGGAGGGCGCGCACGTTGACGGTGTGTTACGTCGTCCGTGGTCATCTAGCATGACTGCATCATCATCGTCCTCTCTGCTCTTTTCTTTCCCTCTCTCTTTTCCTTCTTGGCTGCATGTCCACTTGTTTTTATCTGCTGTGTTGTCGATATCTGCAATGCATGTTATAATGTGAGGCTCCTATTGGATCCCCAGCCCCGTGCAGCAGCGGGATCAACTTCCTACCCAGGTGCCTACCCCAGCCGGTACGTGGTCGTACATCATACAGTGCTGGTAGGGTTAAGGTACATGATCTCTCAGTGTCTCTGATTTCTGACACACTTGCGGTTTCCATCTAACCGGGCTTATTTCAGCAGATTCTGTTCTTGCTCCATACCTGCGAATTGCATGGTGATAGTTACCTAACATTACTTGAATCCCGATTCTTCAACAGCGCCTTGCATTGTAGTCTCTCTGGGATGCACCCATCTCCATCCCATCTCATGTTCTATATATATATATATAGAACTTACAAACGCGTTTCATGAAACATGATCAATCTTCTCAGCTATAAGGAAAAGTCCCTTTCTCGTCTTGGTGTACTTTTTACTCTGTCTTGTTACAGGTGATCGTGATGCTACCCAGCAGTGAAATACTGTCTATTCCACGCTCAGCTCCTTGTCATGTGCGAACTTGGTGCAATTTTAGTCGAGATTGCTTGACTCGGTTGGTCTTATTAGTCCTCGGTCCCAGTGGTTCCAATCAACGTTGGCGATTTCCCACAAACAGGAACCGCTTCGAAGTACTCCGCACATAGAATACTGAGTATCGAGACGAGGCCCCAAGTTTGTCTAGCTCCCTTCAGTGAGAGAGGTTGTGGCAGGTATTCACATACCGACATAACTACACATGCCATAGGAAAACTGAGGTGGTCAGAGACTAGCAGAAATGGTCTCTCTGAAAATGACGACGTACGCGCGATTCACAGAACGTGACTCAACCGGCAGAGGTCAGTGACTCAATTCCCTACCGCTCTATTATCGATAGTTCCCCAGTCCATTAGCTATCTTCTCAGATTACGCACACACTATATAATTGTACTGCTGCTCCTGTGCTTAGTAAACTTACTGGCTAGTTGCGAAGGTATACGCCAGCAATCCAGCGATGTGCAGTTCGGTATCTACTACATTGTTGCAGGAAGCCATCGATCACTCTTTTGCCCCTGTATGAATTCTATAGATCTATGTAATTGTCTCATAAAACCACTGTTTCATCTCACAGCCCTATTCGCTAGATTTTTGCTGCAATTCTGGTATTCAGGATGTTTCCTCTTCTTTTCTTCTAATATGAACTAGTTTTCTATAGGAGAGTCTAGAAGCCCCCTCTCAGGATGCTATCTGGTTTGCTCAGTTGCTGTTCTCTGTTGGTTTTTTTCTTCAAGCGCCGACAACTAGTCTACATTCTATATTACCTTTGAGGCCGTCAATTTGGTTGTCAAGTTGTCAGTTATTCCTTCGCAAAAGAACGCGCATTGCATGGTCATTTACCTCACTTTCTCGTACAATCAACAATCCCCCTTCTTCCGGGGACCTCTCTCCATGGTATCTAATGATACTCACTCCAATAAGTAGGATGTATGTTTGGTTGCTTTCCGTCCGACAATGTCAGTCACTCGATGTGATATAGCACAGGCCTGCGCACACGTGATGCATAGGAAGCGTTGCCGAGATGGTTCACATGGAATGGAGCACAGAAACCTCATCGACAGATGCTATGTACATCACATTTAGTTAATCGAGCAACCAGAGCGCCAAGCATCAAGGCATGGAACTTGCTTCTTCCCACGTGGACCTTTGCCTGTGTCAATATCCGAGCCCCATGCAGGATACCCTGGTACGGACAGTGAGTTACTACACAATACGTTGTATTCGCATAGATTAGACCTTTTTAATTACGTAGTTCAAGTATCCTCCCTTTTACTTTGGCAGGGCTCATGATATGATATGACATGATAAAAACGCACCCACACCTGGGGAGAACAGAAGCGAGTCCATCGTTCCGAGCCACGGGAACGGGAACGGGGACGGGGACTGGGTACCGGGGACGGAGACGGGCCAAAGGGGCCCCAGTGGCAATATTATGTCTATTCCTGGTATGGTCGTCCGAAAGAAGCCAGGCTACCATTGTGGGAAAAAGAATCAAGTCACTATTATGCGCGTGGTAATTACCACTGTGACACAACATACGGTAAGTCGTATAAAGTTATCCATCGTATATGTGTGCTAGGTAGAGCGGAGAAATCAAATACCCAGTAATATGGATAAGTCTGTTTTTGGCTAGAAGCAATGGTCAAGTCGGTTGCGAGGCAGATAGACATATCCTCAACGGCTACCAAAAACAATAGCGTTGCCCGAGGCCATTTTTCTATTTATGTGACAATGGAGTGATCACGCAGAATTACACAATTTCTATTTGGCTTAGATATCCAAATAATGAGTATGGTGCAAGTAGAGAGAGGGAAAAAAAACAATAATTTACAGCATGTAAAGAAAGTACTAGGGAAAAAAAAGCAATATTGGCTAGCTCTTCCATTTATAGTATCCCTTCCTTTTTTATTCTTTCATTACGGATACAAGACAGTATCTCTTCCGCGCTTCTCTCACTCTCTCTTCCCTTTTTTTTTTTTTTTTCTTTTTTCTTTTTTCCGCAGCGGCATCTTGTTCGGCTTCTATCACACGGTATTTCTTCCTGTATAAATTCAACTCGGGCTATCCATCTCCATCGTTCCACTTTCCAAGATCGAACGAGGTTACGTTTTTGTTTTATTGCTTCGCCTGCAACAATCTTCGTCCTCAGCTGAGGAGAATTAGACTATATTTGCTTGTTGACGTTCCTTCTACCCTTAAAGCGGATGATGAAAAAAAAACAGATCGCTACCCTCAACCTGATCCCGTGTTGTCTGTTAGGTTGCGTTGGGGAAGAGATGGTAATCAATCCAACCCGGTCTAGTTTCCTTTTGTGTGCCTGAACTATTCACAGCGCTGTACGTGACTAGATAAGAAACAGACCGAAAAAACCACCAATGGAAACGGACCTGATGATTCGTTTTGTATTCTCGGTGAACGCACAAGGGTCTAAGGTCCGATGGATTCTGAGCAGCATTTCAAGGGGAATTACAAACTAAAAAAGAAAGAAAGAAAAAAAAGGGGGGTGGTGAGGTGGTGAGGCTCATACACAGTGTAGCAACCAGACAAAAACACTTCTCTGTATAGTCTGCACTCACACCAAAAGCAACAGCCCACTTCATGATCCCTTCACTTCCCTCAGGTAGCATCGTCTCTCTGCACCTTGTAGTGTACTGCGTTTGTGCTGCACTATATTAAGTTCTTGGTTGATGCCTCGTGCTCAATGTCAAACCTCCGTTGTGTTTAGTGCCTCCCCCCTTGCCCAGGAGTACCAGCCTCCCTAGCCCCCGCTATTATTGACGAGGTCGACCAGCACTCCCCCATGTTCTTCGCTGTATTCCATCTCCATTGAACGAAGAGGACAGAAGCTTATGAAACCTGCCAAAGATTCAAATAGAAAGGCTTGGAGATTGAGGCTTTATCACACACCCCTCATCCTTGTTGATCCTTCCGCAAATCTGTTTTTCTCGTCTAACATCCCGAAGGCTCTCGGCCGAGCACTGCCACAATATGGATCCTTTCCGATTTGAATCCGCTTTCAAGGATGCTGAAAAGGTTTTTTGCTTGTTTTGGACATGCAGATCAAGTCGTACTTGAACTTGACACCCTCTAGGAATACATGGTCCTTCTTATCAACTCATCTACAGGTCTGAATCGCGCACACCCTCACTATACAACTCGAAGAACATCCAGTGGGTACCGCATCTGCTCTTTACATAGAAAATTGATCAGCAGTTTGAACTTCTCATTCATTATCGCGCAGCTGTTCGTGATACCTTCTTCCCTCCTCCGGGGAGAAAATGTTTTGGCATAACCCTGGCTCGTGTGAGCCCAAAAGTCCACTTGACGAGCTGTATCCTCCAACCAGACTCCATTTAATTACCGTGAGGGATTCAAAGAAGACGAGAAAAAGAAACAGAAAAGTAAAAGGGATCAAAGCAAGAAAAAGGGGGGGCAAAGAGAGCCACATTCCACCCATATACAATACTATACACACACTCCTTCTCAAACAAGAACATAGCCCGACATAGCCCATCCAACGGGAATCTCTTTATGTTATTATCGTGACCGTCTTTGGTAAGTTCTCCAGTGTTGCGCCACGTTATGCACTGGTACTGAAATAATAATTTTCCCACAGATACTCGTAGTCTTCAAGGATTCCAGCGATAAACCCAGGCATTCGTTTGCTGACGCCGTGGACAACTCCCTTCGTAACATTCTCGTATGCGGCACCTCGCATCGCCCACCAGGCCATCGCCCAGCCGCGTTTGTTCCACTCCTCGCGTTCAAGAGATGTCGTTCGCAAGCCACGGTCCCGCATCTGACGGGCCGTGTACTCAGCTGCTATACCAACCAGCCAAGGAGTCCACGACTTCTTATCCTTGGTACGGGCCATTGCCACAGCGTAAATCAGAGGAGACAGGATGTGCAACATCTCGGCCCCCTGGCTGCTGCCCTTGAGCTGGTTGAGCAGCTTGGTCGCAGGCTTGATGTCGTCGGCTGTAAGGACGCGGCTGAGCAAATACGAGCTGATATCGCCCGCCACAGGAAGCGATGGCAGGCTCATGCCGGTCCGCGGCATGGTCCACTCTCGTTCGTGCGGTGGTTTCGGTGTCTGTGTGCCATAATTTAGCCCTGACGCAGGACTATCCACCGATACATCATCCATAAGCTCGCTCTCACTGCGGAATGCGAGCGCGTCGTCGTCCTCAGAGGGTGACTTGTCTTCAGGGATGGGCTCCCGTTCGGGTAGCACAGGCGAAACAAGAGGTCGCGACCTTGTGATCCGCATCAAGAGCAACCGGCAGAAAGCTTTAATCGCTTCCAAAATCACAACCACTTTCCATCGTGAACGTTCACCGCCTCGACGTTTGGCTGACATTTCCCACAACATCTCCGTGTAAATGACCATTTGCAGCAACATGGCTATCCGTCGATAAGCGCTGCTCTTCTGGGTCCAGTAACGGGTGTAACGTGCATGTGCTGAGGGTAGGGAGGCCATGGGGAGCCTTGAGAGTGCCTTCTGGAGTAAGTTGTCGTGGTAGAGGGAGAGGAGTTGAACACCAGAATGGATTGATTCCGATGCAATTTCAGCGTCGCGAAAGCGGCCTATATCCAAGTTCTCGTATTAGTGATGCATTTTACAGTGTACCTCGAAGAATTGGTAGCAATAGTGAGCCGGTCCTAGTTCGGTCCCGATTCCAACGTCTGGCAGGATTGTGTATGTCTCTCACCTGGGATAATGTACGTCAGGCTTCGCAAGGCGCTCTCGATTTGCGATACCTGTCCGGCATTCTTGGTAATGAAGTCTTCGTATTTGGAAAGCCATTGTGGCGGCATGGATAGGATTCTTCCTAATGACGGCCGCTGTTTTGGTTGCGCCTTGGCTGTTGAAGCTGTCGCCGGCCTCGTCGCCGAATTTGAGGCCATCTCCACCGTGTTCCCGAATGGGCGCGTAGAAGAGGAGGGGAGTTTGGGATAAACAGCGAGAAGTACGCTCGTTTCAGTCGTCGAAGAACCGCTTTGGACAATGATGCCTCAATAGCTGCATGACGCGGAGCTCCTTTAAGGGGAATGTCACGCGGCGAAGAGTGAAAAGCGTAAGTCGAGTTAGTAGTAGGTTCCCCGTGTATTATGGGGAGCTCACTCGCGCATGCAAGCCGTTAGTCTGCCGAGGCACGTCACCATTGGGGGAACAAGATACTAAATCTGATGCCTGAGGCTCCGATACCTCGGCAAACCTACCCGGCACTAATAACAGCCAGTTATCCTTTATTGGCGAGGCGACATCAATGCATTTCATGACACCGTCGGTTTTCTCTTTCCTAGGGTACCTAGGATTAAAAATTATAACGTGGCTAGATACAAGAGAGCTTGTATCGTAGCTGTGGCTGAAGTAATGATATTATCATAAACTATTCTCCACGATGCGGCTGGCATGATGCATCCCCAACAACTACCCTACCCAGGTACTCGTCACAAGTGACTTCGTCAACAAAGGGCGAAACACAGGTGCTACTACCTTAAATACTTTAAAAATACACATATATATATACCTAGATAGCCATAGAATAGCGTACACACATTACCGTCGTTTACTGTAATCATGCCAGCCCAACCTTTGAGAATCCCCCGTTTTTATACAGTCCATGCTCATCAGAAAAGCAACTGACGAGCCTTATTCGTGTTTACTTCGCCAGGGTATCGTCCAAGAACGCCGAATGGTTCCGTATAATGAAAAAAAAACTAACATACGCAACCGATATGGAAGCCCTGGTCATCCCGCGTCCCAGTTTCCAGCTCATTGGGGTCGAATCATAAACATATACCAGTTTATCGCCATGCATGTTAGGCTTGGTTCCTGCACTTATGCTATAGCGAAACCGGCCTGTTCTAACTCTGCGCCACTTGGAAGAATGGGTCTTCCTTGCATAGGGAATGGCCAGAAAAGAGGGTTCTCCATACTCTCGGCTGCTTTGGACATTGACGGTTGTTTGTCGCTGCCCGCCAAGGCCCGGCCTATTCCCCAATTACACAAGATGTCTTCCTCTCGTAAGTTTGGAGCAAAGAAGTTGAGGCTGCCTGTATTAGGCCTCACCAATCGGTCGTACTCCTCTGCGGTAAGTTCGACGCCGCCCACGTCGACATCAATGTCCCATTTCTGTGCGAGATAACGTAAGATATTAAGTGCTTGTTCCGCAAAGTGATGGCAAGGAGCCATCTCTGTGAGGTCTGCTATTCCCTGAGTGATGGCATCCTTGACACGAGAATTGAGCTTGACCACTTTCTCCATGTTTTCCGTCGCGGAGTCTTCATCGCTGCGTTGGAGGGCCGTGGCACCGATGGCTAGGTGCATGATTGAGGACGTCAGGACGAAGTAAGGTACAAAAGACGGGGTCCTGCGCAATGTGTAGAGTTGCGAGTATGATTTAAGCAAGCTCTGAATCGCGTCTGCAGCTTGTGAGCAGACATCGCGCGGCGATACTTTAGATCCTATGATCCGTAGCTTAATCAGGGGCCTAAAGAGAAGTAAGATGGCAAAATGATAGTACATGCTGGGAACAAGTTAGATTTTCTTCCTTGAAGCTCATTGACATTTCTCGCGTGGTTCTGCCAACTTACTGAGCAAACAATACAGCTGGGGTAAAATTGTGCCCCAGTCGCAACACCTCTGGAATGCGATCATACCAGTTTAGATATTGCGTATAGATGGATAAGAGATCTCTCGCTGTCAGAGGACGCCCTGGAGAGTGGAGGATGTACAGAGACTGGTGGACAAGCTCGCTGAGTTCGCAGAAGCACTTGTATACTGAGCGTACATTCGATGGTTGTTCACAAGAGCGTTGCAATGGCGCACCTGCACCTTGTCAAGGGTTGGTTGGTAAGAGTGCTTAACGGGAATCATTCAAGCTTACCATCGTCAGTATAGGAAACCCACAAAGAGGCCTCGATATCACCTATAATGGCGGGCTTAGGGGGCAAGTGAGGGAAGCAGGAGCACTGTGGTAGCGACCCGGTAGCAAGAGACCATGCGCTGTAGAGGAAGAGGTTAGATGAGACAACTTTGCATATTCTTCAGCCATGAACTTACTGGTCCAAGGCAAAGGCCCCCCAAAACGTGGCGGATTGTACCGCGAGCTCGTCCTCATCTCCCTCGTCTTGAATCCGATGAAGTCCCATTTCGACGGCAAGTCGAATGCTCTGCCCAGCGTAGTACCAGCTCTCCGAATCCCGGCCACAGCTAGCTTCACGAATCGACATTATACCGAGCGCCTGAATTGTGGTGGCGGTGTGGTGATCTGTTTCCTGGTGAAGGAGTCTCTGTGACTCTTTGAAGAAATGGTCACCAGATGAGTAGGGGTCGTTTGGATTGGCGCGTGTCATTGGATGCGTCGAAAAGCGGCAACCTAAAGCAAGAAGTGCATTTATCAAAATAGGTGAGCAGTATCGGTGGCGTCCGTCTTGGAAATCTCGTAAGAAGTGTTCCTTACTCAGCGATGCAAAGGTAGGATACTCCCAACAGAAATAGAGGGCTAGAAGATGCTGAACTAAGTTGATATCACTAGTGATACTTGTCCAGGAAGTAGCTGGCGTTCTCATTTCCAGGCCGTTTAAGGGCGAGAGCACTTGCTCGAGGCCACGGTACCTGGGAAGGCCATTGGACAGTTGATCAGAGTGCATATCTTCAGTCCATGATGCCACTTGAGATTGCGGCGGACCTTGAATGTCCGCAGTCCAGTTCATTGCATCGGGGTGGGAGTCGCTCCGCGTCGACTCGGCCTGGTTCTGAGAGTAGTGCCATGGCCTACCTGGATCCATTTCCATATCGACACCTGCCTGTTGTCGCGCCACAGCTGGGCTGACGCCAATACTCATGGCTGCCAGCGAACCCAAACCGCCACCAGGAAAGCCGGCAACAGGACCCAAGGGAGAAGGATCATGTCCAGATCGCGTGGGAAAAGACTGCACAGCCCCGCCCCCAGAGGAAAGAGCACCACGCAGCCATTCCGAGATGTTCTCAATCGATTGGCCACTTCGTAGTCGTGATAGGACATCTTCCCACATATCTGGTCGAACGAGGGCGGCAAAGACTTGGTCGCTAGATCGTTGGCGTTGGCGAAGATTCTCAATTTCAGTTCGGAGATTCTCTTTCGACTGGCGCACGGGTATTTCGTAAACACACTCGGTGTCTTTTTGGGCTTTGCATCGCCCGCATGGTTTCTGACCATCGCACTGCAAATATGTTAACAGAGAGCCAGTCAGCATTGTGAAGTCACCTAAGATGCTTCACGTACCTTGGCACGTTTCTTCCGGCACTCGGTGCAGGCATTGGGCGTCACAATACCGAGACCGCGTCTCCGCTTCGAGTTTTGTGAATTGATATTCGTCGATCCAGACGCTGTGGAGGGTGTGTTGGCGGACTGGGCTGAATTGGGAGTTGGATTCCCTTGCGACTGGGCTCCGGAAGCTCCAGCATGAGACCCTGAGGCTCCCTGGGGAGTATTTCCAGAGCTATGTTGCTGGCTGGATGCGGCGACAGGGGTGTTTGTGGTAATGTCGTTATCGTCGTCTTCCATGGCGTCAGGGCCGAGTCGAGACGAGAGGACTCGCTTTGACGTGAGCAATGTAGATTGTGAGGTCAGTTTACGAGCTTTTGAGTGTAGCCGGATGAAGCTCGAGTGGTTCGCGAACAGGTTTGAGGATTCCTGGGAGTGAGGGTCGCTAAAATCGAGACGATGCAAGCTGGCATGCTGCGTGAGGGACAGGAAGTGAACTTGACCACGACGTTATAGTTTTAGTAATTGAACTGTAGCTGCAGCTGTAGCTGTAGCTGGTGTTGGAGCTGGAGCTGAGCTAGAGCTGTAAGCTTCTGGGCTGTTGGTGCAGCGGCGGAAATCGTAGTGTTAATGGGTGGGGGGGGTACCTCTGTGGAGTTGTGGTGGGAGACCGAGCTGGCAGGTCAGGGCGGGGGTGAGGATGGGGGGATGGGGAGCTGGATTCCAATCAATCAAGGGTGAGAAGCGTGGTTGAGGTTGAAGGCCTTTTCTCTCTCTTGAATCTTTATTTTTTAATATGCCCTGCCTCTTGGCGTGGGTTTTTTTTGTCGGCCCTGTCCCTCTCTCGTTTTCCGACTTGCACTCAACTAGTTCCGGTTCATTGCAACAAGCATGACGCAATCGCCCATGTTTATTTTTCAGTACCGTCTTACTCACAGCTGATTGCGACAAAAGCCTCGAGGGAGCAGGGAAGATGAATTATTCGCATATATTGGTAGAGTATAAGGGGTCGAGCGAATTCGCGAGGCCACGACCGCTCGTGGCAATTGCAGTAACAGAAAAGAATAACTAATTGTACGGGTTTGGCCAAGGAAGTTCTGTTACGTCAGATGGGGAAAATAGAGTCACTTGGTCTTGGTAAGCCACGGAGTATTTGTGGCTGATGGTGATGAGATGGCACATGGTAGTGGGTGGTGTATGAAAGTATATTGCCCTCAAGGTGGCGAACTAATAGCAAATATTCAGCGTGAAGAGATGAGTAACTACGTCGAAGCGATGATAGTATGAGAGCGTTCGACTCCAGTTAATATGTCCGTCACCCGCGCATCATTGCACCTACTTCTCTTATCCACTGTATGGTTGTTCCAGGCCTGATAACATAGAACCCTGGGCTTACCATTGCCGACGACACCAACAGATCAAAGGGTACCTGCCCGTCGCCGATTAACAGTTGTTTACGGTAGGTGTGACGAGGTGTTCATTTGGTTTCACGATTGCAGGATTCTGTCTATGATTTCGTGTTCTCCATGTCTCAATGCTTTTGCTTCCAACCTCGTTCACAAACCTCTCCCGTAGCTGGTGGACGACGGCAAAGTCCGAGGAACAAGAACTCATAGACTCCGTGATTCAGTGCTATGGTACGATGTACGCACATCATCAAGCATCATGCAGAATGACATCACATCAGAGCCTTGACTCTCCTCACACCAACATCGCGCCAAGCCTGGCACTCAACGCACAAAGCTTTACCAGCTAGGGGCCCTCTTCTTCCCCGACTAGGTCTAGGCTTTGTACCACCATGCACGCCGTCGACAGTTGAAACTTATTTCATGATCATGATAGAGTCCTGACATATGTAGTTTCTGCACGTCATGAGCTCGTTTGAGGCAAATTCTGAAAGCCTTGGACGGAACGTGGACGGGACGGCAGTTTCGGGAACTGAATTATGACGTTTCTTTCTCCAACCAGTTTATTCGATGGCCCAAATTCGACTCTTCAGTGTGCTTCTAGAACCGGTGTCCCACAGGTGTTCGCGTTGAAGCATCCGCTCAGGATCATATTTTCGCAAGTAGTCTCTATAGAGCACGTGAAACGGGACTGTTTGTTTGAGACGTTCCATCGCAAAGGTGTTTTATGAGTCCCTGAGCAAAGTACCTGCATCGGCAATAATGATATCAATACATTCTAACTACTGTACATTTTCCGGGCCCAACTTTGAATTGCTCATTACCTGGCCATTTCACTTCCTTTACTCGGAGAGCGCCCGTACTTGACTGGGCTTAGTGAACGGTCTCTTTTGCTTGGGCTTCGTCGCCCTGAGGGTGTGTACGGCGCAGCAAGGAGTGGCTTCATCTTTGGTGGCGACGTGTCTGTGTCGGTCCCCTCATCAAGCAGAGCATGTCTATTCGTGTGGGGCGTCTGAACGGGGACCCACATGTACCCAGGGCCGCTCTCCAGTGGTATTGCTGGGTCGTGGATCGAAGCTGAGGGTACAGGGGCGGCGGGTGTCGCCTTATTGTATCTGCCAAGCGTCAAGTTGTTCGCAAAAGCACAGAGTATCAGAATGGCGAAGAAGAAGGCCTGCTGGTGTCAGTTGTGGAATTTCAAGAAACGATTAGGACAATGTATGCCTACCCAAGCTTTGAGATTCATGGCATCAGAAAACTCGTTGATAATTTCAGCAATTTGCTTCGCCGTCACCTTGACTCTCATGATAGACTCCGGGTTCTGCATCATACAGTCGTACCACTCGTCACACATCATTTTGAGAGCAGGACGGTCTTTCTTGGAACATTCGTTGAGAGTGTACTGGTTCTGACACTCCGTCATCTTACTCATCAATTCCAGACGAGCTGCTTCGTTCGCATTGCGAATATCTGACCGCACCGTATCCACGATTGCCCATCCAATGTAAACAAAAACGGAAACGAGAAAAAAGTTGACCAGTAGCTGTATCCACCGAAACAGATTCTCAGGAGCGTTCGGGTGCTCGTCTAACGTGTGGAATAAGGTTCCCACAATGCCCCTTGAAGGAAGTGACTTGCTTTTCTTGCTGCGCGATCTGTTCCTTGCCTGAGGAGCCATGCTGTCATCTGAGTCGACATCTGAATCATCCCATCCTTGGCTTTGATGTCGGACGACATCTTTATCGTAATTGTGTCTCTTTCTTTTCCTCAAGAAATCTACAGCTGACATGTCGCGCGCTCCTCGAATCTCTCCTCGCCCCGAGGCATGCTTTTTGGATGAGAGTGTAGACCTCCCATACCGAAGTGACTTATCAATCTTGGAAGGACTCGGGAGCCCGCCCATAACGACGTCGCCCATACGATCTGCTTCGGGAGTGTCGTTGGGAAAGTCAGATGTCTCGGTGAAAGCTGGACTGTCCTCAGCACCACTAGCTTCCGACAGAGCTACCTCATCGAAGGGCCGTCGTGGCGTTGTAAATGCTGGGTTTCGAAAAGGAGGAGCTGAAGCTTTGGGGGGAAGCTGTGGCGTGAATGCAGAAAGCTGAGGAGGGAGTTGTTGCGATTTCGATGGCGTGGTGAGGTTCGAAAATGGATTTGGTCGCGAGAGAGGTTTTGAGGCGGATGCGAATACTTTGCAGAACTGTTAGCCAACTACTGTAATAATTGCCCCCAGAGAACGTGCTGGGTTGCTGCGACTGACGTGCTCGGATATCAAACATACGGTTCTGCTGGCCATTCTTTGTTGCATGTGTAAACGGGCTAGTGGGGTCAAGAGCGCCAGTGCCTTGATACTCCCAGTCCATAGGACCTTCATACGTCCTTCGGTCCATAGTTACGGAGAGCTATTAGGCTGATGTGGCCACCGCAGGGTGATGCTAAATGTTCAATGTTGTTGTTGTTGTTGTTATAGGTAGAGTCAGTTGGCGAGAGGGTCTGTTTCAAGACAGGTAGTAAGTAGTGGATATTTTTGGCATTCTCGCAAAGGAGTACACCACCTTACCTACCTAGGGTAGTCGTCAATGGCAACCAGAGCTGCTTTGAGACCCTTTTCAGTACACGTCCTATCTTGGTAAAGTAGGTACATGGACCATTCTGTAAACACCTCCTTATTGTTGCCTAAGGCATCAAAGGACAAAAGGCACCAGGGGGTTGTGTCTCGCTTATGTCAGCAACAAGGGTACGCCTCACGTTCATCGCGATGCGAGTAGAGGAAAGTTTGGAGCTTTGCGGTATCACACCCGTGCCTAAATCTCAGCCTTCAACCCATTTGCAAAATCCACTCTCACAGCACTCGACGCGAAATAAACTAAGCTATCATATCTTTGAATTCTGAAGACCGCAATGTCCGACAACGAGTCGCGGGTTGGGTCACCAGCCAACGATGACCCTATTGAAGAGATTCCTGAAGAGGAGCCGGCCGCAGACTCTGATAGGGAATCAGATGCGCTTTCTGAAGTTGATGAAGACCAGCTTGAGGACTACGATCCAGAGACGGCCAACATAGAAGATCGACCCGTTGACATCGACGAAGACATTGCCCGGACATTAAAAGCAACGAAGAGGAAGCGCGTAGATGGTGAAGCCACCGTTCGAAAGCCTCGCGAGGGCCGCCGGGAGAAGAAGCGTCGGGATCGAGACGAAGATGTTGCGATGGACGATGCCCTCTCGGAAGATGGGAGCAAGAAACCACGACGAGCCAGACGAACTGGCGATGGTGAACGACGCCCTCGCGCTAAGCCTGATACGCCTGAGCCCGAGAAAGATGAACATCTTACTCCTGAGCAAAGACGAAAGAAGGCCATAGAACGGGCTTTAGATGCTGCCATAAAGAAACCAGCAGGGCCCAAGCGCAGAGGAAAGAAGGATGAGATTGTGGGTTCTTCGAGACATGCTATTGCTGTATGTGACTGACTTTTTCTCTTAGGATCTTGAAGACGAGCTCGACGACCAACTTGCCCAACTCAAGGTTCGAATGGAACAGGCATGCCAGGCCGACAACGATGCCCGCGAAGCAGGCCTACCTGCTTTACATAAATTGAAGCTTCTCCCGGAGGTAACTGGTATCCTCAATCGAAACAACATTCAGCATGCAGTGTTGGACCCCGAAGTCAACTTCTTGCAACATGTCAAGTTCTTCCTCGAACCTCTGAACGATGGATCTCTCCCAGCATACAATATCCAACGCGATATCTTTGTGGCACTTACAAGACTGAATATCGAGAAGGAAGTACTTCTAAGCAGTGGGATTGGCAAGGTGGTTTTCTTTTATACCCGAAGCAAGAAACCTGAGCCAAGCATCAAAAGAATGGCGCAAAGATTGTTGGGCGAGTGGAGCCGACCTATTCTGAAGCGAACCGATGATTACAAGAAACGACAAATCGAGACACGCGAGTTTGATTATGCGTATGTATCAGAATTTATCATGACACTACAACACATTGCTAATACAATACCTAGGGCCGCAAAACTTGCACAGCGTCAGAAGACAAACTCTCAGTTTACTCTCTCCCAGCGTCCTGCCCAGTCAGCGCGAGATGCAGAGCGAGAACGTATTCTTGCGCCGGCACGAGGCAATAACCAGGCTCGTATGGTCAATTTACCCTCCAGCTACACTATTGCACCCCAGAGCACTTTTGATGGCAACCGAGGAGGTATGGATCATCGCCCATTGGGTGCGACTGGTATGGAGGCCTTCCGCAAAATGACGCAAAAAAGAAAGAAGAAGGAGTGAAGAATTAGGCCAAGAGTCGTACTCGAGAGAATGCTGTGTATGCTATTAGTGAGAGGAGGATACAAATGGCTTCACATTGGTAGGGACCAGGTTTCGCAATCGGAGTTTGAGGCGTAAAGGAATCCATCAACACATGCATGCTTAATACGCCATACGAGGGTACTCAAACGATACGTGTAAGTAGTCTAAGCCAACCTGTGTGTATAATCTGAGTGGAATGGGAGCGAATGTTAAGCCTAGGGAGTATGAAATTCCATACACTCATTGATTCAAATGAAGTTGACATCTAGTGATGACAGCGTTTATTTTTAATGAGTAGCAGGCGACCTTGGTATGAGGATGCTGCCCCGCATTGGAAATACCATTCATGGAACTTTCTATTGTCGAACCACGCTCACAAGGCTAAAGTATATAAACTTATTTCGGAGTCGAGATTCTACAGAATCATTTAATCAGTGGTACTTAAGATATGTGCTGGCATGATGGACACGACAGCTAGATCGGATTAAAAAGCTATGTGAAAACTGGGTATAATTTGAAGGTCAAAGATCCGAAGGGAAGACAACACGTCAAAATGAGTGGCAGCCGATATCGCATTGATAGAACAGATCAGTGGTGACGTCAGGCTGACAAGATTGCATGCGCAGGTAGCTGAATCCGGGTTATTATTTATGAGTAACCTGGGATCCAAAAAAAAAAAAAAAACCAGTAATATATTCACTCCAAACAAGAGTATGGCCGGGAATAAACCATATAGGGGCATAAACAAAATTATTTTTGTTCGACTTCTTTTCTGTCTTGAAGGGAGTTGAGGTGTTGGTTCCTCTTCATCAAGACCTAGATAATAGTACAACTAATAAGAAAGAAGCCAAGTTATGTAGTAAGCATGGCAGCAGCCGTAGCGGCTTCCTCCCAAGTTCATGGTAGTGTTGCAGATGGTATGTATCATACATCGCCTGGATGTCCCTGACCCAAAAACGTGGCTTCATTATGTCTTTGCCGATGCTCCCTGCTTGTCTTTGAACACTGCTTTGACCTCTTCCCCAAGAACCGGTCGGGTTACAGTGCCTGCAGCGCTGCATTCACCGTTGTCATGTCATCGACCTAGTCAAGGAAGCTTGCTAGAGCGTATGGAGCAGAGCATCTCAGCGCTTATATTTAGAAGGGTGTCTGTGGATGTGATGAAAGTGCAAAATCAGGTCCTGATTAGTTGGTTATGCCCAAGTAGCCCTGGACCACTCAACTACTCCACATGCCACCGCCCAAGTTCTTGCTAGCCGCCAGCCAGCATTGAGGCGCTCGTGCTGACCGTCGTAAGAGATCATTTCATGTCACCTCTTTGCAGCTAATTATTTATCCCTGAAACTAGCTGTTACTGATTCGCAATACTCTTGAGCAGCTTTATCTCGTTGTCCCACCTTGTACCATTTCCTATCATCTACCCATTGCTACTGTTCCACAGCGAGACATACACTACGTCGCATCGTTGTCGATTTGGGCTAACGATTGGCGACAAGGGATCTCCGCTAATTTGACCACCCTGCATATTGTTGAAGGAAGCTACCAGCACCCATCAACGACGTCTTCTTTTGGTGCGTTACGAATCCGATAACTGGCCTGGCAATCCGTCCGACGAAACCGACTGGTCCCCCCTCCGACTTTATCCCTCCTCCCCTCATCTTGCACCTGCTCCTCATCCCCCCCATCTCAATCATTGTCGCCTTAGCCATCGCGGCTTTCTCGGAGCACCAAAACAAGCGGTAAGTGAACAGGTTTATCGAGAACCCATTTTGCAATCCGATTGACCTCAAGCTTGTTGCGCCAGCACATCACAAGTGCTTAGAGTTTCGCGACGAAAACTACAGTGCAAAGGCTGCTGTCGCTTCTCAACACCGAGCGCCGTCTCCAAACACATCTTGACCACACAGTCTACACTGAGAAGGCGCTTCTGACCTAATCCATTCGTCGCCGTGTCTTATCGTTTGGGTAGAATCTACTCCGTATCGAACAAATCGCCACATCCCCCCCTCATCTCCCCCCCACCTTAGAGCTGGGCCAATTCGCAAGCTCAAGCGCTCGCTCGACGATTGAAAAACAACACAAGGAGCATCATCGCCACCTGATCCATCTGGGTACACGAATCCCTAGCTAAACCGCGCCGAAGTTTGCGACTACAATATCACAAATATGAACGGCGGCCAACCCCCTGAGACGAACAAACTACCAGGCGGTCCCACGAACGGGCACAACAGCAACAGTAACAGCAACAGCAGTCTCGCGGCCAAGAAGCGCAAGAAGGACAGCCTCAAACCCATCATCACCACAGACGGAACAGGCCTTCACCCTGTTGGGTATGTAATTGACAGTTTATTTCTCTCATCTTTGTTTTATTTTGTTTCATCCACCGTTCCATCTCTATTACCGAGCTAGTCTACTATGTCGCCTATCCGACAACAGTGTTGTCTTCTGATGTACTGTTAGCTTATCTTCCCTTGGCTGGAAGTCCAGCCACTGGAACCGAGCGTCCAAGACTTTCGAGCTTCTTGTTGCCACAAAGGTTCTGGTTCGCGTCCACATTCCACAGAACTAACCCCTGTCGCTCCTTTTGTGTGTTCTTTGCCAGGCCATGCAACGGAAAGACGCACTCTTCGTGGTTGTTGGCCAGCCCAAAAGTAGTGTTTGCGATGGCATGGCAAGAGTTAAGATGAAAAAGAACATTGGGAACTGGTGGGAAGCAACACAAGCACATCAACACTTGCAGTGCTATCAGGCCAACCTCATTATCGCATTTGCTCTGAGCTGGAGCCAGAGGGCTACGCAACTCGGTTTGAAGCCCAACCTCAGACCACCGTGAGCCCGATGAGCTAGAAATCAACTAAAGCCACGGCCGGTTGTATTGAAAAAGAAAAAGAAAATGGCAAGGCGCGTATTTTAAATGACATACTGGGTCATCAAGCCGCTGCCGGGTCGCGGAACCTCATATTGGCTTGGCTGATGTGCAAGTGACCACTGGACCCTCCCGCTATTGCATCAAAAGTCTTGGATGTAAAACTCTGAGTTGGTAATGCTCTTCCTCTTATCAAGGTACCGCGAAGGAGAGTTCGGCACTGAGAGCAGAGCAAAAACGATACGGTGGTTTCGACAAGTGTGTGGTGTGGTGTGTGGTGTCCTCGTCCTTTGTGCACATGCTTCCACCACCTGACTGGAGTGTTGATGATTCATCCTCCCCGACCCTCCACTGTTAGTCGCAAAGGAAAGGGGGGAGATCATTGGTGAGGGTCATATTTTTGGGGGCATATTTTTCCGAGTTGCTTTCATTTTCCGCGTGAACGATTACTTGTCCTAGCACCTGATGTCGAACATGGAAAAGGACGCAGTGTTAGTTCACCTGGAAGTCTGGGTAACAACGCCCGTTCAGAAGAACGAGACCAGATCAAACGCAAAGTGGATGGCGAAGATGAGATTGCAGCTTCACTAGGATGCCCCTTTGCTTGAGAGCAACCACTGTTGCTATGCTCGGATCGGTTGTGCTTGAATGTTTTGCTTTATGAAGCAGACAGCTGGCTCTGGGGCTGAACAACTCGGGCCCAAGGAAGCAAGGCATGGCGACTGACAAGCATCAGATTCGCTGCACCGTGCTCCCAAGTCTCAAGGCGGTGCTTGACCTCTTTAGGCCGCGCCCATCTGAGCTCGCCCTAGGCGTGTTGGGGTTGCTGTTTCAATCGCTGTCCGAAGCGGTCTTTTCAGCGCCTCATATCCCTATGGCATCCCGTTGCATCGTATCCAATCTGTTCTACATCTTGTCTTTTTTCGTCGCATATCTCACGCTCTCCCTCTGCCTTGTATCTCTCCAATTTTTTCCTTTTCCCTTCGGACGTTCATTTTAGTTTTCTTCTCTTTCACCTTCCCGCACCCAACATCTTCCATTTCCAACATCTTGTGTTCGTTTTCCTACCAAGCCTCTTTCTTCACATGCCCAACCCCGTCGGGTTTCTTTTTGCATCGTTTTGATCGCCTGACCTGGCTATTTGAGACGAGAAGAAAAAGAAACGAGGAGAGAGGCAGACAAAAACCGAGTGCTTCTCTTGGCGTACCTCCGACCCCCCCACTCTTTTCTTGTGCCTCTCCTCTTCCTCCTGTTCTCGTCTTACCCATCCCCCCCGCCTCCGCCCTCTTCTCCTTCAGGCCTCATTGCCCGCTGGCCCGCCTACAGCCTGCCAACTGCACCGACCTGTTTGCCCATAATCATCTCTCTCTTCTCCATCATCACCACTGCCATCTCGGCTGGCGCACCTCCTTTAACGCAAGCAGCGTCCGCCGCCAGCGCAAGCTGCGCCATGTAGAGACACGATGAGTTTCTTAAAAGCAAGGTTGCTACCTGTCTTTCTTCTCGTACCATGTTTATCTCTTCGGGCTATTTCCTTCCTTTTTTTTGTCCCTTTTTTTTTCCTGCGCAAAACCTGGCTATCAGCTTTGGCTAGATGCTTTTTCTATGAAGACTGATGCTCCCCATTCTCCTTGATATGGCAGTCTCCATTACTATCCTCTCTCCACTCACGGTTGGCATTTTGCTTGGCTGTCTCCTCTTTGCCAGTTTCCCCTTCTCTACTTTTATGCAGAAACGCTTTATTACCCTTTACGCTTGCATGCATTCCCGTGTTACCTCTTCAGCGAGCTGCCACCAAGGGAAAATCGGGAAGAATGCATTGACCAAGCTGGGATGAAAGCTGCTTCCCCGCCATTTTCTGCACCCATCCCCAATCCGGTCAATCCCCCACCACCGAAGCCGCCACCTCTAAAGACACTACGTCCACGTTCGCGATGGTTTTATCTCATTGAATCAATCACTCAGCCGCATCACCTCCTTTGACGATTATCCTTGACCTGACCTGGTCCATTCCCCTCCCCCATTCAACTGTTTCTCCTTCTCAATCATCTCTGGCACCTTCTCTTCGGTTGCCATTTAGTTCCAATTGCATTACGCTCCTTTTGCGCAACCTTTGCTAACCTACTACTCTTCTTCTCATCGAACAGATCCCACCAGCTGGCAGCAATGGCCCACTCCCCGTCATCGTCGTCCGTCGAAGACCCCGCCGAGAACACTGCCGATGAAGAAGATTCTGAGGATTACTGCAAGGGTGGCTACCACCCTGTGCAGGTTGGGGAGAAGTTCAAGGACGGCAAATACACAGTTGTCCGCAAACTCGGCTGGGGTCATTTCTCCACCGTCTGGCTCTCTCGCGATAATACCAGTGGTAAACATGTTGCCCTCAAAGTCGTCCGATCCGCCGCCCACTATACTGAGACTGCTATCGACGAAATCAAGCTCCTCAACAAGATTGTCCAGGCGAAGCCCGACCATCCTGGCAGGAAGCACGTCGTCAGCCTCCTCGACTCCTTCGAGCACAAGGGACCTAACGGCACACACGTCTGCATGGTCTTTGAGGTTCTGGGAGAGAATCTGCTAGGCTTGATTAAACGCTGGAACCATCGCGGTATTCCCATGCCCCTTGTTAAGCAAATCACCAAGCAGGTCCTTCTCGGCCTTGACTACCTCCATCGTGAATGTGGTATCATTCACACCGACTTGAAGCCAGAAAATGTCCTCATCGAGATTGGTGATGTCGAACAAATTGTCAAGCGTGTTGTAAAACCCGAAACCCCCGATAAGGAGAACAATAGAAATGGTCGCCGTCGCCGGAGAACTCTCATTACTGGCAGCCAACCTCTCCCTTCCCCCCTCAACACCAGTTTCAACCATACGAACCTTTTTCCTTCTCCCAGCGGCCATGCGAGCCTTGCCGGTGTTCTTAGCGAAGGTACGTTCCTTACCATAAATCTGTTTGACAGGAGCACATAGAATTTCATTGGATATCTGACTAATACCGCTTCATAGGCAGTAAGGAACCGTCTCCATCTGAAGAAAACCAAAAGCAACGTGAGAAATCTGCGTGAGTAACAAAAATTAGTTGAATGAATCCCATTTCAGATAGCACGTCGCTAACTTGAATTATCTCCAGCGATCTCCTGTCTCGAGAAGTTTCTGGCATCTCTCTCGATAAATCAACTCCTCTTGCGGCAACTGGTGAGAAGCGCAAGGCAGAGGATGCACATGCGTCCGATATTATCAGCGTCAAGATTGCGGATTTGGGCAATGCTTGCTGGGTCAACCACCACTTCACAAACGATATCCAGACCCGGCAGTATCGGTCACCTGAGGTGATACTAGGTGCTAAGTGGGGTGCTAGCACTGACGTCTGGAGTATGGCAGCTATGGTATGATACTGTTCCCTTCACCTTGAGACCCGCCTATTTGAATATGTGCTTCACTAGGCAATTGGGACATCGTGAGGCACTGATTTGCTAACAAGCTTGCATAGGTTTTTGAGTTGATCACTGGAGACTACCTTTTCGACCCCCAATCTGGTACTAAATACGGAAAGGACGACGATCACATTGCCCAAATCATTGAACTCCTTGGACCGTTCCCTAAGAGCATGTGCCTGAGTGGCAAGTGGAGTCAAGAAATATTCAACCGCAAGGGCGAACTGCGCAACATTCATCGCCTTCGACACTGGGCTTTACCAGACGTGCTGCGAGAAAAGTATCACTTCAAAGAGGAGGAAGCTAAGCGCATTGCCGACTTCTTAACACCGATGTTAGAGTTGGTGCCAGAGAAGCGGGCAAACGCTGGTGGGATGGCGGGCCACAACTGGTTAGAGGATACGCCAGGCATGAAAGGTGTGAAGATCGAGGGACTGGAAGTGGGAGCGCGCGGTGACGGAATTGACGGCTGGGCAACGGAGGTGAGAAAGCGATAAAGCTATAGGATACTTGGGAATAAGGGACGACGTGAGCCGGGACTGGAGATGTGGACGGAGACGAACCAGACGCCAAGGACCTTGAGAAGTATTTGGGTCACTGGGTACTCTCCTTTTTATTCTTGGAGAGCTCCAATCATATAAGTGCGGCCAGTTGAATTTCGGTGAGGCTGGCCCTGTTTATCTTTCCCTCTGGGCCGGCCATTTGATTTGGTTTTTGTACCTCCGAGATGAAAATACGGAGCTGGCGGGCTCCCCCCCTATCTGCCACCTGATCCTCGACATTATTTTTGCATTCAAGACTATCATGGTACCTTTCTTGAATTATATGGGCAGATACAAGAATCAGAGAACCCGCCTGGCATACAGCCCTCGACTTCTATTTATTATTTTGTGACTGGCGGGAGCTGTTGGTGCACCAGACAGGGGATCTACAACCAAGCACTGACTCGAGAATCGATAATGAACTTAGGATACATAGGAAGTATAGGTTTCTTTTTCTGTTCTTTTCTTTTCCTTTTTTTTTTTTTTTTTTGGCGAAGTAACGGCAGTGAGGCTAAGCACATGATAACATAGATAGACTACGCAGCCATGGATTTCCCTTTTCACTAGCAACTGTTTTTTCTTTTCCATCGGTGACGATCTACCTTGTTCCTGTGTTACCTTACTATCACAGCCCTAGAATTCTGGTCTATATATCCCATCGAGATCTAGTGACATAAATAGGCTATGAGGGGTAAGCTCTGACTGGCGGATGACAACGTTAGGAGGCAAGAGAAAGCAATGGCCTGCGACGAGAGAGGGTCTGAATACACTGACACTCACACAACGCCAAGAAACAGACGGGATGAGGAAGCATCCCGCTTTGCGAGAGGATAATATTGGTGACTCGTAGATGTATATGAACTAAGTATATCAGTAATACAGATCATAAAATTACAAAGCTGAAATGTACAAAAGAACGACGTGGTTCTCAATGTATTGTAACACTACGCCAAACGATGCCCGAGCTACAAAGTAAAGATCTGATCTGTTCATTAGATTGGTTTCACACCATCCTCCCAAGGCCTCACTTCTTTCCCTTTCCCCGACGCCTTCTCACTCCGGCGGCAGGTCCCTCATCTGCGTCCTTGAGAAGATCCTCCGTAAGGACTTCCTTGGCAACGTCTACAACGTCGTCCTCGGTGCTGCCTTCGTCCTCCTGCTTTGTCGTAGCATCTTCGGCAGCTTGGTCTAGAACCTCCTTGATGATGCGCTTGCCTTCGTCAAGTTCCCCATTGAGTACACCGCACGACATACATTTCCATGTCCCCAACTCTGACAAGGATTTGGTTCCTGGGGGTGCTTGACCATTGACGAGGCGACAATTCTGGCATATGAGGACGATACGGTTTTTGGGTGCTGTTTCGTCCTCACCGAGGAGGACATCGAAAATACGATCATACCAATGTGGTTCGGAATCGGCTATATTGTATTGCGCGTAACCAGTTGGTGGCAGAGTTACGGGATGTTCCAATTGGCTGTTAGGAAGGTTGGAAGAAGTGAACTCGGCGTTGGGAGCGAACTCGGCGCCTGGTACTATGGAATCTGGGGCGATATCTCGTCGCTGGATATTGGCTGTAGGAGGAGGTGGCATTCCAGTTCGTCCAGGAGTTCCCTGCTTGGCGCCCCCGTCGCTTCCTTTATCCTGCGAGTTGCCGCTGGGCGTGTCGGTATCGACACTATTCTTCTTCTTACCCTTCGACTTGACTTCTTGTCCTCCATATTTCTCAATCAGCTCGAGGGTCGAGTCGTATTTGGTGGCATCTTTGAGCTTCTGGATTGTCTTGGCACGCTCCTCATGGTATTCCTTCAGGCGCGCAGAGAGGCTTTCGATTCGAAAATTATAGATGGCGGCTAGGGTAGTGCGAGTAGTGTAAATGCTGTAGAGCGAAGAGTGGTGTCAGTAATACGACTGGAGACTACAGCGCATTGAAAAATAGCACATACAGGAGTGGCCCTCCGGTCAACCCGATCCATTCATATGCGCCTAGATTCTTGTAGCCGACCACTAGAAGCAAGACGACAGTGTAAACGAGGTATGCAAATGATAGATATAGAGTCCAGAGGACACGAGTGCGGCGGGAGTTCGCGCGGGCACGATCGAGGCCGCCTTGCGTATCGGCAATTTTGGTAGAGAGGGTTGATAATGTCTTTTCGAACGAGGCGGTTGATGAGGAGTCACCCTGATAAAGAGAAAGCTCGTGTTAGCTACCTGATCGCGAAATCGAACGCTGTCAGGGAAGAGGGACATACTCTCCAAGGCCAAAATGTGACCATGATGAGCCAGAACGAAAGAGAAGGAGAGCAGGGGAGCGGGGTTCGGCGTAAGAAGAGGTGGTAAATATCGAAATATATAGATTATTAGGCAAGGAGGGGAAGTTGCTGGCTGGGACAGATGAAAGAGGGGATAGAGAAGCCGAATACAAAAAAAGAAAGAAGAGGAGGCGCTCTGCCTAGATTGAGTGTTACTAGGGAATGAAATGAATGTGATGAATGTGGTCTTTTCCCTTGCTGGCGGTGAAGTGCCTACATAGCAATGATGCCATGTGTGAGTTGTGAATGGAAGGTTAACGTGGAGCTGCACGTAGTTGGTTCAGCTCAGATATTGCTGCCAGGTAGGTTGAATACGTAGCTGCTTCTTGCTTTTTTTAGGTTCCTTTTTTCCTAGTAATAATAATAAATGTGACCTCATACATAGAGGTACCTCCTGGACCACAGTACGAGACCATGCAGCTTCCACCACGATGAGAGACAGGGCAGGGGCAGGGAATGAGGATCTTCTCCACTTTGCGACTTGTCTCCTGGCGCAGGGTACAAACAGCGCCCTGGAATAGCAGGTATCGACTTGTGCAGTGCACCTTGACCAAACCCCCAAAAATAGGTACTTATAACGAGGCTGGGGACTGAGTGGTGAGTACGGTAACCCAGCCGGCTAGCCAGCCGGTACATTGTAAGCCGGCCAGCCACAATGGTCTTGATAAAACGAGTACACTAGCCACATGATCCTGCCCAGTTTGATAATCAACCCTTTCTGCTACTGTGCTCGGGACGCACAGCCCCAGCTTCCCTTACTGCTTAAGCCCATCCCATCACTCAATTAGTAGTGTCTTTGTGAAGTTAGTAGCGCACCAAGGCAGGACGTGTTCTGGAATTTACCAGTCCCCTGGTACGTATCCAGCCCATCCCGCTTCCCCAACTTGTCTGACAAGGCAACGGACGCACTCTCCTTTACACCCTCCAACTTCAGCAGTTGAAACCTATACAGGGTGAAGCTTCACCAAGAAAAGTTTCATGCTGAGCACTATGCGCGTCCATTTCTAATTCTTTTCTTTCACTTCATTTCTCTCTTGCGTTTGCGCTTTGCAGAATCTGATTCCATTCGCTTCTTCTTGTTACTGCCTCTTCTTCCGTGCGCTCGTCGGGGGACGACGCCTGTTGCCCTCAACGCTGAACCTACTGCTACGTCAGCCTCAAGAGAATTGTGAACAACAATAGAACCACCACCACCATCACCATGTTGCAAGTTAGTGTCTCCCTATCGCGACTCTTCTCGTGCAGAAATTAATCCCATTTGTTCCTAATATGTAGAGATTTCGAGGTGTTATCGATCGCACCATTGCCGAGGAGCAGGCTCGTATGAAGACCAGCACCGAAGCCTCTACGCTCTCCAGATCTGGCTCTACATCGTCGCGAAAGGGTGAAACCTCTCCAGCAAAGCGTGCTCGGTCGAAGAAGCAAACCCCCGATGTAGGCGATACTCCAAACCCCGATCCCGCTGTCTTCGAGGCTGCTTTTGTCATCGATGACAGCGAAGAGCCAAGTCGAGCTGGTACGCCACGGCCTCCGTCCGAAGTTAAGGATTCGAACGATGAGCAAGCTGCAGCTCGGGTCAATGGGTCAGACGATAAGACACAAGATGCACGTACCACAAGGGGAGATTCTTCGAATGAGAAAGCTGAAGGTGCCACTGGAGATCATGGCTCTGCCTCCAAGACGCCAGGCAGTGGCACTTCTACACCAACTTCCGAACTTTCCCCAGAAATCAAACAACGGCTGCGCAAGCTTGAGAAGCTCGAGGCTACGTACCCAGGTATGATATTATACTATGTGCTCTACCAACTATTGCGACTAATGAATTTTGTTATCTAGAACTCCTTAGATCTTACCGGGTGGCCCACCGACGCGCCACTGCCATTGAACCCTTCGAAAAGGCGCTTCGGGAAAATACACCCCTTACCTCCATATCGGATCCCGAAGCTATGGTCGAGTATTTGAACCAGTTGAATCTGCGAGGTGATATGGTTATGGAGGAACTCAAGAGAGTCACCTCGGACAAGGACCAAATCCAAAAGCAACACACGCAAGCAGAGGAGAAGGTTAGGGAGCTTGAGAGGGAGATTGAAATCTTGAAGACTGCCCAGTCTGCTGACTCTGTGGTTGAGGCCGAAAAAGTCAAGGAGACGCAGGATGCCAGGCTTGAAGATATACCTGAGAAGGTTAAATCGCCTGTCGCCTCTGTCATTGGCATGTTCTCGCCCAGACAAAAGCCCCGAACATCCATTGAGAAAGAAGAAAGTAGTGACTTTTTTTCCTACGAGGATGAGATGCCTCAACTCCAGGCTGAAGTAGCCTCCAAGACTGAGGAGATTGAACAGTTAAAGGTCGAGGTGGCGGCATTGCAAGGAGAGCTGTTAACTTTGAAGGAAAACAGCTCGGGCCTGGTGAAAGATCTCGAGAACACAACTCGTGAGCTCAATGAAGCCCGTGATGCCTCAGCACGACAGGAACCTCTGCAAATCCAGCTGGACACTCGTAACAAGGAAATTGAAACCTTAAACCAACGGCTAGAGGAGGCACGAGACCGACTTGGGAAACTCGAGAACGATCAGGCCACCCACAAAACGAAGACCAGAGAAGCTGAAGCTTCGTTAGCGACATCAGAAAAGCGAGCTGGTGAGCTAGATGCTGAACTTGCTAAGGCCGAGAACGCAAGAACTGTCTCAAAGAAACTCATCGACACCCTCAGCACCCAAATAGATACACTAAAGAAGGATAAATCTGAAAGTCAAGCTAAAATTGCCGAGTTAACCAAGAAGTTGTCGGCGACGTCGGCGCCAGCTGCTCTTTCTTCTTCCCCTACTGCTATTCCAGCCCCTACAGCTACAGCGCCAGCTCCGGCTGTTAGTGGCGGCAAGAAGAAAAACAAGAAGAAGAAGGGCAAGGGAGGCGCTGGTGGCGTACCGACTCCGGCATCGGAGGAGAAGTCAGCTGATATCCATGAGCTTGCATCAGATGTGACTGCTGAGGCTTCTCGTGAAACCGGAGGGAATACTGAGCTTGAAGCCAAAATTGCCCAGCTGAAGGAGGAAGTTGCAGAAAAAGACGGTCAAATCGAGAGACTAACGAAACAACGGAAGACGGAAGAGGACCTGCAGGATGAGATTGAGTTGCTGCAGGAAAACCTCCTTGCAATTGGCCAAGATCATGTCGAGGCCAAGGAGAAAATCAAGGTTCTCGAGACTGAGAAGGTGGAGCTCAAGGCACAAATTGTTGAGCTTGAGAAGAAGATGAGTACGTCGGCCTCTGATTCCAAGACGAGCTTGAAGTTGGAAAATGAGATGGTCGTTCTGCGACGCGATTACGAGGACCTGAAGAGCAAGACTTCGACTCTTCAGACCGATCTTGGTGCCGCGCAGCAGCTTGCTCAGAATCGCTACAAGGACTTAACAGACTTGCGCGAAGTTTTGCAGAAGGCTCAGCCAGAGCTCAAGAGCTTGCGGCAAGATGCAGCCACACTGAAGACGACGAAAGAGGAACTGTCTGCCAAAGTCAAGGAGCTCAAAGATATGGAGAAGCGGGAGAAGGACCTAAATCGAGACCTCGGTCGCGCTCAGCAGGCGACATCAGAACGCGAAACTGAGATCAAGAGCTTGCAAGAGCGTTTGACGAATGAAACAAACGTCAGGGCCCGCCTTGAAGAGGCCCAGCGCGTGTCTGGAAGAGACCTTCGACGAGCGGAGGCCGAGAAGATTGAACTGAGTGCAAAGGCTGAAAAGGTAGAACGCGAGCTTCAAGCCGTCCAGGAGGAAGTAAACAAGCTCCGTCCTCGTGTTAGAGAACTCGAGGAGCAGGTTCACAAATTGAAACGTGAAAAGACGGCGGTGCAAGAAGAGGTGGATTTCAAATCGCAGCAGTATAGCAACGCTCAGGGCCTCTTGAGCAGTATGCGTGACCAGACAGCTGAAATGTCGGTGCAACTCAAGGAGTCCAAATCCCAGGCCGAGTCACTTGAGGAAGAGCTCTCCGAGGTACAGCGACTCTTGCAGGAGCGCACACGTGAAGGGGAGACAATGCGAAGGTTGTTGGCCGATGTGGACGAGCGTGCGGACAACAAGGTGCGAGAGATGAGGTCACGGATGGAGACTGCCATGGAAGAGCGTGATCGAATTGAGGACGAGTCAAGCACGCTTGCTCGACGCAAAGCCCGCGAGACTGAAGACGTGAAGCAGAGAGTACGTGACCTAGAGCGGGAGGTCAAGACACTCAGCCACGAGCGAGACGAGCTGGAGCAACGGGAGAAGGAATGGCGACGTCGACGCGAGGAGCTAGAATCAGTTGAGGAGAAAGCAGAAGCTGAGACCGCCGAGATGCGAACGACTGTATCGCAATTGAGGACCGCGCTCGATGCCTCTGAGAATCAGGTGCGTGAGGTCGAGAAGCAACGGGTAGAGCTCCGGCGTATGCTAGAGGAGTCCAGGCAACGCTACGAGAAGCTATCCAAGGATCTCAAGGCGGCGCAAACCAAGCTCTTGGCCAACTCGAGCCGAAGCTCCTTTGATTCAGTCCGGAGTGGGACCAACGGCTCCCAAGGCAGCGGGGCCGGAGCATCGGCGGACACCGTCTATCTCAAAACGATACTACTACAATTCTTGGAGCAGAAAGACAGTAAGCTGCGGACTCAGCTGGTACCGGTTCTAGGAAAACTGCTCCGCTTCGACAAGTAAGTCTTCTTCTCCGTCTTGATTTTTTTTTTACGACAATTCCCGCAAACTATGTTTTAACCAGGTCACTGACACATTTTGTTCTCTAGGAGCGACGAGCAGAAGTGGATTAAGGCCGTACAGCATATTGAAGTCCGACAATGATAAGTGGGAACTAATCCACCATCGACATGTATTGTTTATTCGCGTTTGTAGTCTCAATTTCCCCCAGTGTAAGTTACTGCGCCATGGAGGGGGTGGTTGGAGAATTTCTAGAGATCAGCATTGGTTTGAATTGTCGTCGACGTCATATATAAGCGTCAGTATTTGGAGTGGCAGATAACCATCTCCCAGCTTCTCTGCAGCATCTATGACGGCCATTAAAAGAGCCGAATCATTTGAAAGGAGATGATGGCGCTGTTCGACTCCATGATGGTAGTGTTTAGTGTTGATTCATTCATAAGTTCCAGAAAAGTCGTAGGAGGGCGAAGGTGTGGGCAGACACTCTATGAGATGCACGGCGTTGATCTCACCATGTAACCAGGGGCGTCATCTTAGACATCATCCACAGCACATCCAAGCGTCATTTTCATTCGGAATTGGTCTCGGTTGTTGGTTGGTGGTGGCGTGTGTCTTCCAGATTCTTCACATCGTTGAGCTCCCATACTACTTTGGGGCTAGATATAAGAGTATCATGAAGACCAATATATCATGTCCGCCCTATGCATTATGTTTTTTCGTTATTGTCCACTGTTGTCTGTTCCGAGAATTACATTGAGTAGTACTTGTGCTCCTGTCATTCAATTTCACAGCTTGAGGTCGAATTATACAAGTTTTGTGAATCAACATTTTGTTTCGATACCTCAGAACCCCACCTCAAGTCGCACGTCTGCCATCATGCCGCAAGATTCAGGTGAGTTGTACTCCAGTGGCGGTTCGCTCGCAGACTTTTCAGCGCAGAGTCTGTTCAACCTCAAGGGCAAGGTTGCCTTGGTCACGGGTAAGCCTCATACATTTTTCAACCATCCCGGGTTTCCCTTCCTGGGATGGCCATGCTGCTGCATGAAGACATCAAAACTCATAATGTATTATCAGGTGGCGGATCAGGAATTGGACTCATGGCTGCACAAGCCCTTGCCGCCAATGGAGCGAAAGTTTACATTAGCGGTCGCACCAAGGAAAAGCTTGATCGCGTCGTTGAGCAGTACGGCAAAAATGTTGTGGGCGAGATTATTGGTATCCAGGCAGACGTCAACCACAAACAAGGCATTCAGGACTTGTTTGGCGAAATTTCCAAGCGCGAAAAGTGCTTGTGCATATTGGTCAACAACGCCGGAGTATCAAGCGAGCACTTAGACAAAGAGGAGGCCACGGGGGCCAAGGGCACGCGGAAAAGCTGGTTCGAGAAGGGGTCGAGCTCGTTTGAGGACTGGCAGAAGACCTTCAACACCAATGTCTCAAGCATCTTCTTCATGACGAGTGCGTTCCTGCCCCTGCTGGAGAAGAGCACGGAAACGCACAAGGGATGGTCTTCGGCTGTGATCAACGTCACCTCCATCAGTGGCATGATCAAGTCCAGCCAGGCTCACTTTGCCTACAACGCGTCCAAGGGTGCGGCCATCCACCTGAACCGGATGCTCGCCAACGAGATTGTCACCAGCGGCATGAAAATCCGGGTCAATAGCATCGCGCCTGGAGTGTTCCCCAGCGAGATGACAACCAAGGAGAGTGATGAGAATCAGAAGAGCGGCATACCCAAGGAGGACTGGGAAGGCAGGGTTCCGGCGGGCAGGGCGGGCAAAGATGAGGATATGGCGTCGACGGTGTTGTTTGTGGCAACGAATCAGTATCTGAACGGGCAGAACATTGCGGTTGATGGTGGTTACACTCTCGCAGCTGGCTTATAATTTGCAAAACTGAACAGGTTTATTTCCAAAATAAAATAAAAAATAAAATAATAAGAAATAACAATTGAGCTCATACAAAGAAAGTAAACAGCCAAACGGGTCACAGACCAAGAAACTACTTCTTTTTGTTCCATTTCCCTTCGACTCAGACCCAATCCAATCTCATTGCAGAGTAATCTGTATACAGACACCTCTTGTCGCTTCATCTCATCATCTCATCCCATCCCAGGCCAAGCCAAGCCACAAAAAAGCCACATGCTTTCCCCACAACCCGCATCGTTTTCGCTCCCGCTCCACACTGAGCCTCCTCCCCGACTGGCAGGTCCCTCTCCCTCTCCCCCTTGTCCCCATCTCCATCCTGCTCTCCCACCCACACACGTTTATCCACGTTCAAGTCGTCCCATGTACCTCGTCACCTCTCCTTGCCTACGAGATACCTTCTTCTCCCCTCCCCAAACCTTCTGGAAGAAGGTAAAACCACTTAGATTAGCCCGAGTTTCCAAAAAAAGAAGATTTTTTTTTTCCTTGTCGACAAGCCTGTAGATTGATAACCCCCCCTCCCCCCTGGGCAACATTCCTTGCAGCCACCCTTCCCGCATCTTGCGAACGGTTACGCCCGTCTGGGTCTGCGAGACACCAGGGAGCAGGGACGCGTAGCCTCTAGAAGCATTTAGGGCTGAATTGACATCTTCAAATCGATGATGCCTTTCAAGCACAGTATGGTCCTTAGCCTCCCAAAGTATTTACTCTTCCCTCTCTTCCTCTTGACCATCATCTTACAGAACTCGGATCTTTCGGTAAACTTCGGTAATCCAATCGGACAAAAGGTTCCTTCTTCGTTACATCACATTGAGGAAGCACTGAGATTATCAATTTCATAAATTTAATTCATAATAACCCATCCTAGCTAAGAGATAACCTTCGCAGAAAGTCAACATGAGTGATTGCCTCTGCCAATGAGTTGCTTGTTTCAATGGCAATACTCCCACCAACTGGAAATCACATCACATCCCTTCAAGTAGCCAAATCAGTGTGGGTGTCATCCATTATGGAGATACTAGCTTCCCCGCTTCCTGCATCCACGGGCAGAGTATGCCGGGAAGAGCTCCCTCAAATTCATATGTCCCCATACCAGGGGTAACAAGACGGCTACTCCTGACCTTCAATGAGGTGGGTGCCAGTAATAAACAAAACGCCTCACATGCAACCGTTTCCAGACCATGCCCAAGCCCCAGAGCTGGTAATAAAAATAATTCCGGCTCTGGGCGAATTTTCTCGGGCTAGGGAGCTAAATGTAAATGGGATAAAGACGAAAAAGAAAAGGGTGGAGTGGTGTGACGTGATCGCGCAAGGGGTCAAGTGTATATCGCACTCCGGGTATCATGGTAAGAATTCCCTAATGCTCTGGTGTATCGTTCAAAGAACTGTGCCGTGATGCCAAGTAGTGCCCGTGATGTCATGCAAAACCAGGTACAGAAACAAAAAGAAAAGAAAAAAAAAAAAAAAAGAGCCCAATCCTAAGAAGGCGAAACCGGCTTGTAAGGATGAAAACCGTTGTCCATAAACCGCTAACCATAACTAGAGGAAATGAAGCGAAATGCAAACAGAGGAAATGCCCAATGCAAGGGAAGACCAAGTTGCTTGCCATTCTTGCGAACTCATCCAATTGGAGAATGGGGGAACAGAAGTGATACTTTGCATATTAAAATTGGAGGATGCGAATCAATTCCATCCATTCCCTCCAAAGGGGGACGGGGAGGGGGAATCATGAGTAGAGATGCGTTTGGTGGGAATAGTGACGAGATTTCGATACAGATGAGGCCGATTGTCGAAGCACCGAGTTGCTCATTACAAGAACGTGCGCACCCATTCGGCGTCAAGCCAGCCAACCTTCTCAAAGGCAGTCCAGAGCTTCGAGGCTTTGTTGACATCAATCTTGCAAGCCTGCTGGGCATCAGTCTTGCGGAACTCCTTTCCGTTGCGCAGGCAAGCCAGACGCCGCTCAAAGATGCGGCGCTTGCTGGTGAGGTAGGTAGCGCAATCGAGCCGGAGGTTGCCAGCGAGGGTGACCTCATCAGGGTGCAGAAGATTAACATGAGGGTCGTTGCTTAGATCGATTGGCTGACCCTTCCAATCCACTTTGAGGCTGTTAGGTCTATTTGGGAGCGAGTCGAGCGGAGGGCAGTAGTTGGGAAGCGACTTGAAGTCCTTGTCTTCACGGTTGGGAGCAACAATTCGTCGCGACGGCTCGGGAGTGGCACTAACACGAGGTCGGGATTGAGCGGGTCGCATGGGGCCGGGGTTGCTGGTGGCTCCGGGGTTGCTGCGAATGGGTCTCGGGCCGGACTGGGGCTTGGTAACCCGATCGGTCCGCTGAACTCGGGGCTTTGTGACGGGCTTCGACGCCGGCAGGAGGGTAGGATATCGTTGGACACCGCGGCGTCGCTGTTTGTCAGCCTCCAGGTACGCACGTTCTTGGCGTAGCCAAGCCTTTGGGTTTCGAGAGTAGAGCTTCATGACTTGAGTTTTGAAATGAAGAGTGAGTTCGTAGTCCTCTTGCTTGGGTGGTTGCACGTCGGCGAATGAATCCTGCGAGCGAGAGCGAACGTGGTCATCGATAATACGACGGTGATTCTCCAGCTCAGCGGGAGTAAAGAGAGGGCTCGAATGCGCATTATCCTCGACTGGGTAGAGGACAGGATCCTTGACTGTCTGGGCCGGGGGAGTAACAGGCGTCTCGGTCGACATTGGTTTGCTGTATGGGGAGATGGGTGGTGACATTGGCATAGGATGCTTGTGTGAGGCTTGGCGACTTCCCACGATCGTAGAATGACCCAATTCAGATTGGTGGTTGAAGCTGTCAAGAACAGGGTCGGGGGGAGACATCAGGCTGGTGATGTCGAGTTTCTTGGAGGCCCCCATGCCCATTGAGGCAGCGGGCATCGCTGGAGGAGCCATTGAAGCAGGCGCGTTTGTGTTGCGCGGGGAATTGTTTGCCATTGTGACAATGGGGCCGTTTGATGGGAGAGGATGAAGGGAGGAAAACGGGGGGGAATAGTTTGAGAAGTATGAGCGAGGAGAAGGAGAAGATATGTTGGAAGGGGTGGACAATGGCTTCAGCTTGTTAATGTCGAAAGTGGTGGAAGGTTGCATGGCGCACGGGGGGTGGTTATGGTTTGTCAGCCAAGGCAGTGACGGAAAGTAGAGCCTAACTAACAGCCAGGGCAGTCTGACTGCGCTGTGACTACTACTTGTACTGGTATGAGTGACGTGGTTTGTTTTGGGGGGCGGAGGGGGAGGGGTGGCGAAGCCTGCTGAACGATTCGCAAAGTCCAATCAGGTAACGCAATTGATTTTCCCGTTTTACTCGGTGTGAATCTAAAAAAAAAGTGTGACTCTTCTTTCTTCGTTGCTCTTGAGCCTTTGTTGGTGTGTAATAGTGTGCCTCTCGCACGGGTTGATTGTGCTGCAGCACCAATCGTACAAAACCTGAGAGCGCTGTAACGGGACCCCAATTAGGCACTCGTTTTCGCTGTGAAACAGGCAGCAGGGCTGATGCGGAGGCGGCAATGGCGGAGTTTAGGCGGGAGGGGGTGTTAGAAGGAGGGGGGAGGATATGGATCTCAATTCCAGTGTGGTAAGACGCCCGTAGGACTCCGGAATTTAGGCGGCGGCGGAGTTTAGAAGTGCTGTAAGTCCAATGAGTTTCGGACTCGGCGACACAAGACGTGCGAGACAGCAAGTACGAGAAGAAAAGAAAATATCTTTTTGCAGACGAGAAGGTGAGTGGCGTTGTGGTCAATCAGCTTTATTAGTATTGCTGATGAGTGATGGACGGACGCACACGATAATGAGCAGAGGCGTATAACTGAATGGGGTGATGTGATCCAACCGTCTGGGCGCTGCAGAGGCAAGAGTAAGGGCTGGGGTAGTTTCAGTGTCGTTCAATGGGTAATAACAACCGTATGACGGCGAGCGATGCAATTGTTGCAATGGGGCATCCGGATGTGAGATGGGCGAATAATGAGCACCATGGGCAGACAACTGTTCGACTGGCGACACCTTCAAGATAGCTGGGGGTCTGTCGGTGGCCCAAGCTGATCCTGTTACGATGCGTGGCGGACCAGGGTGAACGCTCAGTGGGACGGCCACCGTATGACTTTTGAGGACAATGATCTCTCGTTCGAGATGTCGTTTGTATGGCGACCTGACGACTTTAGCACCGTCGGGCGAGGATGATGATGTGGCAGACAGTCGAGCCCAGGATATTTTGAGCCCAGTCGACGGGGATCTGGGGGTTTGGAGGGCCACGGATGGATAGCCGATTCGACCTTGAGCTGGGAGAGGGGGGTGTTGAATTGATTGAGAGATATGATTGATTCAATTTAAATATTCATCAATTGAGAACAATATGTATGAATTGATGCGCAGTACTGGCAGATGTGATGCGATGTGATGCGACGCGATGCGATAACTTGCGACACGTTGCGATGCCAGGTGTTGCGCCGAGTTCCGAGTTGCGATTGATGCCACTAACCTTAGATTTCCAAGGGAATATAGCAGGCAGAAGGCTGAATTGAGAGGAGGGGGCGTGGTTTATTTGCGCGCGTGTGCGCATACAAAGCCACACACACACAGTTGAGACAAGGCACACGGCGCACAGGAAACTGTTTGGACAAGATCGCAACACACGTACGTAGACAGCGAGGCAAATGCGAGTAAAATCGGTTTTATCTGCTCGTGAGAAGAGAGGATGGGAAACTGGAAAGAAAGCGGGAGGCTGAAGAAAGAAAGAGGAAAGAGCAGAGTCTGGTCAAAAGGTAAGAGGTAAGAGGTCAGAGGCCCGAGGCCAGAGGCCAGAGGTCAGTAGTGCGGAAGGTGAGCGAGCGTGGGTGAGTGAGTGCGTCTGGGTACGCGGGCCGTGCGTGTGCCTTCTTTGCGCGACGGTAGCACCCCTCAATTCACACCAGGGAACCAATGTCCGATTGGGAATGGATTGGGTCGCAATAAGAAACCAAGCCTGCTGCTGTCTGGGGTGTGTATGTGAGCGCCCAAACCAATGCCGGTGAACAAATCGTTCTTTCTGGTTCTCTTTGCCCTTTCGCTCGGTCCAGACGGGGAGGTGAAAGGTGTACGCCTAAAGAAATAAACGGGAAAGGGAGGGGCGTGCGACGAAGGGGGGTGGGCGGTGGGACGAGATATCAATTGACGGTGCTGATTGATGGCGGAGGTTTGAATGGGGTGCTCACGATGCGATCCAAGAGCGGGGGCAAAGCAGTCCATGAAAGAGCATGAGTTGTAAGGTATTAGGCACTCTGTCGACGTCGTTCGAGAGTGCGATGAGGACATGGATGATTGGAGGAAGAGTGCTGAAGGGAAGGGGGAGATGGCACAAGATAAAATGTAAAGGAATTAGGGAAATCCAAATAAGAGTGATGACCGCTGAATCGAAGTGAATTGAAATTGAAATACGGTTTCACACGGCCTTTTCCACTCTATTCACTCTCTCATTGCACAACCTTTTCCCTCTTCCTCCCTTTATATCAACTTTCCACTTCCGAGGGACTCCCCGTGCTCTGTGGAGGTTTGATATCATGCGCATAAAGTAGTCAGCCTACCTGCTTTAACCTACTCCTAGTTCGTACCTTAGATATGTGGTTACCACTCGTCTCTTTGTATGTTGATGTGACGGGGGGATGGGATGGGATGGGAGGGCCTCCCTTTCTGCTGCTTGGCTCTCAGTCGGTAGCCCAGGCTCAAATCGTTAGTGGGTAAACCCCACAAGACAGGAATAGGGGGTGTACGATTATCACCTCTATAAGCCTGCCAACCACCAAAGACACATAATTCCAAAACGACATACTTACATAGTAGCACTTTGTGCATAATGTGATAGTGATGGGAAAGAGGGAAACAGTAACGGGAGATTTCGATAACACCACACCCCCATCTCAACCATTTCCAGCCTCCCCCCTTCCCCCTTCTTACTCCCTTCTTTCCTCCCCCAAAAAGAAATAGGAACAAAGGGATGTGTACACTTTGTCCGTGCGCTTCCCCATTGTAGCCCGCCATGTGCCAATTGGATGGGGAATGGGCGCGGGACCCCCTTTCCCCTTGCGCCAGATACCCAGCGTAAGACTGGTTGAAAAGCCTGGTCTGAATGGAACAAGGGGATACTTTGCGGCTGGGGTTTGGGAGGGATGCCTGCAGAAGGCTTGCAGGTTCCCCTTGACTCTTTTTGCTTTTTGCCTTTTCTTTTTTTCTTTTTATTCGTTGCTTTTTTCTTGGCTCCCTGTTTGTTGGCCTTGGGCTAAATTGTAGTTCCTCCTCGGGGGAAGGCGGTCTTCTAAATATGAAGGTAAACTCCGATTTCTGTTTGCCCTGAGAAAGTTCACCGGTGTGGCAGCACGCTAGTAAGCAAGGCAGCCACAAAAGCTGCTCAATTAGAGTCACCAAAGTAGGTGTTCAAGAAAGCTGGAGGCATTGGAATCATGGGCAAGGAGGCAAGGAATTTGGTCCGAACAGGGGGGGATGAGAGTGAAGCGCGCAGGGCGCATGGGAATTACAGACAATGGGAACAGAGGGACCGAAGAAAGAGAGAGAGGGGGGAGGAGGGGGGAGACACTAACCAATCAGCCCTTCAAGTTGAGCATGAGTGATGCGGCTTATCATCTCACCTGTATTCCTCAAGGCGACGTTGATGAAGGGGCCACACCTTTAGGAATCAATTACGAAATACGTAGGTTCCTACAAACTACGCAAGGCAACGAAGCCAGTTCTTGAAGCTGCACGCCCCCAAGGCGAGCCCGTATCTCCGTCCAACTCAAGAGACTCATGCCATTCATCGAGAGACCAAGTTGGGCATGTGAGCCCTGATTCGCTTGATCCTAAAAATACCCATTCTAAATGTGCGACTGTTTCTTGTCGGGTGGGCAGTCCGTCGTGCGACAATATGGACCCCACGCGCCGCCGCCTCTCTGGGGAGAAATCCGTTCATTCTCTGAACGTCTATCATAGGTTTGCGCCTGACTCCTGCATTTGCCACGGATGGTTCTCCACTAACTCTACTTCAATTGACCCTACAGCGTCCGATTTTAGCTGACCCGTTGACTTGCGGTATGAACGAAGCGAATAGATGCCCTATCACATCACTTCCAAGTGAACGAAACGCAATGATGTAGGGTCCCTTCACACACACATGTGAAAGTTCCTCTCGCCCTTGTCTGTGTGCCATTGTGATGGAGCTTATGGCCAAGTGGGTAATATGGTGGAGTGCATTGACAAAGTGAATGCACTGTTGGCACTCTTAATGGAGACAAAGGGAGAAACGAGACCAAATTGGTCAAGGTCTCGTGTCGTGTTAGTGAAGCAGAAGTCACGAAACAAAAACATGAGACACAGGCCTTTTTTTATTTTTATTTTTTTATACCACAGTGAGGACAGAGAACAAGGAGGAAACCAGGATCTAACACCTCGCTTCCTTGACCCAATTACCCTAGGTAATTAGACGGAGCATATGAGGCACTCAGCTTTGAAAGAAAACAGGCCCCGTGAACTATGCCAGGGCAATTCTTGCTGATGCGCATTAGTGGCCGATGGAATGGTGAACTAAGAAGGTACGCTGCATGATTACCGACTTCGTCTCAAGACGCAGCAATGGCGGGCTCATGCAACTAACGATGCTAGGAATTATAGACACGAAAACTCTATCAATTCATTCGTACTAATGTTGAATTTCCTCCCCCAGGACTTGAGGCTTCACCATTCCGGCGAGTTGCGGATGAAGTATTGTATTGCCAATCTGTAAGAGTATATAAGCTTGGTCACATACTGACAGGTACATAAGCAGGGAGTGCTGGCGCATATCGCACCCAAGTACATGTAAGTTACATTGCCTTGTGGCGATCGTTTACGAGACGTCGACACTCATTAGTTACGCCGAAGCATACCACTCAGAGAGATGATCATCCACTTACAGGCAAGCAAGAATATCCCGAAAGTTTTGCAGCATTGCCAGCGGCAGATGTACATGACTGCCAATCTTGCCCGTGATTGACAACGGACATTTGACCAAGATCCTTGGTTGGCTGGAAATAGTAATGATTGAGGTGATAAGTAGCCGTCTTGCTCGTGGCCCATGGTTGTGTCAGTCGGGACCAGCACGAGGGTATCTAGCTGCAACCACTACGTAGCGTATGCGGGCACGGAAGGTCTTGTGAAGTGCCTAATCAGGTTCTTCTCAATATCAATCCCTCTCCCACGTGTTTTCTATTGAATTATCGTCGATCACGACCCTCTCTTCGTTCATTATGCTCTCTAGGCCACAAAGAGTCCAAGACAGGCCTCAAACCTCATGAGAACATACATGATTCATGAGGGCCATACTGTCCATTCTGTTGGGTGAGCGAAGGGAGGAGGTGGGGGATTTGGGGGTGTAGGTGAGTGGGCATTGGGATCAAAAGAACTTGTGACGGCTGTGTGTCTTAGACTGGGTGTGGCATCTTATTAGTCGCTAGTGCCCAATAGGCCAGTCAGTTTCTGAGGGATGCAGCGCCAGCAAGAGGTGTCAACAGCCAGTCAGCCGACAAGCCTGCTACCATTGATCTGTTTTGTGGCACAAAACAATTGCAATTGCCCTGTCTGAAAAAAAAAGCTGCGCAATCGGGTTGCCTTTGTTTATCCTCATTTCGTCATTACGTTGGTGTTATCAACGGCTCATATTAGCATTCGCATTGAAATCTCGCTTGTGGCGCCTTGTTTCAACCTTGCCATGCTTAGTTGGCAAGCCTCATCTAAGACAAATCATTGATGAATTACGGTATCGATTGTGCAGTCAATTCACCTGAAAGTGGCCGTTATTGAAATTCACTGTTCGGCCTGGTCAGGTTGGTGGTGCTGCCTCGTCTACCACCACCCTTCATCACATGCTCTTCACTCAAAATTCCATCTTGTTGAGGATCAATGAGCACATTGGTCAGTACCAGTCCTTCGCTTCTTTTATTAGGCCGACTGCCCACTGCATCTCGTCAATCGGGCCCCGCTCCAACAGAAACAAACAGAGAAGGGGTCTGGAAAGACGGACCCCACAAGCTTGTCCGTCTTTCCCACCCCGGTTAAGCGCTTGGAGGATGATGAAGCTACGCCGCCCGATGCCATCTGGGCTGGGCCGCCCCGACCGATTTCCTCTGTTCCAGGATGATGGACGGCTGTAAGTCCATAGTGTAGTGAGGTAATCTGCAGTCTTGGCATAATTTCCAGTACTTCGCTGTTGCAAACGCTGAACGATAATCAAATGACAAAAGTAAAGTTCTCTTTTTTTTTTTTTTTTTTTTTTTTTTTCCCTTCCTGCTACGTCGTTCATCCTCAATTGTTTTTTGTTTTTTTTGGGGGGGAGGGGGAGGGGGTTTCTCTTATTAGATTCTATCAATGAGCAGTCCAAGAGCTCTCTCTTTGGGACTACAGCTCGTCCCGGAGTCCCGTCCGCCCATGTTGATAAACTTCGACTGTCCAAGAATCGCCATTCCGCCATTCTGCCCTCGAGCTCTTCTGCTCTTTTCGTTCTCAGCATCATCTCATCTTCCGCCCGTCTTTCGATATGTGAGGTAACCCCCGCGTGACTGGCCACTGGCCTGGGCAGGTCCCAAGGGTGGCAACAGGACGATTTTCAAGGGCTCATCACCTCAGATCAGATCACATCAGGCCAGGGTCTCTTGCCAGGGTATGACATTTACCTCCACTTGCGACAATCCAGCAATAATACACCTGGTTGCGACGCACTGTCGAATAGCATAACACCATGTTTTCTCTCCTATGGAAGCTACATTCTTCCGCGATTTTTTCTTTTTCTTTTTTGTAATTCTCTTCATTCCTGGCTTTTCTCTCGCTGCCTCTCCTCTTCTCATTTACCCCCCACCTCTCACCCAATTCCCCTACATTTTGTCCCTCTCCACGTACTGTAAGTAACTTGTTATGCGCACCGACGATGTGAGTCACAGGAGGAGACAAGATGCTGCGAAGCCCACTCAAGCCCGAACCAGACCAGAGGCCATGCCACGTCTGGATTAGTGGCTGTTCATAAGTGGATTGGCTGATGCCAACAGAAGCCAACCGGAGCTAAATGACGCCCGCCCGAGGTGGAAGGTAGGTGCGCCGTACATACGGGCGAACAATAAGGGACCGGGGGTGGTGTGGGAGGATTAAGTAAATAGCGTGGGTGAAGCGGGTAAAGCTAAGATGTGGAGGAGTGGGCTATCGATAAGAGGTTACAGAGTGCACTAGACAAAAGGTGTCCAGGTGGTCCCATTTGCCAATTACCACCTCAACGTCATCATCCGTTCTTCTGCTAATTATGGTACCTTGTGTACTTGACATTGCGTACGTACGTACATACATATTCCCCGTCTTTCATATGACAACATTGAGGCAACTCGGGGTGGCGTGGGCTTACGTAGATAGTCACTGGGTGATTTCCCACAGAACATCCACTGGCAGAGTCCGTTGATGGGAAAGAGTTGGATGCAAATAATCCAAAAGAGGGGGTACAATGTAACCTAAACTTCCCACTGTAACAGGAACAGCCCAAGCACTGCCACCTCGCTCAGATTTCGCTGGCTGGTCAGTTGAGAGGGCGCCAATTGCAATTGTTATCCCGCCGCGTCCTGTTGCGCAAAAGCACTGGCGTCGCCTCGCCGCCCGCCCCTTTCTCCAGATTCGCGCAATTGGTTCTCCGGCGCAGCCTTCAGTCACCCACCCACCTAACAGCTGAACCAATTCGCCTTCCAAGAGCCAAAAGTCCCCATATTTGACCAACCGTTTCTCCGACTTGGTCGGAGTTTGCTGGCAACGTGGATAGCGCGGATCGCCAAGTATCCGACTCCGAACCTCAATATCCGGGGAATCCGATTGCCGTATAGAATTGATGATATATAGCAAGACATTGTCAGTAGCATTGTCGCCGCAAGAGGACTGCAAACCTGTTTCAGCAATGATCACATCCTATCCAGGAAGTAGTGAAGAATTACAGGGATATGATCCCCCGAAAGGGCTGGCACAATAGTGGAATGAGACCCTTCCAAAGTTGTGGTTCTACGCAGGGTCTGGAACCAATTTGGCCACCCCTCCCCTCTGGAACATCCATCACATCAACACGCCTTGCTGTGCATGACTTGGTTCCTGTCACCAGCGGTGTTGCTCTCGCATGGCGCATACTCCATATTTTGACAGAAGGATAACTTACGGCTAAACTCCCCAGCATTACCTTGCAGGGATGAAAGGCACCGAAGGGAGAAGCCAAAAACAGTTCAACAACCCGACGCTATGAACAGCCCGGACTTCTACCTCCCGATAGAAAAAAAAATTGAACGAGGCAATCAATGCCGCAGCGTGTGTCGGAGAATGTGCAATTGCTCCGAAGAAGCCTTTGGTGGAAGTTCTCCCGAATTGCTCATAAGCCCTTCGCTGCGTTCTCTTAATACGCACGCCCCTCCAATTGTTTCCCATCCCACATTCTAATGCCAGTCGCTGCCCTGTTTTAGTGGGTGAGCATCCAGCCGAAGCACCTGACCCCCCATTTCCTCCTCAGCGCTCTATTGATTGCTAGCTTGATGTTATCGATACAATAAGTACTGTATGTAAAATCGGATATTGTCCTTCTTTCCACAACGTGCGAAGCGTTAGTTGGAATGAAGCCTGAAGCCTCTGATCCTTCCATTTCACAACTGGGCGGCACTGTAAGCCCCATTCCGGTGGCTGTCGCTGTGGGCGGGGGATAGGGTGAGACTGTTTGATGAGGGTGCGTACGCAAGTCAGTTTCTCTGTCGGAAGGACCCTTTTCCATTGCCTCGTGAAACGGCCCGCTCTCTCGTCCCCTCCATAAACTCGGATTCAGTGGGTGTGCTGAACTAGAAGAGGGTGGTTGGGTGCTTCGTAGGTCGCACAACAGCTCCAGAAGTGTCTGAGGCGTGACAATGACCGGTGACGTTGAAACTGTCACTTGATCATCACTGTCTGAAACAATTGAACCTGGGCTTCTTTCGACCTGCCACTATGTAGGCATTGAACCAAGGAAGCTGTTCAGACATCAGCAATCCGACATTATTGCAAAGATATGTGAGTTGGCGGGGGAAGATTACGTCAGGGGAGCAGCTTGGCCCTCAATTCTCGTCGTGTTTCCACGCTTCTCTCCCGTCCAACCACAGACCAGCTAGCGCTCTGAATGAAGGACATCCTCTGAGCGTCCTGTCCAAACCTAGTGCAATGTTGCCAATCGCATGGAAGGCATTCACTCCCTCTACAAGTCAGGCAGCGAACGAGAGGCATGGAGTCATCCCATACGCCCGCAGGTCCAATGGATGATGTACACACATGTGCAGAGCATATTACATGGCAGGCAGAGGGCAGCATTCTGGATGGATGTCCTGGGCAAAAGGGCATACCTCAAGACACCACGGGGAGATTGGAACTAGTTATAACAGCCATAGTGGTAGGCCACTCAGTTGCAACACATTGTGTTGACTGAGGCAAGGACCCTACGACAGACACCTCAAAACCCCTGCATATGGATATATATGGCTGGTTCGGGCGGACTCTTCCACATTTGGGTGGCAGAAATAATTGTAGCTAGGCCTTCAGATTATATCTGCCTGTATTAAAAACACTCATCGACTATAGGCACCTTGTGCTTGATTCATTCAGTCCACAAGGTAAACTAGGCACCTATAATACGAATGATTCGTTCAGCACTAGGGAAGCACGCCTATACAGACAGGCTTGACCTCTCTTTCCCTCCCAAAACCTAGTCTTATTCAAACCTCAGTCAATCGCGTTGAAAGAAAGAGCCGGGGACGGTGTATTACTCGTTCTTGCCTCTGTTCTTACCCCTCTCTTACTGTGGAATTCCACCAACACCAAGGCCAACGAATCCACCTCCATCCACCAAACTCATCAATTCAACAACGGACATCTACTGCCGGACATCCACTACCAGCCAAGCGCCAGCGTCTTCGCCAACGCAATGGGGGGGGGGGGGGAAAGGCTCTATGGGGGTGTGTATGCACATCCTGCACCGCCGCACGAAGTGCCGCGCTGTCGCCTAGGGCCTTCAACCAACTGCCCCCGTCTCTATTCCAAGAAATTGGTTTGGAGATCTAATTCTCGACGCTCTGTCCGCCCAATAACTAGGTCGTACCTTCCATCGCGTCGGTTAGATTCGGCCCGCTGTCACCAACTTCCGAACCGTTCTAGTCGGAGGATGCAGAGTCAAGGGGGAAACACTTGAGGGAGCGCAACCTGCACAACATGGTGCCTATGCTTGGTCGCTCCAACTGAACCGAAATTGTCCTGCAGAGAAAATGTGCTTATCTTCCAAATGCAGAATGTAAGCAGCTCTCCTGCCCTTGGTACATACTTCTAACTCTGGCACAAATCCCATTATCAACCAAACGATAACGTCACTCCCCTCCCGTTGGCACTCCACCTCGGGGCAGCTCCATCATCAACGGGCGGCCCCACCGCCCAAGCCTAATGTTGGAGCCCAGGCTGGGTCAAGCGGCGCGGGGGTTGAGAGGGTTGAGTAACAGCAATGGCGGGTTCAATCTCCTGTAAGAATGTGCATCTACTGTACTAGTTGTCAATGGATCGCCAATGGCTAAAGAGACGGTGAGTCGCTCGAATCACTCGCGCGCTTTGAGCGGAGCAGCAAAAGGGCAGGTCTAGGAGGGCGGTCAAGCGCCAGCACCACACATGGCGCATTTGAAAAGGCAAAACAAGACCACAAAGTCCCATGAGATGGCCGCGCCTTTGCATGAATCAATCTAAATTCCTGCGCATTTCTGACGTAGCTGAAGGGCTCCCTCAGCGCGTGTCGTCCCCTCCTTGGATGCCGGGACATCTCCGCAGACTATTCATTGCCAGAAAGAACTCCACGCTACTGTATTTTCAACTACCTACCTATAAGTCTGTACAGGCTGAGTGCAGAGTCGCATGCGTGCAAGAGGATCAGCCTGGTTCTCAGGATGTTCCCCTCTCCTCTTCTCCTTGCTTTATGACCTGATGGCTGCGGGATGAATCGATGTGCTGTCAGATTGAAGGACGATGCCTTGAAATGTTTTGTCATGGATCCATCTGCAGGAGTTGTAACCTCGCGGGTCCGGCATGCCACCCCTCCATCTCTATCTATGTAGCACCTCTCGTGTGTCTCCCCACAGAAACAATCAACACAACTTCGTACCTGACTCATTAGAAATTGTTCCATGCCTTCATCATTCGAGTTTGACTCTCGTTGCAGGCAGTTGGGCCTCAGAGGTGGAGACATGGCGTCACTCTGCTTCGGAGCCTGGCGCATGCAAATACGTATGAACCTTGCATTCGGCATTGGATTGTCGCTTTACTTATTTGCATCATTTCTTTTAAGTATGTACAGTAATTAGTCGTGTGTCTATAAGCAGCACATTGTGCCAGTTCAGCCTCGGCGCCTATTTTCTTCAACTAGAGCCAAAGCTAGCTGGGGGGGCTGAACTGCAATTCCCACAAGATGCAGTGTGACTTGGGGGTTTGTTTGCGCGACAAGATATTCGCCTTGCGCAGTCGTATCTACCTAGCGTCGGGCCAGGTTCATGCTGCCCGATAAATCCCTGTCATCTGCCTCAGCCTGCTGCCTTCCCTGACCAGTCATCTGGAGCGGGTTTTGTTGCAGAATATGCCCTAGTTTCAGCCTTTCTCTGGCCGTTTCTTCACATGGGGGGCGTGAGCTTTCGCACATTGGATAATGCTAAGCCATCGCTTCACCTGTGTTGGTATCCATACATACTATGCATATGGTTTTGGGGAAGCGAGAATGGTGACGTACCAAAGTAGGCCCGTGCATGCCACTCCTATGCTTGCGATGGCTCAACTATGGAACCCCGTGCGCCAGCCAGAGTGCCTGAGCATGAATGCTGGATAGTTGAAATCTCGATTGGAGGGGTGCGACCACAAGATGGTCTACTGGTAAATGCAGACATCCAAGAGTTTCGATATGAGATCTGAAACCGGGTCCAATTGCATGAAGAAGACCATGGCTATGTGAGGCTCAAGATCGGGGTCTGGCATCTCACAGTAACCCCATCCGCCAAAATGACTTCATAATGTCCATCATGTGAAATCGTAGACCACCAAGCTTTCTCGTCCATCCCGTGCCTCTTTCAGGACAATAACCATTTCGTCGTCGAACCCAACCCAGTTCCTGCGATCCTCCCACTCAGGGAGGTCCAATCGTGGCGTTTGTGGTTCATTGCTGTTGCCTCCTCCAAGAGCGTCCCGGTCATATCCGTCCGCGTCATCAGCTGGCTGCCTGGGTCGCACCTCAATGCTGCTGCCTCCAAGGCGTCCTTCGAGTTCCCACACTCGTATCTCGTCTCCTCGAGTGCTAATGCTCACGGCCTTGCCCCGCGGTGTGATCTCGGCGTCAGATATGCCTGACGTGTGGCCCCAGAGGCGGATTCCTGGCGAGAGACTGAGCGAGGAGGCGGTCGAAGTACACAGATGCAAGATGAGCGTGTTGTCCGGGAGTGTAGCAAGGAGGTACGGGTGGCTATAGCAGAGCGTCGTGAGACATGGTTGTGAGTCACCCAATGGTGGCGGGTGTGGCGAGCCGGAGCTAGAAGTGCTGGAATCGGGCATTCGGCTACCACCCGTGTTTATGGGTAGGGTGTATGCGAGGCGGGAGGAGAGTGTGTCGGCGCCTGACTTGAGGTGTTGGATGTGGATGTCTTGGACCCCTATACACCAGCCAGCGATGCCGGAGAAGGTGTATGCAATGGAAGCACTCGTGGAAGTTGCCATTCGACGGATTGATAGAGCAAGAGGTTGTCGAGTAGTATGCGATGTCAAAGAAGTCAGCAAGTATGGAGCTTGTAGCTTGTTCTCGGAACCCTCCAGATTGCTGCGATCTGCTTGTTGCGCTTCGTTGGGGTCGCTGATTTCGTCCAACCCGTCATCGAGGAATTGCGGCGGCGGCCCATTGAAAGTGTAGAGCAAGATGATACCGGCATTCGTAGCCGTCATGATGTAGGGATAACCGTAAGCTATGGTGACAAGCTCGCCATTGGTGCTCTTCGCGTGTCGGTATCTCCTCGTAAACTGCTCATGTTCGATGTCCAGTCTCCAGATTCCAAATCCTCCGTCCGTGAACCCAACAGCCACATCTACCAGGTTGTCTGAATGGCCTTGCTCATCCACCGCCAGAGAGCTCGGTGCACCATTTTCACCGGAAGCGTCTTGGCGCAGGTCCGCTTGCGCAACTGGTTGTCGTGTTCGGAGGTCCCATGCTCGTAGTCCTGATGCTGAATCTACAGTGACGGCGATGCCTGCGACTACCTTGACGAGTGTGCGCTTCTGGTCTGTTGCACCCTCGGAAGCATCTCGCACGCTAACTTCGTCGACGGCACACTTCCCGCGGGCCCAGTTGTGCCGTAGCTTGTACTGCTTTTTCCAATCAATGCTCTCAGCTTGCCTAGCTCGGGAGTCGTCCTGCACATCGACAAGACCGCCTCTTCGGCCCCAGCCTCCGTCAGCCCAGACTGCTCGCCTCGAAGAATATTGCAGCTTGGGGCCGCTAGCAGCAGACCATCCGGACGCAGCTCCAGCTCCGAGACGGAAGCCGGGGATGCGCAATGCCCGAGGAAGAACGAAGCGGGTGTAATAGTGCGCGCGCCAAAGCTGAGAGTCGGCGGCGAGGCGGTGGAAACGGCGCGATACTGGTGCTGTTGATAGGAGAGTTGTCTCGCTCAAGAAGGAGAAAATGCGCACGAGGAGTTCATCGGAGAGGGTGGAGATGATGTCGTAAGTAGGTGGGCGAGCGTACGCCGTGTTCGGCGGGGAAGTTCGAATACGTTTCGACAGCAGGTCATGATGGTTGGGTTCATCTGCATTTAGGGCAGAGAGCTTGCGTTTTGATGGCATATTGAGGGCGTCATGTCAGGAAGGAACTGGAAGCAGGGACGGGGCCTGCTGGAGCAGTTCAGTAGGGGAACTTGAGTGTTATAACATAGGAAGTGAAGCTCTGAGTGCAGTTGGGGAAATGTCGGTGGCGATGAGCTTCGATTGTTGAGCAATTGTCTGCCTACCGTACGTCCTGCCTACCCTATACATCCGGTGATCCTTGCTTTTTTGTGAGAGAGCAGGGGTTCGGATTTAGTTCAAGGTGGCCAGCCCATTATTAGCATGTGCGGCTGGAGACAAGCCCCATATCTGAGGTTGTAGCCTACAATATTGGGATGTCTAGGTTATGAGATGGCCATGGGTGCGAGAGGTATGTACGAGTCGGCAAGTTTTTACACAAGTCTCTAAAGTTTGGTGCACACATGGAGCATTGGTAAAGCGTGTACAGAAGCATTTGGACTTCTATATCTATCCAAGGTCCTTGGGGGTATTTCCCAGAATCTATTCGCGCCTGTTTCGGAGCTTCCTGGTGATGATTGTACCGGCATACATATATGTAAAGGAGAAAAAAAAAAAAAAAAAGACATGTCCCAAACTCCGTCCCACAATGCAACGCGCCTTCTCTTCTTCCCTTCCCAGAGTCGCTTAAAAGCCGATTGCAGCAAACATATCATCATACACCCTGCCAATCCATCCCTCCATCAGGCCCCCTCTCGCAACAACACCTAAACCTCCAATGGCCCACAGGGCTGCAAATGCGATAGAAGCACCGTGAATTCCAACCCATCTTCTTCTACGGTGCTTCTTTCCCCTCTCCACGGCTAGTGCTCCCACCTGTACTTCTCTTGTGGAGGGTGCAATGCCAAACCACTTGGCTTGGCCCCAAATCATATGACCACAACCCGCAGCAAGCAGACCAAGATATGCGATTTGAGCAATGACAGGGTGTCGGGCGAATCCGTGGGCAACGTAAGCCAGACCAATGTTGGAACTGTCTCCTTCAACTTGCAGGGGCAGAATACGATTGACAAAAACGTGGGCGGCGTAGAAGACAGCAAAAGTGTATCCAGACAACGAAATGTAGCTCAAAGACGGCCACGGCGATTTCCCTCCTGGCATGGCACCGCCATATCTGTGTACATTCTGCGACCTCCTCAACAAGCGTAAGGCAATTCCAGAGCCGAGATGGGCCACCACGGGGAGCGCGACAAGGATTGGTTCGGTGAGGGATGTCTGGTAAATTTCGCGGGTCATGAGAAGATAAGTCTCGGAGCCGGCAACTGAACGAGTTACAGCAGGGATGAGGGAGACGTTGGCGAGATGGAGTGAGGTAAAGAGACCAATAGCGTAGCTTGAGAAGCGCTGGATTCGCATCACTGTCGAGAGAAGCTTGGTTAGTTCTGGTCTAGACTTGTGTGTATAGATTGTATAGATTGCAAGTGGTGAGGCGATCGCATCTGAACCTCATGGATGCTTTGGGATACGAACAGTAGAAAATTGCACCTGGGCCAGTGTTTGTTGAAGATGATACTGAGCTGGCGAGACTTGCGCTCGCACTTAGGCCAGGGGCTCCGGCTGAGGGAGCCTTTGCTGTTTTTGTTGTAACTGCGCTGTTATCCATATCGTCGTCTATGCTGGCGTCGCCTTGAAAGTCATCGGCCTCAACCATGATTGGGGGGGACTCGATTGGTGAGGGGTCTAGCTGCATAAGAGGCTGCGAACCTCGACGGTCCGGTGACTTCTCGGAATTCATGGTGGCAGTCGTTCGCCTAGGTTGAGCGGGAGTAGAAACGAGAGAGTGAGGATTTGGAGATCGCGAGGATTGAGATACTGGATGGACGGAATGGTGGGGAGGAACTGACAAAAGTTAGCGCCCCAACGCTCCGTCTGCTCAAGACGGAGACTTAAATCGGGCCTCGTTCCGGGGTAAGGCCCCTGGAAGATATGGAGCGATAGTGACGTTGCTGCTGCAAGACCCCCAACGGCCGCCACTGAAGACCCTGGAAGCTGGTCAGCCAAACCCAATCTGGGTCGATTGGTTGGCGAGCTCGGCCCACAAGAGGGACCTTGATCTTGTGCCAGCGCGGCCCCCTCCCTTCCTTACTGGAATTCGCTTATTTTCGCCGACGGTCCAGGGTAAGCCGCCTCAGATTTCTGGGACCAAATCTCTCGTTCGTCGTCCATCGCTGGCTCGGCATCAAAACACCTACACATTGACCAGCACCTGAAAATCTTCAAAACATGCCTCCGGTGAGCTGACATGCATTCCAAAATTACGTGTAATTCCAGTACTTACTCATATTAGCGACATCAAACACTTCCTCCGGCGCAAACCTCTTCCGCCCGTGAGGCTCAGAAGTCCTTTTACTGCCAGCTATGCTCCAAGGGCTACTCGCGTATGAATGATTATGAAGCCCACCTCAGCAGCTACGACCACAGCCACAAGCAGCGGCTCAAGGACATGAAGGCCATGGTGCGCGACCCGAACGCCGGTTCGCGCGCTCGCAAAGCAGAGGCCAAGGCCGACGGCATCATCAGTATCAAGTTGCCTGGACAGGATGGCGCCAATTCAACTGGAGGTGGTGGCTTCAAGAAGGGTGGCTTCAAGAAGAGCGGTTTCAAGAGTGCTTTCACGCGCGTCGAAGGCCAAGCTGCCACACCGGAGAAATTACCTAAGACATCCACGGCCCCGGATCCTCCTTCGGTGAATCCAGGCCTGAGCAAGAGCCTGTCCGTGGAGAGTGACACTGAAGATGAGGGCTACGAAGTATACGACCCTAGATTTCCCACAAACTGAGATGCTGTGATTTGAAATGGGTATTAGAGTGTTTCCTGGAGTCGGGAGCTCTTTTATTTCATTTTGTTTTACACGTCTTCGCTTTTCTTACATTGGGCCAGGCTGGGGCCATTGTGATCCGCCTATGTGCGAGATATCCTGCTCTAGTAGTCCCATCAAGTTTCGACTCCCTGAGAACCAGTCGGCCATATGAGCTACTTGTGCGCTACCCGGTCCTATACCGTTCGCTTGGCCTAGTGGTGCCATTGCTGCTGCTTGTTCCTCAGTTGGCATGAAGCCAAGTTGGCTCAGGTACATATCAAACTCGTCTCCGATAGGTACCATGGTGTGATCCTCCTGTTTCTGCGACTTTGCCTCAACATACAGCGTGGCAACCTGAGTCATCACGCTACATAGCCTCCATAGCTTCCTCAACACCTCGGAATAATCGATTGCCGTCTCAAGCGATCTGGTAAAGTCCGAGAGAAGCTGCAAATCTTGCGGAGACGATGTCTCGATGACATAGCAGAATATAACGAAGATGGGAGTGAAGGGCGTTAATAGCAAGTTCCTGTAGAAAATGTCAGCCCATCTCTGGAGGTTAGGTTAGGCTCTTGCTACTCGGGAGGACGTACCAATGGACATATATGGCTTTGGCGTGAGTATCACGTCGAACCATCTCCATGCAGCTGAGGTGTTTATGCATGGCTCGACGCGCTACTTCGATACATTCGTCGCAGAATCTACTAATAGAGCCTTCTGGAGCCGGGATAGCTTGGTATATAAGCGTCATTGTTGATAATAATTGCACCTCATCGCCCTTGACATGGATATCGACGAGATGAGAACTATTCATCCTCTCGAGAGAAGCAAGTGCCATTTGTCTTGTCTCTGTGGCCTCTATCTCAAGCTGGCGGCACTGTGTCGCGAGTCTGCGCGCTTGTTCGGCGAGTTCTGCCTGAGAATGTGCCACGGCAGCGGGACTATACCTGTTGAATTGTCAGCAAATTCATAACTGAGCCACGGCTAGGGTGAGGGACACTAAACAGTTGTTCATAAATCTGACCCTGCAAGGTCGCAGACTTAAGCCAGATCGTCGCTACACCAGTTGTTTCTGAGCTCATCATGCCGTCAAAGCTGAAGGATCTTGGGATATCAATATCAAAGTCCTGTATTACTGGAGCACGTCCCAGTCGCAAGGCTAGTGCTCTATCGGTGGTATAAATATACCAGAATAACCCAGACCTTACTCTGAGTACTTCTGGATCAATCTTGCATGAACTCTTCCGGTGGAATCCAGCTGTCAAGCAGAGTTCTGCTGCCGCGCTGTTGAGATGCCAGGCGACTGAAGGTCTGGATACGTCAATAGCGTATAAAGTCTGCAATGATTTAGTCTTGATCAATCCTGTTTTACGACAACATATCATCATTTGGACCAACGAACCCCCAATAGAAGAGCCTGAACAGTGTCAATCTTGGCGGATACGAACATGGACATGTTGGCAAACGCGGTCTCGAGATTGATTCGGCATGTCTGAATATACGGTTCGTACTGTTCTTTGGTGGCTTTGTCTTGAGCAAAGGAATGCTGCTCAAGGAACATGTAGTAGAGACCGGCATTGACAATAATAAAGGTTGCTTCAGAGAAGTCATCGGTGGGGAAGTAGACTATTCGGCAAAGGCCTGAGAAGTCTGCGACTCCGACAAAATAGCAGATGAATGTAAACAGACATGGAGGAGCAGCTTGGTCGACAATAAGCGCTTTGCCTTTCTCTTGGGGGGGGGGCAACAAATCTTACATCTAATTTTCTTGAGGAGGTTTACTACGACATCCATGGGAGGCATGCGAAGCTGAGCGAGTCCGCCAGGGGGCATGGGTTGTTGGAGTGGAAATCGAGGGCCATGGCTGATGGACTGGCGATTCTGCAACTCAACGAGGTGTCTGAGGTTAGCCAGGGCCTCCTGCATCTTAGGGTTGACGTCATGCAAAGATGTCCGCTCGACGGCATGCTCGAGGAATTCATTGGCGAATGTTGTGTGAGCGGCAAGAGTTGCATCACCACCAAAGGCTGATTCGCTGTCGGAGCTGTCGCCGGCTATTGTGCTGCCAGGGACCGTGGGGATGCCGGGGCCGGGGCCGGGGCCGGATTGGGGAGTGTACAGACGGTAGCTACTCTCCGGGGTGGCGCTAGAGCGGTTGGAGAGATCTCGCAGGAGGGTCTCGATGTTGGCCAGCCTCACCTCGATCTGATCTATCTTTTTTTCACTATGTATGACATGATATTAGTCGCGTCACAGGGATCACGATTGGATGAAGTGATGGGGGGGATGCCGAGGAGGGAGGGAACACGGACTACTGTGATGAGATGAGGACCCGTTGTCGAGGTTCCTTCGCTCTCTGGCCAATTCCAGTTGATGTGCAGGAGCGCTTGGCAATGCGGCAGTTGGCGCAGGGGACTTCTTTGTCGCAGCGAATCTACACACCAAGGTGTTATTACCGTGGTCTTAGTCTAGTTGGGTCCTCTTATGCATGGTCCCTGAAGGTCTGAGGGTCTGAAGTGACAGCTACATCGCCTTTGACAAATATGTCTGGATGACAGGTGATGAATCAAGACATGAGTGCAGATTTGAAAGAGAGGTTATCTTATCACCTTGCGTAATCGACACTGATCGCACTATAATCATGATGAAGAGGCGAATGTGTTAGCTGAGTCATATCTCAAGGTGCCGAATGGTGTAAGTGAGAAGAAGGAGAAACGTGAATAGAGCAATGACCAGAGTAATGACGACAGGAGAAGAAAGACGTCGACATGCATGGCAAAAAGCGTCCGCGCCAAGCAAGGCGTGAAGCTTAATGCTAGAGAGTTGCAGAAGGAATCCAAACAGTAAAGACTCACGGCTCTGCGTAAAGGATCGTCGGATCCCGCGGACGGGTTCGGCGCGGGGCCGATGGTTGACTGGTCCATTACCAGGTTCAGGAGGCGTGCAGCTGTATGAGCAGATCGTAAATGGAAGCTGGATGTTGAAAAAGAGGGGTAACACCAGCCTCAGGCGTGGGACTCTGAGGGGGATGTTTTGCACGCGATGAATGCAAGGCCAAGTAGCGGCATGGTAGGATGGACTACTAGAAGGTGTTTGGAAAGCAACGGAGTCGACAGGTTGGTGATTTGATAGATGATAGATGATGGATGTTGTGCTTGAAGATTTTCGGCTTCCGCGGAGGCCCGTGCCGACATGGCGGGGCCGGGGACTCGGGACGTAGGATTCACTGGGTGATACGTCGTGGAATGGACGAAACGAGATGTGATGTCTGCCAGATTGATTGCACGATCGGAATCAAGTTCATCCGTTGGGAGAAAGTGTGGATGGCTATGGCAGGTAGGTAAGGCAGGGTTAAGGTGCCTTTGGCAACTGAGGCAGGCAGGGCAGGGCAGGGCAGGGCACGTAGGAAAATGAGGCAATCAAGGGATACTTGGGCGACCGTTCGCATGTACTACCAAGATCAAGATCCCTCTACACTGTCGATGAAGGGAATGACGAACAACAGGTGTCGTGCGGTTTGCCCACCGCACGAATGAGCATAGAGAACCTTTCTCAATCCACTAACTAACTACACCGTACCGCCAGAATTTCATCGACCCACTGAGGCCATGCTCTGCGCTGCCCCTACGTTGGTACCAACTGTACATACGTCTTGCCTTCTCTTCCATAGTGTGCCGCATGTACACCTTGCAGTGGACCAATGTACCAACGGCCATCCAGTGTAGACTAAGTTGCAAACACAGATGGACTGCCGAACGGAACGCGCGCGTTGCGGCCACCACATCTCGCATTCATCGGATTCCTCTTTGGTCTACCTCATCTTGTTGTCGGAATTCAACTCGTAATTTTTTCTTGGCAATCCTGTTTAAAAAATAAAATAAAAAAAAAGTCATGGCCGACTAAGACAGAGTTCATTTCAGTTCTTCATCTTGTTCTGTTGATTGACAACCCTTCGTAATGACTCCGAAGAAAGAAACGCAGGAGGAGAAGTTGCCTCTCGAAGAGAGCAATCCGCTGAAGCAATCCCCCATGCTCAACAGAAATAATTCAGAGTCTGATTCAACAGCGATTCCTGTTGGCGATGAGCGAGTTGATAGTAATCACCTGAACAGCAATAATAGGAATAGGAACGACCAGACTGAGAGTCAAGGAGATGAGAAAGGGGACACAAAAGGAAAAGGAAAAGGAAAAGAAGAAGCTGAAGGGAGTTTCAATGATTTCTTGGTAAGTTAAAGTGTTTTTTCTTGTCAGCCATTGCTGCATCATCCATCACATAGAGAGAGAGGGAGAGAGTATGACACCTTCTCTGTCCAGATGGCCGTGATACCTGATGAGTGAGCAATCACCGACTTACACACATATCTGCTTTCGACCATCACCACTGCCCGTTTTGGCGATTAATTCCTTGTTGCTGATACAAATGTCTCTTCAGAGAGTCTTCACATATAATGACCTCCAAGGATGGATTTTCAACACTATTGCCTTCGTCGCCATGGTTGCAGCCGGTACCCTGCTACCTCTCATGGATATTGTCTTTGGCAAATTTGTGAATGTCTTCAACGACTTTGTCAATGGGACACTCTCTCCAGCTGGATACCGCTCCGAAGTTTCCAAGTACAGGTAAGCTTGAAGCGATATCGACCGCCTCTGTTGACTAGATGGGAACTGACTATTTTTGCTTCTGTAGTCTCTATTTTGTCTACCTCTTTATTGGCAAGTTTGCCTTGACGTACTTATGGACGGTATGTGCAAAGCCGTTGCTTGCTCCTCGTCTACATATTACATCGTATCTAACAGCCTATATCATCATAGATGCTCATTTCAATTACCGCCATCCGAACGACAAAGGCCCTCCGCACCGACTTTGTTCGCCAGACCCTTCGTCAAGAGGTGTCTTTCTTCGACTCTCCTTCGTCCTCCATAGCAGGGCAAATCACCACCAACGCCAACCTCATCAACCACGGTATCTCAGAAAAGCTTGGCCTTATTGTGGTTGGCTTGTCAACCTTCTTTACAGCGTTTATCGTGGCCTTTTGTGTGCAGTGGAAGCTGACTCTTATTGTCATTTGCATTGTACCTGTGAACATCATCGTTACTATCATCTGTGTCGTCTTCGATATGGGATACGAGTATGCCATGTTCGACGTTTACTCCCGCGCGTCGTCCTTGGCTGAAGAGGCTTTTGCAACAATCCGAACAGCTCATGCCTTCTGGGCTTTCCCCAAGCTGTCAAAGCGCTTCTCCTCAATACTGGAAGATGCAGGCAAAATTGGTGCCAAAAAGTCGTTGATCTATGCTATTCTCTTTCCAACCGAGTTCTTCTGCATCTTCTCCGGCTACGGCCTTGCATTTTGGCAGGGCATGAGGATGTATTCGAGCGGGGAGATTGAAAACCCCGGTACCGTGGTAACGTGAGTAGGAGCCTTTGATTGAATCGTTACCTATATTTCTTTAGCTAACGTGTGTGTGTGTGTATAAATTTAGCGTCATCTTTGCTGTTCTGGTGGCTGCTACGGCTCTCACTCAGATCGCACCTCAGACTATAGCGATTTCCAAAGCCTCCAGCTCCGCTCAGGAGATGTTCAAGATGATCGACCGTAAATCAAAAATTGATTCCCTTTCAGAGGAAGGAGAGAGGATTCCAAAGGTGGAGGGACATATCCAACTGCGAGGCGTTCAGTTTGCCTATCCTTCCCGTCCTGATGTGCGCATCCTTCACGGGCTTAACTTGGATGTTCCGGCAGAGAAGACAACCGCCTTGGTTGGTGCCAGTGGCTCGGGTAAGAGTACCATTTTTGGTCTTTTGGAGAGATGGTATGAGCCGAGTGGAGGTTCCATCACTCTAGATGGTTGTCCCATCGAGTCACTGAACCTGCAATGGCTACGAACCAATATCAGAATGGTACAACAGGTAAGTTGATGCGAGCCTTGTTTGAATGAATGTCAGAGATGGGACTGATCAAGAGCCAATAGGAGCCAACTCTCTTCAGCGGAAGCATTTACCAAAATGTCGTCGATGGCCTCATAGGAACAGACCTGGCGCAGTTGCCAGAAGATGACAAGCGCGACTTGGTCATTGAGGCATGCAAATCGGCCTACGCTCATGACTTTATCGAACAACTCCCCAACGTAAAGCTTTCCCAATCTCTTTCACATAATTTGTCGCTTACTAGGAAAATAGGGATACGATACTTACATTGGGGAACGCGGAGCGTCTCTGTCCGGGGGACAGAAACAGCGTGTGGTTATCGCACGTAGTATTATTTCAAACCCCAGGGTTCTCATGCTTGATGAGGCTACCAGTGCTCTCGACCCCAACGCCGAGAAGGTTGTGCAAATGGCTCTCAATAACGTAGCCAGGGGTCGTACAATGATTGTTATCGCCCACCGCTTGTCGACTATTCGAGATGCAGACAACATCGTAGTCATGGCCAAAGGCGAGATGATTGAGCAGGGAACACACAAGGAACTCATTGACATGGCCGGTACTTATTCGAGACTGGTTAGGCTTCAGGATCTCGGACAGGGCGGAGCTGCTGCTGCGACAGTTGAGGATGGTAAGGAGGAACCGCTTCAGCATGTGGAGACCATTGCATCCCGTGCTTCAGCGCATGTGGTTCACAACGCCACGGATGACCAAGAAATAAACTACGGTCTACTGAAGTGCTTGTACCTGGTGGTCAAGGAACAAAGGCCTCTGTGGAGCAATGGAGTGTGGCTCATCCTGATTTCACTTGGTGGAGGTGAGCACTGGACCAAAGATTGTTGGCTTCCTGGCCGAGGGGAGATGGCTAACATGTTTCTATTAGGTCTAACATATCCCAGCCTTGCCATTCTGTTCGCTAGGACAATGGATGCTTTTGCGGCCGTGGACGTTAGCAAATGCAATTTCTACTCACTCATGTTCTTTGTAGTGGCTCTTGGTAACATCGTTTGCTATGCAATTGGTGGATGGGTGGCCAATGTTATTGGCCAGGTGAGTTCTATTTCACCTTCTCTTGCCTTATAAAGATGATATAAACAAGCCTAACCAATTCGTAGCACGTCATGAAATTCTATCGCGCCGAGATCTTTGCCAACACCCTTCGCCAGGGCATGCCATTCTTCGATGACCCGGACCATGGTACCGGCTCGCTTGTTTCTCGCCTGTCCACTGAGCCCACGAGTATTCAGGAGCTCCTTTCCATGAATTTGGCCCTGATCATGGTTAATATTGTCACTATTACCTCTAGCTCCATTCTTGCTATTGCATATGGCTGGAAGCTCGGTCTCGCCCTTGTGTTTGGCGCCCTGCCTGTACTTGTCATAGGCGGTTACATGCGGATCCGCCTCGAGTTCAAGTTTGACGACGATACCGCGGCGCGGTTCGCGAAAAGCAGTAATTTGGCATCTGAGGCAGTTCTAGGAATCAGGACTGTTTCGTCTCTCGCCTTGGAAGGAGCTGTAATTCAGAGATACAGCACCGCTCTCGAGGGGCTAGCAAAGGACGCGATTGGAAGTCTCGGATGGAAGATGTTGGCGTATGCTTTGAGCCAGTCTGCTTCGTTTCTTGCAATGGCACTCGGCTTTTGGTAGGTTACTTATCCCTGCCGAATTCAGTCCATGGGTTAGGCAAAGAAGGCTGACTGATATTTTGTGATAGGTACGGTGGACGTCTTGTTTCCACCGGTGAGTACACCACCGAGCAGTTCTACATAATTTTCATCGGCGTCATATTCTCGGGCGAATCAGCAGCCGTGCTATTCCAGTATACGACCAGTATCTCCAAAGCTCGCACTGCAATCAACTATGTCTTCAATCTCAGAGAGCAGCTCGTTCTTCGGGACGACGAGGCAGATGAGAACGGGGCTTGGGGTGGAAAGAAGGTTTCAGAGAAGGGTCCTGAGGTCGTGTGCGACGAAGTTGGGTTTGCGTATCCTCGCAGACCCAAGCTGCAAGTCCTTCGCGATGTTAGTATCAAGATGGAACCTGGGAAGATGGTGGCCCTTGTTGGCGCTTCGGGCTGTGGAAAGTCAACCATGGTCGCACTGATAGAACGATTCTACGATCCGACGACTGGTGTGATTTGCTTAGATGGCCAGGATATCAAAACCAAGGACCGTCGGCTTTATCGTCGTGGTATCGCCCTCGTCCAGCAAGAGCCGGTTCTCTACCAGGGTTCAATCCAAGACAACATCTCTCTAGGCCTTGAAACCGGAAACCCGACTGATGATGAGATAGCCGACGCCCTCAAACAGGCCAACATCTACGATTTTGTCATCTCCCTACCCGAAGGCCTCAACACACCCTGCGGGAACCAGGGCCTCTCGCTCTCAGGTGGCCAGCGACAGCGCATCGCAATTGCGCGCGCTCTAATTCGCAAGCCGCGTCTGCTTCTCCTCGACGAAGCCACAAGTGCTCTAGACACAGAGAGCGAGAAAATAGTCAAGGAGGCGCTGGACGAAGCAGCAGAGGGCCGCACCGTGATCGCGGTAGCCCATCGCCTGAGCACGATCCGCGACGCCGATTTAATTGTCGTGTTTGCCAAGGGCAAGGTCGCGCAGATGGGGACACATGAGGAGCTCATCGCAAAGAGGGGACTATATTACGAAATGGTTTTGGGGCAGTCTTTAGACAGAGACGCATAGTTTGTTCGACCCGAGGCTATCTACAGCGTTTGGGTTGGATAAAGCCATAAAACCAGAAGATACTGTAACAATAAAAACAACACTACTCGTGGAAAAAAAGGCATGTCTAGAATCGAGCCTGGAAGTTGTTCGGCGTTGAACGGTTCGGTCTGCATTTAACAAAAGCCTCTGCAATTTGGGAAAAGGGCGGGCTTTGGGTTTGGTAAAGCTTTGTGTTGCATAGTTCACATCTCCCACTTGACGATAAATGGACAAATAATAGGATTGATCATTAGCGGTGATTTGGTTTGAACAAAATAATACATTACCACTCAAGGTGTAACAATCGAAGATGCTGAACCGGTACGAGACTTACAACCCTGAGAAATGAGACGAAGATGGAAGATAATGTAGGTAAAAGTCAAGGTAAAGATGAGGATGAATAAATACTATTACCTCTCCTCCCATTTAGTCTTTGGCTAATATCAGGCGTCTTGAGATTCTTATGACTAACTTTTTCTCGTCAAAATGAACCGAGGAGTTGAATTGATGTAAAATGTCACAAAACATATGGGGGGACAAAGTCACAAAGTCTGTGACCAGACCATCTCTCATCACTCTCATCACCAAAAGACTCGTACCAAGCATGCTGCAATGTCTCATACAAATAGCTCATATGTCGTCATGTCCGTGAACATAAAGCTCTATAACATCTATATCATAACTTAGCCCAGCGATCTCAGACGGTGCTCCTGTTCGTCCTGTCGCCCTCTATTTTATTTGCACCTGCTCCCAGTGTCCGTCATCCTTTTTCCCACTCTCAAACAAGGCAAACATGCTAATCAAGTGAGTGACAACACTCTAAGCCAGGACTTTGATGTCGCCTGCCGCAAGCTTGCCAGCACCGACAAGGCGCTTAACCTCGTCGCTCCACACATTCTTAATCTCGTCAGCAACAGTGAGGCCGTTGAGCTTGCCTGCAAGAGCAGCAATCTCGTCAGCATCAATCTTGCCCTGGATAGTCTCGACATCACCAAGCACAGCGTCGATCTGGGCTGGGCTGGCATCAGCGCCAGCAAAGTAGTTGGCGTCCTTGACGGAACCCTTGAGAACACGCTTGTTCTTCTTGACAGCGTTCTTAGCCGCCTCCTTGGCCTTCTTGCTGGCCTCACGGTTGACCTTGGCAGCAGCCTCAGCATCAGCAGCAGCCTTAGCCTCGGCCTCCTTCTTAGCCTGGGCTTCCTCAGCAGCCTTCTTCTCAGCAGCCTCGCGTTCGATACGCTTCTTGTTCTTTGCAGCGTTGGCCGCCTGTCGGAAGCGCTTGATACGCTCATCACCAGCGGAGGCATCGTCGAGCAGCTTGCGAAGACGGGCGTTGTCCTCAGCCTTCTTCTTCTTGCGGGCGTTGGCGTTCTTGCGTTCCATGTGTCGCTTCTGATCACGGTTCTCACTGTCATCGGGAACATCCTCGTCAAGGTACTCAAAAGACCTCCAGCTGTCGAAGTTGTACCAGAAGTTGTAGAAGCTCTCAACCTGCTCCTGGGTGGAGTCGGCATTGCCAAAGCTGGGGACGGGGTGAACCTTTGAGAAGCGGCCCTCAGCCTTGAAGACCTTGCTCCAGAGCTTGTTGTAATCGCCCTTCTGGAGTTGCTTCTTGGTGGGGGGCTCAACATCAGCCTCCTCGTCAACGGAATCGTACTGGCGACGCTTGGTGGGGTCGAGGAGCACCTCGGTGGCCTTCTGGATACACTTGAAGAACTGATCGTCGTCGGCGCGACCCTGAGCAGCCTTCTTATCGGGGTGGTGCTTAAGGACCTTCTTGCGGTGGGCCTTCTTGATTTGATCCTCAGTGGCCTTGTATCGGTACTTGGAAAGACCAAGAATCTTGTAGTGGTCTTGGGTCTGGAGAACAGAGTTGGTCAGCATGATACAAGAGACGGACAAATATAACGGGTGTAAGTGCAAACCTTCCAATCCTTGGCTTCACGCTGAAGCATCATGGCGTCCTCGGGCTCACTCTCGTCACTCTCGTCGCCATCCTCAACCTTCTTAGCGCTCTCCTGGGCCTGGATGCGGTCATCCTCAGAGAAGGTGCGCTTGTGGCGGGCTCGTCGGGCGTGGGCGAGGAAGTGAGGGCCAACAGGCTCGATGCTACGCTGGACGGCAGCAGACAGCTGACCGATAGCCTTGAAGTCCTTGTCTGCGCTCCAGCCGCTGGGGAGGGCGGGCAGAGGCAGCGTCACAGTCGCCACGGATGCCATGGTGTATGTGAGTATCTGAGGGTGGGGGTTTGGTGATGGTGGGATGTCAAAGACGAGGAGGGAAAAAAAATTTGGTGGATTTTAGACCACTGTGCGCACTGCATTTTCTCCCCCGCCATCAGAAAGTACGTACCCATACAGTATGATGGTTGTGCCCAAGAGGACCTGCGTAAGGTATTGGGGCATCATTATACTGGGTTTAGCCAGTATTGAGTGGCCCCGTCACTAAGAAAACATTACCTGTGGCGCACCGTTGTACCCGGCGTCGCCTCCAGTGAGTAGTGCGTTGTGAAAATGTACCTAGGCATGGAGTGAGAGAGTCAGCGAGCCAATGACCCGAGAGCAACATCATTTTGGACGACATACTTTTTCGCGCTGGGCCCATATCTACCATCACCAAATACTCCCGACGGCACCAACACCGCTGACAAGCCTCTATACGCCCCAACTAGCGATCCCAGAAGAGCGTCTTCCTTTGTGCCTTTTCAGCGTCTCTTTCTGAGTTGCAATTGCATTATCTCCACCTGTCAACATGTCTCTCGCCCTGTCAGCCTACAGATCCCTCTTGCGCTCAGCAAGACTCGCCTTCCAAGGTACGACCAACCATGCTTAGCCTCAAGTCTCCTCGCCGGTTTTCTACTCCCTCCAAACGGTTCTCCTCGCTATCACGATTGGTTGCCAATTGAGGAAAGCAAGAGCTGACATTAACTTGCAGGCGATGCACCCATCCTCGCCGCTGCCCAGGTCCAAATCCGCAACGAATTCCGCCAAAGGGCCTCCATTGAGCCTTCTGATGCCCCCGCCGCCATTCAGCACGCTCAGGAAGTAGCCAAGGTTCTTCGCGAAAACGTCGTTCAGGGAAAGAAGACCGAGGAGGATCAGAACACCTACAGTATGTTCACCGCTACTATACGCCTCAGACTTATATAAGCACGGATCTATCTCGATTTGTAATATTCTTGAATAACTAACACACACTACCATTATAGAGTTGCGTATACACAAGGATATTGAGAGGGGAGACAACGAGTCTATTAAGACGGCCGGCAACGGCAGTGTCCAGGGTGGTGGTTGTGGATGCCGTTGAGGTGCCATCACCTATACACATAGTATATTGTACAAACATGTAACATTACCGTTATGATACCCATCGAATGATGTTCTCAAAAAATAGAAGGAAATGATCATCACCGCTCTACCTTCAATGTCTTGGCCCGTTCGTCTTTCTTCTGCTTTGTCTTATTTCCTGTTGCCATTTTTTGTCATAAAACCCCCCACAAAGTAACTGGGCTTGTCCCTTGCCCTACCAAAACGCCAGACGCATGCAAATACACCTGTTTGAACATACAAGAAAACCCAGAAGATTGGCATCAGTTTCCAGAAAGACTGGCGTAGTTTGGTACGTCGGAAGCTCCTGGAGGCGCCGCGACTGCCACGGGTTGACTATTTTGTCGTCCTCCTGGGCCTGCGGCACCACCTTCAATTGCCCTTTTCCCCTGGTTCTTGGATGATCCATGGTGTTGCCTAGCGTCTTGAAGCATCTGGGATCGTTCTGCCTTGTCCATGTTGCCGATGGCCTTGGGCGCTCCCCATCGAATCCTCAGTGGGCATCCTGCAATCACGGCACGGCCTTGACAGGCCGCTGCTGCCTTCTCTGCCCCTTCTCTAGTCTCATAGTTGACGAATGCGCAATGCGACATATGAGAGCAAACCAAGCTCTTAATTTTGCCGTGTACCTTGAAGAAGTCGCGGAGCTTGTACTCGGGCAAGTCATCCTCCACGCCGGTCACAAAGAGCGACATCATGTTCTTGTCTTGAGGCGGAAGCCAGTCACGAGGACTCGGGGGCAGTTGAGCTGCGCTCGGGAAAGCTTGTCTCGCTTTTCCGCCAGCTCTCGTGCCGGCGACAAAAGCAGCCTTAGTATCACGCGTTCGAATCGGTCCCGGGCCACCCACTCCTGCTCCAACGACGGCCTTCCCGCCAGTCACTCCATCTGCAGTATCATTGTCGACAGCCTTTCCCTTGCGGAAATAAGGCTTGCTAGTGGCGAGACGCCGTAATAGTTCACGCGCCTTCTCGTCTGTTTTCTGATATTGCTCTGTGCCAACCTTTCCTTCCTCGATGAGCTTTTCGTTGTTCTGGGCAAAGTATTCTCTGTTTATATCGGATTGAGGTCCTGGAGCGACCATCTTGAGAGCGGCATCTCGGACAACAATGGGGAGGCCGAAGGAGAGATCAAGCATGCAACATTGGCAGCAGTTTTTGAGTCGGGCGCATGTTAGGCAGACATTCGTTCGCTTCTTACGGCCATGGGCGCGGTCAGCGTTCCAGCTGAAAATAGTAAAAGGCCTCGTACACTACAAACAATAGAGAGGCATTGTTAGTATGATGAGAAGTACTCACTCTGTTACGCGCAGAGGCGAGAGAAAGTGGGGAGACTTACCAGTTTACATTCGGCGCCATAATCCTCCTTGAGCATCTTGACGAAGGGATTGTCGGGCAGACATGTTTCGCAGACAGAAGGAAAGTCTGTAGACTCCCAACCAGAGCGGTTGAGGTCTTGCTTGATCTGAGGAGGCATCGCAAGTAAGTGGACTGATGCTGATGGAGAGCGGCTCGGGTGGTATCGTAATGGGGCGCTGGGGGACTTTTAACTTGAGTCGCGGCGCGGGACTTGGGCTGGGAAGAAAACCAGTCACCGGGCGCCACCCGTGGCAAAGCCACAGATGGAAGACTTATGTAAGGCACTTTGGCTGACCAAGAATGAAAGTCAAGCCACATTGGGCACACATGGCCCAGCCTGCTGGGGGCAACACTAGGCAAGATCTTATCGATAACCGCCAGGGACAGGCATTACGGCAAATGACAGGGCTGGTGCATGAGTGAGCACGAGAGTACTAGGTAGATTCTCCCTACTTCCTCCGGTGTGCCTGTGCTTCCAATGCGCAACACAAAAAAAAAAAACGTACACAAGTATCCTCCCGCATTGCGAGTTTTCCCAACAACGCCACGATGATTACTTCGTTGCTGCATCCAGATGCCAATTGATCGTGAAAGTCCTCAGTTCGGAATCCGCCTAAAGTCGTAATTGAATCCACACGGGTGTACATGATTTTGCTCAGCCAGCCCACAAAAAGCAACACCAAGAACCGCAATCAACCCCAGAGCATGGAAAATTCCCACCAGAGCTGAAGGAGCCGTTCAGCTTCTGCATTGGCTGCCATTGGTGCATAATACTCTAGGCTCTCGCTTTGCAACATCTCTCCCGGTGTGTTAAAGGAACGTGCGGCGCGAGTGTTCCCGCATTCCGGACGGAATGCTGTAAAGTGGCATGATTCTTGACAGGACCTTGTTCCGATACCAACCCTAAATGCCGTGTCGTCTCACTATGAGGTATTGATGTACAGTGAAAGATCATTTTTAAGGAGGGGGGGGGGGGGGGGGGGGCCGTTATGACCATCCCCCGCGAACCTATCGGCAAGTAAGACTAGTGATGAGATCAATATGGGATCATTTGGAGTCTTTTAAGCAACAAAGAACGATCAATCCTTGTGCCACATAATTGACACCCCGGAATCGACAAAGAGGTAATCGGGGTTTTGTAGACGACTAATCTATAGCCTGTACACAGATCGAGGAATCCAAATCATCAAACCCTTCTGGCATTGCAATTCAATTCTGCCGAACCGACACGCATTCGTATCTATGCACTGTCGTTGGCTTGCCATTATTATGACATATACGGAGTAAACTTTCTACTTCTCGCTCCCCTTTCCTTGTTTCGCTCTTTCTTTTTCGTAACGGGGAGCGAACGCTTTCGTATTCGTATCATCAGGTACCCCCCTTATCCGATTTGCTCCTGGGTGACAAGATGGCCTAGGAGGGAGCGAACAGGCACGGCAATGCGCTTCACCGCCCCTGAGCCGAATACTACGAGTAAGGCCCCAGACTCCAAATCAGCCAGTGGTACTTCATAGAACACTTACAATTAGCAGTAGATCTATGTACCGGCCATCTGCCACGAAAGCACATGTGAGTGGGGGAGACTCAATTGAAAGACTGCACAATGCCACCCGCAGAGCAACAGAGAGCTGGACTAAAGCCCAATCAGTATAGCGCCCGGGTCCCCATCGGGAATTGATTGATCCCCAATTGAGATTGGGTGCCCGCATAGTGCCTTCCAGTCAGGGGGGGCCCTGAAATTTGCTGGAAATGTCGTCCCTCCGCTAGTCGTTGCCGTTAAAAACGACGTTGCCTCCCTCTCCCAAGACTCAATTGCCTCCCATTGACTTCTCTCCTGCTGTTCATTTGGTCTTCTTCTTCCTTCCCTTCAACCTTTGTCGTCGAACCTTGTCTTTTCTTCCGGATTTCCTCCTCTTCTTCAGACCCCAGGTCATCTACATTCAACATGGTTGCTTCTTCGACCGCCTCCAACCTCGAGCGCGAGGATCACAAGCGCGATGCCGACTTCAACAAGGCCATGCACGGCTCTTCTGCCAAGGCCCGTGGTGGCATTGCTGCCATGTTCAGCAAGGGCGGTGCTGCTAAGCAGGCCGCTGTCGACGAGTACTTCAAGCATTGGGACAACAAGCCTGCCGAGAACGAGACTGCTGAGGAGCGAGCCGTACGAATGCCTTTTTTCCTCTCTCTTTTTCACCCCTCTTCTCTCTTCTCTCCCTCACTTGGGGAGGACACCATCGTTGAACATAGCTAACAGTCTTTCAGGCTCGAACCGCAGAGTATGCTACCCTGACGAGACAGTAAGTAAACCACTTCCCTGATTTATTATCGCAATTACTCATTATGGCCTCTCCGCCCCTGCCCCCTCCCCCATATTTTCTCCCCCCCTAACTTACTTGTGCCATTGCTAACCAGCTGAATTATAGCTACTACAACCTCGCGACCGACCTTTACGAGTATGGCTGGGGCCAGTCCTTCCACTTCTGCCGATTCGCCTATGGAGAGCCTTTCTACCAGGCCATTGCCCGCCATGAGCACTACCTCGCACATTCTATCGGCATCAAGGAGGGCATGAAAGTCCTCGATGTTGGCTGTGGTGTCGGCGGCCCTGCCCGTGAGATTGCCAAGTTCACTGGCGCCCACATCACTGGCCTCAACAACAATGACTACCAGATTGACCGAGCCACCCACTACGCCCACAAGGAGGGTCTTTCTAACCAGCTGGCCTTTGTCAAGGGTGATTTCATGGTAAGTTTAATTGTCAATCCCCTGACTATCATATGTTATTCTAACACTGCTTTAGCAAATGAGCTTCCCTGACAACTCTTTTGATGCCGTTTACGCCATCGAGGCAACTGTCCATGCTCCTACCCTGAAGGGCATCTACAGCGAGATCTTCCGTGTTCTGAAGCCTGGTGGTGTGTTTGGTGTCTATGAGTGGCTCATGACTGATGAGTACGATAATGACAACTTGCACCACCGTGAGATTCGTCTCGGTATCGAGCAGGGTGACGGTATCTCAAACATGTGCAAGGTTTCGGAGGCTTTGGACGCTATCCGGGACTCGGGCTTTGAGATGCTGCACCACGAAGATCTGGCAGACCGCCCCGACCCTTCGCCCTGGTACTGGCCCCTGTCTGGTGAGCTGAAGTACATTCAGTCAGCTGGAGACATCTTCACCATCGTACGAATGACCACCTGGGGTCGAACAATCGCCCACGGAATTGCTGGTATTCTCGAGACTCTGAAGCTTGCTCCCGCTGGCACCAAGAAGACTGCCGACAGTCTGGCCCTGGCTGCCGACTGCCTGGTTGCTGGTGGACGAGAGCATCTGTTCACCCCCATGTATCTCATGGTCGCTCGCAAGCCCTCTGCCTAAGGCAGGAGTCCTTTGGAGAGATTAGGAAGCAGAGAAGAGGTTGAAGTTCGACAAAAGACACACAACGGTCGAAAAAGCAGGAGGCTGAAGAAAGATAACGTAAGTCATAACGACGATTTATGGCATGAGCTCTCGATATGACGCAAGGATCATGCAATCAAAAGGAAAGCGGCCACTCTACAGAAATAATTGTAATCTGCTGGGCTGGGTAGAAGTTGGGACTCTGGCTACCAAGGACAGGCGTCCTCATGACTTTAAATGTATATAATATTTGGAGCGCGGCCGGTAATAGAAAGGACACAGGATGACTGATATACACACGCAACAGGCAATTTTGCGAAATGTCCCAGGTGCTTTTTCCCATGTGCGTAAACGATATTTCAGTCAAAATAGCAGAATTGAGAATTTACACATCTTGACCTGTATGAGAATCTTCAGAAAGATTTAGAAAAAGCAGTTGAAAGCTTTGGTTGGCCAACACCAGTCCCCTGAATGGTGTTGTGGGGGCTTCTAAGGGGGGATTATTCATTCGTGGTTAGCAAAAAAGGGCATGTCAACAATGAGCTCAGGCTTGCTCGCACAAGGTCAATGGACGGTATAGGAATGGGCATCAGGGACACATGTCCGGGAACAGAAATATATATGTGTATATATATATTATCATCATCATCATCATCATAAATCTCGCTCTGGTCCGATGTGCTGTTGCCCGCTGACCCTATTCCAGTCGGTTTGGAGTATCAAGGGTCAGTTTTTGTGGTGGGGAAAGTTGTTCAGTGCCTCCCCAACAGACTGGTTGGTTGCGCTGGACGGAGTAATTAATTAGAAATGAGAGCGCAAACACGCGCAGTGATAAGGACGCGCTGCGCTGTGCTGTGCGCCAGCCCCAGGACCAAAGTAGCGCCTAACCGTTCACCTCTCACCAATGAGGGCTCCCATGATCCTCTCATGATGTTAGGAACTCTCCAATATGACAGACTTCTCAGGCGTCGAGGCAATAGCAATTCCTTCAAAGTAACCTGAATGAACCTTTCAGGAATTGCAATTGGTTTCCTGTTTACGCGTGTTTTGTATGAAGGAGCGTTCGGAAGAGCAAAGCGGGGAAAAGAGGCATAATGCTGTACCGAGAGTCGTAGCGCTAGTGGAGGTTTGCTCGGTGTCTCTTTCTCCCAGATACCTACTAACTCCCGCCAAATATGGTGGTATGAGAAGGTACCTCGCCAACGGGATGATACGTACCGACGACCCCAAAAAAAAAAAGCTGTCCGCAAAAGCATCTCCTACCTCAACTCGGTGAAATTCCCTCTCAACCTGTCGAGCGTCTCGTCCCTCTGTCCATCTTCATCCTCTCTTTTCCCTCCCTTATCCGTTTTCGCCCCTTGCCATTCCCACGTCCAGCTTCCGACGACGTTTGGGAAGAAGCTCTGCGATCTACTTCAACCTAAATCTCGGGCTTCCTCTTCGCCCCTTGCCAACTCAATTGGTCTGATCGCTTCGTCCTCAACACACCTCACACATCACCACACCACGATATCCCAGCCATGTCCCGCCTTCTTCGACCCGCAGCTCGCCTAGCTGCTTCTACTCGAGCCATCGCCGTTCCCAGGCATACTGCTCCCACTTTCGCCCAGCGCGCCCTCTCTCGCCCCGTCCTCTTCGGCTCCTCGCAATCGCGCTCTTACGCCGACGGTGCAAGCTCTGGTGTCAAGGAGTACACTGTCCGAGATGCCCTCAATGAGGCTCTTGCCGAGGAACTTGAGGCCAACCCCAAGGTTTTCGTCATGGGCGAGGAAGTTGCTCAGTACAACGGTGCCTACAAGGTCACCAAGGGTCTCCTAGACCGCTTCGGTGAGGATCGCATCATTGATACCCCCATCACCGAGATGGGTTTCAGCGGTCTCGCTGTCGGTGCCGCTCTCAGTGGCCTTCACCCCGTGGTAGGTTTCCCAACCCACAGTTACCTCTTTTTTGCGCCCTCGCGGTAGTTTCTGACCAAATCCTTGATTCATTTTAGTGCGAGTTCATGACTTTCAACTTCGCCATGCAAGCCATCGACCACATCATCAACTCTGCCGCAAAGACCCTCTACATGTCCGGTGGTATTCAGCCCTGCAACATCACTTTCCGTGGTCCTAACGGCTTCGCTGCCGGTGTCGCCGCCCAGCACTCTCAGGACTACTCTGCCTGGTACGGCAGCATTCCTGGTCTCAAGGTTGTCTCCCCATGGAGTGCTGAGGATGCTAAGGGTCTTCTCAAGGCCGCCATTCGCGACCCCAACCCTGTCGTTGTTCTTGAGAATGAGTTGCTTTACGGCCAGTCCTTCCCCATGTCCGAGGCTGCCCAGAAGAACGACTTCGTTATCCCCTTCGGCAAGGCCAAGATTGAGCGCTCCGGTAAGGATCTGACCATGGTTTCCATGTCCCGCTGCGTCGGTCAGTCCCTCATTGCCGCTGAGAACCTCAAGAAGAAGTACGGCGTCGAGGTTGAGGTCATCAATTTGCGATCCATCAAGCCCCTTGATCTCGATACCATCGTCCAGTCCATCAAGAAGACCCACCGTCTCGTTGTTGTCGAGTCTGGCTTCCCTGCCTTCGGTGTCAGCGCTGAGATCCTTGCCCTTACCATGGAGTATGCCTTCGATTACCTCGATGCCCCTGCTCAGCGAATTACTGGTGCTGAGGTCCCTACCCCCTATGCTCAGAAGCTCGAGGAGATGAGCTTCCCTAACGAGCAGCTTATTGAGGACTATACTGCCAAGCTGCTTCGATTGTAAGCGACGCTAGAGTGCCAGAAACATGACTCCAAGTGTGGTGCGTCCGCTGGCTGGTTCGACAGCGCCTCCGAGCCACTGGCAACGGAGACCCGCATATGATGCCCTCGAGCCCCGTGCTTTCTAGGTCAAAGCTCCCAGATGGCGCAGAGCTGCATGTAGACTAGGCATATCCCACGGTCAATGCTTTGTGATGGACGTATGAAAGGAGAGGGAATTGTACTTTTATTCCGTGTTGCCATGTATACAGTTAGGCCCAGTTGCTGGTCTTTATTAATGATCTACCTACAATACCTACGTGCCTGGTCATCGGGTTTGCGTGAAGGCTGAAATGATTGTTCTCTTTCTAATGATGTAGATCGTGTTGAGTAGGCCATTAAAATAAGTGCACGCACATATTTCATCAACTCGTTTTATTTGACTGAGATCTTGATCGTTGATATCTGACACCCCCTAGCTGATTGTCTTAGTTTGAGGACCAGCATACCCCAAACCCCAAGGAACACAGTCAATTATAAAATGCCATGTGTTACTGCACAGATAAAATCACATTCAGTGGCCACTTACAGCAATATTTCTATTATGGTCGTAGCTATTGGGAGGGCAAATTGACAATCCCATACTGACCATTTACAGCTCCCGGCTTTGGCTATAGGGTAAGCTGGATCAAATTTATGTGGGTGCCCGCTTGAGCCTATTTCGACTGTGTACCAACAGCCTTCCTACGTTTAGTCTACGTTCAGTCATGGTGGGGCATCTTTGTCAACCTACACCTAGAAGCTCAATATCCATCCACCTGCGTACTTCACAATACCTTAGGCAGCTCCCTGCTCAGCTTTTCCAAGTACTATCCTATCTGGCTGGTCTCGCCACACAAATCAGAGGACATGCCAGGTATAGACTCTCTCCTGTTGGGAGAGTCCCAGGATAGCCATGAACCGGGGATTACTCAACGGCAACCACGCACACAAGATCCTGCCGAGCTTAAGAAGCGCCTGGAGGAATTACTACTCTCACCGTCGCCTGAGTTCTCACCAGAATGGCTTAACAGACTTCAACAACGCTGGGACTTCGAGGCAGACTATACTTCTCTCTTCAAATTGGCGCCTCCCCACACCAGGACTATTACGAGATTTCAGCGCCATGGTTTGGAAGGTCGGGTTACTGGCTACAAGAACGTGACTGTCCCAGCAAACAGCGTGACAGCGAAGAACTCCACCAGCCTGTCACGAAAGCCTGCTAATCGAGCAGATTTCGTGAGAGGCGCGGCGGGATTCTTTCCGTTCGCCCCCGGTGGTCTCGATGGGATTGAGGCTACGGCAGCATTTGAAGACCAAATCCATTCGGGCGGGGTCAGCGCTGAGCCAACCAGCACGGGCAACAAACTGGAACGAGTGATTCAATTGGGCAATGAGGGGGGCCTTCTCCAGGTAGCTCCTGGTATGAGCAGAGGGATAGATTTTACCCGTAAGAAATCAACAGTCGATCAGCAAGATGCCGATGCTGTTAAGCAGGTACTGGAGGAGGAACCTGAGGAGACCAAAGTCGATATCACAGTTGAGGATGGTTCTGGAGATACCACACCAGAAGATCGGGCAACTGATCAAAATGAAGAGGATGAAGACGACATCGATGACATCTTGCCAGTCGAATTCCCTGCCCTCGAACCCCACGGCGTGCTTGCTGCTTCGAGCGCGAGAAAGGCCGGGCGTGAATGGGCTCATATGGTCGATATCAACCATGACATGTCCAACTTCAGAGACCTCGTACCTGACATGGCCAGGGAATGGCCATTCGAGCTCGACACCTTCCAGAAGGAGGCTGTATACCACCTCGAAAATGGTGACTCTGTCTTCGTGGCCGCGCATACTTCGGCTGGAAAGACGGTAGTGGCCGAGTATGCAATTGCACTGGCAGCAAAACACATGACCAAAGCCATTTACACCTCCCCGATCAAAGCCCTGAGCAACCAGAAGTTTCGTGATTTCCGACAGACCTTTGATGAAGTGGGTATCTTGACTGGTGATGTCCAGATCAATCCTGAGGCCAGTTGCCTCATTATGACAACTGAAATTCTTCGAAGTATGCTTTACCGAGGAGCTGATCTGATTCGCGACGTCGAGTTTGTCATCTTTGACGAGGTCCATTACGTGAATGACTTTGAACGAGGAGTTGTGTGGGAGGAAGTTATTATAATGTTACCAGAACATGTATCTCTCATTCTTCTCTCAGCAACTGTGCCGAATACTTACGAGTTTGCCTCTTGGGTTGGCCGAACCAAACAAAAGGACATCTACGTTATATCAACTCCCAAGAGACCCGTGCCTTTGGAACATTACCTGTGGGCTGGAAAGGACATTCACAAGATCGTGGATTCAGAAAAGAAGTTCATTGAAAAGGGCTGGAAGGATGCTCACCAGGTCATACAGAACAAGGATAAATTGAAGGCGACCGAGACGACGACAATGGCTACCCGTGGCGGCAATCCTCGAGGCGGGCAGCGTGGTGGTCCTCAGCGAGGAGGAGGCAATCAAAGAGGTGGCCAGCGAGGAGGGGCCCAGCGAGGAGGAGGGCAACAAAGGGGACGCGGAGGACCTCCTAGGGCCAGTCACACTCCTGGTCATATGGGGCGCGGAGGCCGCGGTGGAGGATTTACATCAGTGAACCAGGACAAGAATCTCTGGGTTCACCTTGTTCAATTCTTGAAGAAGTCGACTCTCCTCCCTGCTTGCATCTTCGTCTTCTCCAAGAAGCGATGCGAGGAGAATGCTGATGCGCTCAGTAACCAGGATTTCTGCACCGCTTCAGAGAAGAGCCACATACACATGATCATTGAGAAGTCGGTCGCACGACTGAAGCCAGAAGACAGAGTTCTTCCTCAAATCATCAGGCTGCGAGAACTCTTGGGTCGAGGCATTGCTGTGCACCATGGCGGTTTGTTGCCAATCGTGAAGGAGTTGGTAGAAATTCTGTTCGCCCAGACATTGGTCAAGGTTCTCTTCGCAACGGAAACGTTTGCTATGGGCCTCAACCTTCCCACACGAACTGTTGTTTTCTCTGGATACAGAAAACATGACGGCCACTCGTTTAGAAACCTCTTGCCGGGCGAGTACACCCAAATGGCAGGACGAGCGGGTCGGCGTGGTCTTGATACAGTTGGATCAGTGATCATTGTGCCGCCTGGAAGCTCTGATGATGCGCCCCCTGTCGCAGATTTACGGAACATGATACTAGGAGAGCCATCGAAGCTTCGATCACAGTTCAGGCTCACATACAACATGATCTTGAACCTTCTGAGAGTTGAGGCATTGAAGATTGAGGAAATGATCAAGCGTAGTTTCTCGGAACACGCTACCCAGCAACTACTACCGGAACACGAGAAGGATGTCAAGTTGGCACAAGCAGATTTGGCAAAGGTTAAGCGAGACCCATGTGACATATGTGACACCTGCATGGATGAAGCACACCAAGCGGCTGAGGACTATAAGCGCCTCACAACAGAGTTGTACAAGGGTCTTCTGATGATCCCGATAGGGAGGCGAATGTTTACTCAGCACCGCCTGGTGATTTTTAACTGGGAAGGCATCCGGTCTGTTGGCATATTGTTGACTGATGGTGTCAGTCCCAAGGGGTCTTCCGAGGACCCGACTCTCCACATTTGCGCCGTCAAGTCCTTGAGAGAGAGACGCGATGCTACTGACCAGCTGCCATTTATCCCAGTGTTCAGGAAACACTTCCACCCGCTTCCTAAGGGCAAGAAGAGGATGCAAACAAAGACATTGCACGTACCCCTGAGTGACGTGGAGTGTGTTACGAAATGGGTCGCTAAGAATATTGTACCTGAAATTTTTCAAGGTGGTGAAGGCTATCGTCAAGCAATAGACCGGCTCCAGGAGATCTGCAGCTCCTGGGATGATAGAATGGATGAGGTGGACTTGAGCAGGATCAAGCAACTACAATTACAGGAGATAATCGAGAAGAGGATGGAGTTGGTTGGGGCAATATCTCACTCGCCTGCTCTCGAGTGCAAAAACTTCCTTAAGCATGTAAGTGCACACCCCCATACTCTCTCTGTTCTCTTCCTTCAGGGAACGAACCGCTTTTTTTCATTCTGACTTTTTACAATAGTTTGCCATGTGTCATGACGAGTGGCTTATTAAGGAGCACATCTCCCAGTTAAAGCAGACCTTGTCGGACCAAAACCTCCAGCTTCTACCAGACTATGAGCAAAGAGTGCAGGTGCTCACGGAACTCGGGTTCATCGATGAGGCAACACGCATTCAACTCAAAGGAAAGGTCGCTTGTGAGATTCACTCGGGAGACGAGCTGGTTCTTACTGAACTGATTCTCGATAACGTGCTGGCCGATTACGAGCCCGCTGAAATCGCCGCTCTTTTGTCGGCGTTTGTGTTCCAAGAAAAGACTGATGCGGAGCCAGCTTTGACTGGTAACTTGGAACGTGGTCGTGACACTATTGTTGCGATCTCAGAGAAGGTGAATGATGTCCAGACGAGGTTACAGGTTATCCAGTCTGCCGATGACTCAAATGACTTCGTCTCTAGACCGCGCTTCGGTCTCATGGAGGTGGTGTACGAATGGGCAAGAGGCATGAGCTTCAAGAACATTACGGGGTTGACAGACGTGTTGGAGGGTACCATTGTAAGGACCATCACCAGACTTGACGAAACATGTCGTGAGGTCAAGAATGCCGCCAGAATCGTAGGAGACCCAGAGCTGTATCAAAAGATGCAACAGGCACAGGAGATGATTAAGCGGGATATTACAGCTGTGGCAAGTCTGTACATGTAAACAGAGAGGTGCCAGATGTAAAGGTTTGGGGTTTTTGGCAATTAAGAAATATGATACACATGTAGAGAACTGGATATGGCTTGGTAGAGGACAGACATGGCTATGTCATGAAGGGACTGTCCTTGAGTGTATTTGCACAGCAAGTGCTTGAATTTATTTCAGTCTAGAAAGATAAAAAGAAACTGTGCCCCCCGCCCAACACCTCTCAAACGCCATAACCCGATTTCCAAAAAAGGCAATACGTATATGCATGTCATCAATCCGTATAATCTGAGCAGCAGCTCGTCCTATCAATATACCGCCTTCATCTAAACGTTTCCAGAAGAGTAACGTTTGAACTTCCGTAAAGCCCAACACAGTTAGGCGCGCAGAGCCCGAAGTCTTTGCTGTAGCTTATCCTCTTCCTCTGCCGTGGGCTCGGCAGTTTGGGGGTCAACTGTGGAAGGCTGGGCCTTGTTGAGTTCGTGATCGAACTCGAGACCAGCATCGTCCGCCAGCTTGCCAAGCAGCTCATGGACGGCGTCCTCGCCGACCTGGGCGGAGGTGGATTGCGTGATGGCGTCTTGGTAGATGCCGTTGGACATGGCATACTCTTCGTTTTGCTGCTTGAATTGTTCGAGAGTCACGAGAGTCTAAAAGCGCACTCTGTGTTAGTATATATTGTCGTTGTCGTCGCATTGATGGAGGATGCGGCAGAAACCATGTATTGGGTGAAATCAGTACCTTCTCTGGGTTTGTGTTCTTCTGGGCAACGTTCATGATGCGCGAGGACGAAGCCATCATGTGTGTCATGCGGTTCATAGCATTGTTGGCCTGGATCTGGGCGGCGGACAACTCGGCCATGTCGGCCATCTGGTCCATCTGCTGGGCGAGCGCCTGCTTGGTGAGGAGCATATTGGCCTTCTGGTAGGCCCGCTGGGTGTCGCCCTTCTTGAGGAGATCTTGGATCTGCTTCTTTATGATGGGCTCATCCTTGGCAGCCTTCTTGGCTTCGCGGCGGGCCTTTTTCGCCTCGATGCGAGCCTGGAGCTCAATGTTCATGTCACGAGCGAGCTGGCGGTTCGACATGCTGGGCTATTTTCGGGAAGGGACGATTTGGTGAGAAAGGAGGAGGCGAAGGCTGCTGGCACCGGCGAACTCGGGATGGCCTGGGAGAGTCTGTTTGAAGACGGTCGTTCCTTAGGATTTTCCGAAAGGCAGAAGAAGAGGCTATTGTCATGTGAGTGGGATAGGACGAGGTCGGTCGGGCACGCCGCGAACAGGCACGAGCGATTGCGGGGCTTGGGGACAGAGAGTGACGTATCATGTGGCGCAGGGCTGGAGGGGAAAAGACTGCGTTGCCACTGGTTGAGACTTGTGAACGTGGCTGGTGCACTTGGAAGATCTACGTAGGTTCGTTGACGGCTCCTATAGCAGTCAATGGCTCAACATAATATGTAATTATTTAAAAAGGAGCTGTTCAGATACTGCCAAACTATCTCGACTACGAGTTTTGGGTAGAGGAGTAGAATGGTTGCCATTGAAGTTGACATTGACAAGAGAGTCGTGAGGCACAACAACTGTTGTTCTGTACTGTGGTTGGCATTGAGTATTATCAAACGAGATAGAAAAGCAGCAAGTGACCCTGGCGACTCATTTTGTCAATACCCTACTTGATTTAAAAGAAATGAAGACCGTTGAGGCTGATAATTAGCTTGTCTTCGCCGTCTGGATTGGACGCGAGAACCGTCACACGCTCTGTATTCCTCTTCCTCGTCTCGTGAGATCAATGACTGAGTGAGCAGAAGGATGATTCTTACACAGGAGTCTAGTTTCAATGTCAAACTATCTCCTATTACAGCATACAAGGAAGGGGGTCTACGGTGATATCCCACCCTTACATTTGCCATTCTTACATGATCTTGAGTCCCGGTGTGCAAAGGGGGAGGCCTATCACGCACGTGGTGGCATGTCGGTAGCAAATCAGCTCGACTCTCGAGGGATGAGAGAGGCCATAATCAAAACAGACCACCAAAAGCTTCCTATGTGAGAACGAGGTTAAATGAAGGAGGCCAGAGCTTTTGTTCAATGAAATCCCCACACCGTCGCACCGTTTCCAGAAGCGAAATCTCACAAATCCCTTTCGAAAGAGGAACCGAGAGAGGACGGATTGATGAAAATTCAAGATAAGCAGTTGGGTCAATTAAACTAAAGTCACCGAACCGTTGGAGCCGTTGGAAATTACTCACAGGGCTGGCATGGGTTCTGGAATGAAGATGGAAAGAGAATCCACTAAATATCCCTGTGGTTGTATGTTTGAGATATATCATCAACGTGGGTGTCGAGAACGTGGAGTCGCCCGTAGAATATGTAATTATGAGAAGGTTCATGAGAGACTATTTACTGTTTCCGTATTGCACATGAGCTACCTGTGGCGTATAGATATTGTAGTTATCTACCTACTTGGGCATCTCACATACAACTAAAGATACGAAGTACATAGTAACGATGCAAGACGATATTGCCCCTTTCTTCCATACGCGCATTTAGCGGGTTTACGGCAACTCATAAATATCTGTTACATCTGAACGGCGACATGACCAAGGTAATTGCATCGGCCATGTTTAGGATTGTATGTTTACTAGTTCTGCTGCATACCAATGCCTGAGTATTCATTCCAGACATTCTCCTTCCAAGTATAGGAGATGCGGAGTTTGTGGTCCAGTTGTTGGCACGAATAGTCTGGTACTCTGTATGCAATTCGAGAGACCCCGCTATTCCGCAGAGGATGAACATCAAGATTGGCCCCTGAAACGAGGCCCAAGCGAGGCCTCGTTCCTGGGCGGAACAGGAGAGGGGTTAGCGTGGCTTTCCAAGCAACGGGGATGTTATCCGGGATGCAGGAGGATGTGGGATTTGGCGAGAGAGCAGGAGTGGTAAATGGGGTCGACGGGGCCATTTCAGCTTTACTACGGAGTACTTCATAGATAGTACAGCACTTTGTTCGTGAGTTATGACTATTTACGGAGTACCGCACCAGCTGAAGTTGAGAAGGAGGCCGAGACTGCGTGGCTGGCTGATGGGCTTGGGTTAGCTCATGATAAATTTGGTGGTAAACCTGGCACCGTCTTGTGGATGACGGTTTGAAAACGTCAGATAATGCAGGAGGACCGGAGTGGACTAGGTACACAGGAGTGTGGGCACGACGTTTGACAGACAGCTCATGGCCACCTTTTTTGGGATTTGCGTAAGAGACGCAACTAGAGTGATAGGCATTGAGAGAAGCCCGAACACGAATCGTCAACGTCAAGAACATTCAAGCACGGATTTGCAAGAGGAGAGAACAACAATGATTACAAACGTAGTACCATGATACGTAGTCAGGAACCACTCAGTCAAAGAGGGGATCAGGCCAAAACCAAGGAAGACAACGAAGGGAAGTTGATTGATTGGTGATGGTGAGAGTGGCGGCCAGTCCAAAGTGCAAATCCCTTGACAATCCAACAAGCTAGTTGACGTTGCGTGTTCCTCGCCCTCTCCACAGTTGCACCTTGGCCTCCTTTTGGTGGGTGGGCAGAGCAAAAGTGGACTGTTTTGAGCTGCCCACTTTTCCACTCCAAGGCAAACAAATAAGACACACGAGGGCTTAGTAAAAGAGAGAGAAAAATGAAAAAAAAAAAAAAAAAAAAAAAAAAAAAAGGAACAGAGAACGAAAGATAATCAAGAAATATAAACAGGGGACCAACGACCAGAAAAGGGGGGCCAGCCAGGCAATCAGAAACACGAGGAGTTCGAAAAATAAAATAAAAAAAATAGCACCAATGTTGTGTCAGATCTCCGCTGATGCGTCAGAGAAGGAGGCTCATCAGTGAGACACGAGCTTATGGAGGCTTGGCTTTTCGCACTGTCAGCATCGCGGCATAAGATTGGACTGTACTTTTGGACGGCGGTCTCACTAACAAATTTACCAACTAAATTGCTGGAGGATTTCTCCCTTCGCTCTGCTTCCCGCTTGTCAGACATAAGCGGTACCTATATTCTGTACATCCCTTGCACGTGGAGGCCATCACTGCGTGTATGGGCACAAGCCAGCGCACAACATCAGGGCAAAAGGGAGAGTCCAGTAATTAAACAAAAACCAATACTCCGTACAATGTAATTAATTAACCAGATACCCTTGTAACAATGGGGCATAAGTACCTACCAACTAATAGCAATAATTGATAGTGCTACATATTTTACACTTATGTAGGCACACAGGTAATTATTTATCAGATGCGGAGCCGGGCTATTTATTTTTATTTTATTTTTATTTTTTGTGTCTCATGGATCTGGCCCAGGCCTTCACTTCGTATCCTCAATCTCCGTAGGTCGTTTCCTCAATAGTTGCGGCTACATTCCAGACCGGACATGATATGACTGCCTCGAGCGAACTTAAAATGACAACAGCAGAAGAGAACAAAGTAAAAACAAAAAGACTATACACAGAGACTGAGGATCTCGATGTAATGCATAATGCGCAACTGCGACAATGCTGTATCGGCAATGCCTCCCTGCCTATCCATTACGACCGCCTGCTCCCTTTTGGTTATCAATACTGGATTGAGATACCATAGGTAGGCACCTAGGCACCTAGTGCCTAGTGACTACAGTAACTGTGCTGTGTACAGTACTGTGGGAAGGTAAGGGGTAGATTACCAAGTCGATAGGGCTTGGGCTGCCTCAGGGCCTGAGGGCTTTCGTTCGGCACGTCCGTAGCTATTCCTCACTTCATTCGAACTACAGTGTGCCATGCCTGTAACTCCCTTACCTACTGTATACAGTAGTTGCGTGCTGCTCCATTTCTACTCCATTTCTACTCCATTTCTACTCCATAATAGCCTAAGTAGCATTGAATAATCAACTACCTACTGTGTAAAATTGTGCAGCAGCGCATGTGCGACCACGGCACAGCTTTATTCGTCTTGGGGTTGAGAGGCCCGCCTTGCCGTGCTTGCGCTAAAGTTGTGTTGGCACCAGTCCCTCCGACTGGGTTTGTCCCAAATGCACACTACCTATGCATTATGCCATCAAACCAAGCATTGCCTACCTAAGGTAGCTAGTTAAGTATCTAGGGCTACTCAACCACCAAGGAATGTAGTGCTGAACACACATAAGTACATACCATTCTGGGTAGGTACATAAGAAAGAGTATTATTAGCCAGCCCACTCATTTGTACCGTGAGAGAGTTTGGCTTGGTACCTGACATCGTACGTACGGATGGGGAGCTTCCGTTTGGTATTCTGAGTGTGGATGCTCGTCGGTCTTATTCTTTTCTCGCCTAAGGAAAACGACTATGTACCATTAGTAGATGGAGCGGACGACCCCATTTCATCATCGTGTGGGCATTCACAAACGAACCATGCCTGCACGAAGCACGTTTCTGACTGATAACTTTGATGGCGAACCGGCTATGCTGTTCTCGTTACTCGTCTTTTATTAGAGCAACGGACATGGCATACTCCGTATACGAAGCATGGGGAGATTTACAGTGTGATAATAATAACAATTCCCCGTATGGAGTGGCGGCAATTAATTCCGGACCACGTCGCAACCGCTTTGTTACAGAAGAAAGAAACGGAGTCTGACATACCGCTGACAACCCCGAGAATAAGCATGCCTAAGGTGGCCACTGGAGCATATGCAAATAGTACTTTGGAGCTACCTCGCACGCACAGCCCTGTTGCATGTTTGAAAATGCAAGCACCTCCCGACTGTGTGAGACATGTCACTCGAATCTTGGGGTCGGCCAGTCCAATTAGATTTCGGGGGGACAAGGGTAACGTCACAGATCCAAACGCTGTTGCCGGACCGTCTTTTGACTTTTGATCACCGGTAGGGTGAATACGTGATACCAGCTACTACGACGTAAGTTACTACGTACGTACATACTCGCACTCCATCACCAGGTAGTTACCGTCCAAGCCCCGCGCCATCCGGTGCGATTGGACTCATAGTTTCATATTGTCTTACTTCATATGCAACCCACGAGACTATGGTAGTGACGGATGTACGATGAAATAAACAACACTCAGAAATTCTATCTTCGCCACTCCAGTCGGGCTAAACATTCCGCATAACTCTGTTTGACGCCTGCCAGCCAAGGCAAAACGGGTATGGGCAAGTCCTGGTCCCTTGCGAAGTGCAAAGATTCCACGGTCGACTCAAAAGGAAACTCAAAGATGGTCCGCTAAATTGAAGGATGAATTGGCTGAAAATGAGTTGTCAAAACACGCACATCTACCGTAGTACATCCTACGAGCTTTCGCTACCCTTGCTTTCCCTCCGGTATTTGCCTTTTTGAGTACAAGAGGACTGCACCCCCGGCGCAAGTGATGCCCACTTATGGAAGAGTGCTATTTATTAAGGCTTTCGAAAGAATAGGTAGGTTCCGTTCCTGTCAGATAGGCTCTGATTTGGCATCTTTTTGCCCATCCGCAAGATGGAACCTTGCCGAGTAATTACGAAGCCATCAAACCATCCAGTCCTAGCCGTCCACCAATGGCACGTAGCGGCCGCTGAGCCTCCGCCCCTGTAGTGGTTGGTGACCGCCTAAAGACTTGCATAGACTCACAGTTTGGGACAGGAGTTTGGGGCACCTCCGGGGAGCCATCTTACCTTGACACCCTGAAGGCTCATGCAGCCTGTGGGCTTCAGTGGGTCGATACTTGTCCATCGCCCCTCACTGAGCCACCCTTGAAGCACGCCCGAACCCACGTCCCCACCATATCTCGCAGAACGCCCTAGAATGGCCCAGGTACGTACCCTACTCAGGGGCCATCAAGGGGCCTCTCTCCCTCTTCCCCCCTGACTTGAAACCTCAGGCATCCAATTTCATGTGCCCGAACTCTCAACGTGTCCTCAAGATAAAGAGAGGTGGCTGCACCACCATCATCCGGCTCTCAAGTCCAAGCCCCTCCTCGAGGACTACGAATGACCATACACTTGCGCCAGCAACTGAGAACACTTGTCCTTTTCATTTTCTCGTTGCCTTCCACCTGACTCATCCATCCTGGCCAGGCTGACTCAACCCCTGACGTTTGATGGTGGATACGTCGTTGCCTGCGCCAGCATTTGGATGAAGCATTAGACGTATATCTCCCGTTGATAGCGTTGGTGTTGAAGAGTGCGCTCAAAGTCATTTGTTCCACACCAAATTTCACATCACCAAAGAAAAAAAAAAGAGAATTCGGCCATAATGTCGTTACAGTCAAACTCACCACTGGTCAAGTTTGAAGACTCGCCGGCCGAGTCCTTCCTCTCAGCCCCCGGTGACTCCTATACGTCACTTTTCACCGTAGCTACACCATCAGCTACGAACACCATGAACCCAATGGAGATGATGACCCCCAAGTCATACACTGAGGAGTCTGCCAACAATATGGCTGCTCCCACAGATACCACAGACGACGCCGCTTCTACGGAAGATACTCAAACCACATCGGATAAGAAGCCCGCCAAGAAGCGCAAGTCGTGGGGCCAGGTCTTGCCTGAACCAAAGACCAACCTCCCCCCTAGGTAGGCAACCATGCGACTTTCTTTTCACCTTGCAATTCAAAAACGTGTGTTCTAACTAAACCAAAGAAAACGAGCCAAGACCGAAGACGAGAAGGAACAGCGTCGTGTCGAGCGTGTCCTACGTAACCGTCGGGCCGCACAATCTTCACGCGAACGCAAGAGGCTCGAAGTGGAAGCACTCGAGCAGCGTAATAAGGAGCTTGAGTCTCTTCTTATCAATGCCCAAAAGGCCAATCTACTACTTGTCGAGGAGCTGAACCGCTTCCGACGCAGCTCTGGTGTTGTCACTCGCTCCTCATCTCCTCTTGACTCACTCCACGATAACCCTGTGACCCTCTCCCAGGAGCTTTTCAGCTCCCAGGATGGGCACAACGCCAACGCGGATTCATCCAAACCCTTGATTGATGATATTCTCTCCTCTAACGCCACTGTCAACCCCGCCTCGCTCTCCCCTGAGCTTGGCCCCGTTGCCGACTCATCCGAGGAGACCCCTATGCAGCCTTCGATGGAGGCGAGCGTTGATGAGCAGACTCTGGTAGCCTCTCCCGACCTGACACAATGTCCTGCTGAGACGTTGTACGACCTGCAGTGTCACATGTCGGCGGAGACTCCTCAGTCGCTCCCAGCCTCGCTAACCTCGATGCCGCCAGCCTTGGCCTGGCTCCTGCAGCTTCGGATGATGTTGCTTTCAGCCTCGGCGATTCTCTCGGCCTGTCAGCGGCCCTTAACACAGATCGCTATGTCCTCGAAAGCGGGCTTCTCTCTTCTCCCAACTCCTCAAGTTTTGACGACGATTATCTGGTTGGTAACGATACCACCGGCTTCACCCACCAGTCAGACTTCGACCTCTTCGACATCAACGACTACCTCATCGTCGAAGCAAACCCCTGCACCTCAGACTCTGTGGCAGCGAGCGACAATGCCGCTGCGGACCACGAGCTCGCCTTCTCGGCTTTCGACTCTGAGACTCAAATCCCTTCGGAAAATCCTATCCAGCAGCCCCAGCCTGGCGCGTCCACTTTTGGATGCGACGCTGGTAGCATTGCGGTTGGTATCTGAAGGATCTGACAATCAGGTCGAGACCTTGCGGCGCGAGTATAGTGAATCGCGCGAATTTGATAGCAACCTAATACAATGTCTGAGGGCAATGAATTTGCCGTCGATGGAAGTCCTGTTGACTCTGTCGTGGGTCCTCAAAGTCGAAGAGCAAAGGATAAGGAGAAGTAGCGCAGTTCTGTGTCAAGAACTGCCCCGCCAACAATCAACGAAGACAATCAAGTTGAAGGCACTTAAACGGAGAATGGCAGATGCTGACAGCAGCGAACAAAAGCGCTGTCGCCTGTCATGATGACATGTATACAATAGTAATGGGAAATGGCGGGGAAATCAGGCGTACTATGGATCAAATAACTAACCGTCCCAAAAAGAGGACTGGAAACCAAGGGCTGGTGAATATCTTGTACTTTCTAGCGAATACAAACTAAATGATGTATTACGATGTTGACTTTCGATATAATTTTCGTGTTCTTTTATTCATGTGATTTGTTGTGTATTTTTCCCCTCTCTATCTGGTGGACGTTGATAGTGACCCAACTCTGTTGGATAGTGGCATTCTGGCCGAGCCTCTCTGACCGACTCCCCTATGTGCATGCACGCGTGAAAGGCTAATAGAATGAATGACCTTTGTCTTTTCTGAACTTTTTGTTGTATTAATTACCACAATCCTTCCATTTCCTGCATAGCAGCCTCTTCTTCCGCAAAGTCGCCATTCGTGTCTCCTGTTCCCCCGGTAATCTTCGTCGTCGATGACTGTTGTGGCTGTTGTTGGTCGTTGCTTTCGGCCTCTGCGATCATGGCATCCAAGTCATCCGCATCTGGCTCCTCAAATGCTGGCACCGGGTTCCGTGGCCTAGCTTGTTCCCCGGCCTCGGCTTCAGCCATGAGAGCTTCCAGGTCATCTGGATCAGGTTCGTCGTTGTTGAGGATGGGAACGATGGGTCGAGTCGTCCTTGGGGTTGCATCGTAGAGATCTTCGTCGTCTGGCACATCGCCGGCTTGATCTGGTGTTCTTGGTCTCTGGGTTTCTGTTCCTTGAGGACCAGTCGACTCGGTCGGTCTGGTGGTTGCTGATCTGGTGGACTCCAATGGGTCATCGTCTACTTGATCGTCGTCGGCGGGGTCCCGTGGTTTTCCTTCCTGTATCAACTCGTTCCGCCTCACCATGACTTGTTTCTTGTGACCGGCCTTTTCCACCATTGTGAGAGCATCGAGGAACTTGGCCTTAGGGAAGAGATCGTCTAGCCAGAGCTGGTAGAAAGATAGTAGTCGGGAGGCGTCTGAGAACTATAATGTAAAAAAAAACACCCATTAGACTATTGTATATTTGATGGCTTGGCCTTGGATAAGTTTCTTACCTCGTGTCCCTTGCCCTTGATCTTGAGATTGCGTGCTCTCGTTCTCAACATTGGTAGCCCTTGTGGTCCAAGTAGTCTATTGTGGATGGCATTTTAATACTGACGCACTTCACAAGTAATGATTCGCAAGGGGAAAAAAAAACAGAACACAAAATCTCTCTCACCTCTCCTCGTCGAGTTTCACATTGGGAACGCGCACGCGCTTTTGTACGGATACTTCTTCATCGATTCCGAGGCCAGACTCAGGCTCCTTGCGCTTCTTCGTCGCCGCCGTATCAGGCGGAGGGGAAGCAAATGGATCGTCCGAAAAGTCGTCAACATCATAGTTGTCTAAGCTGTCGTGCCTCTCGGTGGGCTTTGGATCTGAATGAAGTGCTGAAGGCATCATGGAGGCGTCGTTTTATTCGTTCGTCGAAAGTCAGGATTCGTCGAAGAAATAATCAGAGAAATGTGAAGCTGGAGATCCCCTTTACCATAACCAGCCTTTACTTACATCCCACCACCAGTCAAGAACGCGTTAGGACGCGTCGTGGAGCTTAATTGATTTTCCCACATGGGGCCCTCAGCGAGCTCCAGATGTGGGTCTTACCATTGACCAATTGTTACCCAAGCTGATAGGCTGACCATTTCACGTGACTTGTTTCCTGAGGCACCAATCAGCCTTTGGGGCAGCCCCCAGCTTTGGATATGCCGAAGTAACGACTTTGAAGTTCGTGATCCAATTGAAGAATTGCCTCGGACGAAGCACCGCACCATGGCCGAGAGCGCGACTAAGCAGCCTACCTCGACCTTTGTCGGGACCAGCAAGGTCGTTCAGACCGAGTACCCGGTACGTCCTCCCGCAATTGAGCCTGCAATGGCTGTCGCTAATTCCCTACGATATAGCTCATCGACAATGACCCGTACGTTTTTGGCTCCCGGTTGCATATATTTTCCAACAACCCCTTTCCCCTCACTCCCAGCTCATTCAATACCGATTTTTCGAGTTTCCCTCTCTTTCGAAAGCCTACGAAAACCACAGAGCTATACGTGCAGACGATTCTACGGATCCAAAACTAACCCCTCGGCAGTCACTTCAAGCGAGTTGTCGGCTACGCCCGAACCACTGATTATGTCTACGGCCTGATTGCAGCTGCTTTCGCCCCTGGTGCTCTCATCACCCTTGAGAGGTTCGCTCCTTCGCACGTCGGAAAGGGTGGTTTCCCTAAGGCTCTGCGACTGGCTGGTGGTGTCGGTATCATCGGTGGTTTCCTCTACTTCTACCAGCGATCGGCCCGTACGTCTTTTCAAAGTGAAATAAAGATCCAGGCTTTGCAACATATTCTGACAATCCATTCATTATAGTCCGATTCTACGGCGCTACCGAGAACGCCCGAGAGGTTGAGATGGACATGCGGGAGATGGTTGACAAGGTCAAGCGCGGCGAGCCCCTGTATGGCGTCAGCCGTCTGAGCCCCCATCTCCAGGGCGTCGCCGCCCGACAGAGCCGATACTCCGCCCTTTTCATCAGCACAATTCCCTGGTTCAACTTTGTGAACCACAACCAGCACGGAGTCGACACGGCCAAGTACTACCAGCAGGCTGAGCGGGAGCTTGAGTCGGCCAAGAGCTCGTAACGTTGGAGGAGATGGTGAATAGCTGGTAGGGGGTGACGGCAGAACGTAAAGGAAGGGAATTGAAATGAAAGCAAAGGAAAGAAAAGGGTGTGTACAATACCAGAGCAGAGGATGATGGTGAAAGGGAGGATTATTGCCCCGACGGCATGCATGAGCTTTTCTTGCAAGAAGAGAAATAGAGCTTTTTTGTTTTTAAGAACCATTGGCATATCGACTGCTTGTCCCGAACGTGCTGTAATCTCTCAGGAGGAAATGATCGAGGCGTCAACTCAGCTTGGAAAGCTTCAAGAAAGGATAAAAGTCTCCATTGTTTATTTCCAACTGCCAAGATATGGAAAGGGAAAACAAAGCACGCTGCTGGACCATAATTCCATTCGACTTGGGGGGTCCAAATAAGCAGCGTCAAATGGAATTGAAAATCAGTAGGGAGCTCTTTCATCTTTCTGTCAGAGACAGCCATTCATCTGGCATTGAAGAATCACCTGATGTATTACGGAGTCTTCCTGCAATTTCAAGTTACAGGCCGTTCAATCTTGGGCTTGATATTGAGAATAATTGCTAGTAAACTAAGCTATCTCCAGCAATTTTTGGTGAAACCAACATTACTACAAGAATAAACGCGACCTTTGTGCAGGAACCACTGCATAAGCTGATAAGAGGTTTACAACTCGATTAGATTGAGAACCTCAATTGCCCTTCTTCGTCTGATAGTTGCACATCCTTTGGTATCGATGTGCACTGGACCGTGTTGGTATCCCCGACCACAAAAAGCATTTCGTTGTGGCAACCAACGTTCAGTCGATGGTACTCGGAAACGAACCTCTGGCTGTTCTTGGTCATAGCCATTACGACACCAGTTATCCTTCCCTCTTTTCATCGATAAGAGTTGCGACCTGCACATCAGAGAAGAACCCAAACCCAGAAAGGGATCTGATTCTGAGGTTCCAACTTTGGACTCAAAGTCTTGCACGGTCTGATGGATAAATAGCAGCGCAACATCTCAATCCAAGAGTGTAACAAAAACAGATAACGCTGCTGTCTTCCCGCTACCAGCATGGCCTGCCAAAACCAGCATACTGATTGGAACGTCGCGAAGGAACACAACCCCCCCCCCCTCTCTCTCTCCCTCTCTCTCTCCGGCCGCTTGTTCTGCTTGCCTAGGCGTAGATATCTTCTTGCAAGCATTTAACCAAAGCTGGGGAACTCCATTGAAGAAGTTGACAGAGGGAAATATCCACCCCCTTTGAATGTCAGTACTCGTTCCCGTCATAATATCTCTTTGCCACCAAGGCCAAGTAGGATGGATGATCTGGGTTGGGAGGGCCGTCGAACCCCTTTGATGGGCTGGTCGTAATGATAACGGATCCAAGGAGGTGATAACACAACGCCTTCTAGCCATTCGTTGTCTTGAGCCTTCTTCAATTTTCCCTTTACCCGGAATCCTGATCGCCACGGACATGGATACTTGCCTCTGCTTCGAACCGCCGATTGTATAAGCAATACCCAATTTCTCGGGTGTGGGAGCTTTGATGGAGCCCAGCACGAAGCTCTTCTTCCCTGTCAAGAAGGCCAGAGAGTGTGTGATTTTGTTATCCACCCTTGCGATCTCTCCTCCAAGATTCTCAATGCCTCCGGATCGTTTCTGGCCAAGAGTTGATGACAAAAGACTCATGAAGACGCTCTGCCATGTTGAAGTATTTGTGAGCCTGAGTTCTATAATAGTGTGTGTTAGGATTAACATTTGATGAAGATGGGGTTTCGTTTCGTCGTTGGTATTGTAACTATGAAGTTTTATTATCCCATATACTATGCACCCTCATAAACCTCCATATGAGAATCATACAAAATAATTAGTAAATCTTCCCCGATAGTGTGAATAAATAAGCAAATGTTATAATGTAATTTTTGAATAATATTTATTTCGAGTTTTTTTTATTTTTTTTTATTTATATATATGTATGTCTTTTCTTCCTTATTTTTCTTAGGTCGTTGGCTTGGTTTGAGAAGATCGTTGTTGGATCATAGCCCATTGACCTAAAAAGATAAATTCAGTCTTGTCTCTTATGTTAGAAGACACGAGTAGAATCGGAGCCTATTAGGTTCCCATTCCCTTATTTCCTTCCTCATAGGTGTCTTGTTCACTCATTGAAGAAAAGTTGACGGTAGTCCTGGGATACAAAACTCACATAAATTGATCGGCAAAAAAACCAATGAGAGGGACATTCAATGGTCTCCACGCATGTCAAGAAATGTCAATGGCATCACTGTCGGAATAGCCCAAACGAAAGCATCATCTAAATCGTCTACTCATTGATACTACACATTTTCTAACCCTCCTTATCCAAAGGGATTTTCTGTTTATGTCTAGTTAATATACAACACTCAGGTCAACAGTCCGAGTGCTTTAACCCTTGTAGGGGGCGGGTCCAACCATGAGCTCAGGCTTGACGAGAGTGTCAAACTCCTCCTCCGTCAGGGCGTTGAGCTCCATAGCACTCTGCTTGAGTGTAAGGCCCTTCTTGTGGGCGTGCTTGGCGACCTTGCTGGCCATGTCATAGCCGATCTTGGGGTTGAGGCAAGTCACCAGCATGAGACTATGAAAAGTGTGTTAGTATGTCTTGTGAAAATATTCGACAGTGCGAAGAGAAGAAAAGAATGAAACTTAGAGGAGAGTAGGGAAGAGATTTAGAAGGGGAAAAGCTAAAAAAAAAAAAAAAAACTTACGACTCCTTCATGATGTTGGCAATCTTCTCCTCGTTGGCCTGGAGGCCGACAACCAGGTTCTTCTCGAATGAGCGCATACCATCAGCGAGCAGACGAGTGCTGTGAAGGAGGTTGCGGATGACGAGAGGCTTGTACACGTTCAGCTCGAACTGACCGTTCATGCCACCGATAGTGGTAGCAACGTGGTTACCCATAACCTGAGCGCAGAGCATGGTAAGGGCCTCGCACTGAGTGGGGTTGACCTTGCCGGGCATGATGCTGGAACCTGGCTCGTTCTCGGGCAGGTTGAGCTCACCAAGACCACAGCGGGGGCCACTGCCAAGGTAGCGGATATCCTGAGCAATCTTGGTCAGGGAGGCAGCGAGGGTGTTGAGGGAACCGTGAGCCTGGACAATGGCGTCGTGGGCAGCGAGCGACTCAAACTTGTTGGGGGCGGTCTTGAACTCGGTGCCAGTCATCTTGGTGACCTCCTCAGCAATGGCCTCAGCGAAGCCCTCGAAGGTGTTGATGCCGGTTCCGACGGCGGTACCGCCCTGGGCAAGCAGGCGGAGATCAGGCAGGGAGCTTTCCACACGCTTGATGCCAAAGTCAAGCTGGGCGACGTAGCCGGAGAACTCCTGAGCAAGGGTAAGAGGAGTGGCATCCTGGAGATGGGTGCGGCCGATCTTGATGATCTTCTTGGCCTCAAAGTCGTCGACCTTGGCCTGAAGAGCAGCACGGAGGGAGTGGAGGGCCGGCAGGAGCTCACCCTCGAGCTCGAGGACAGCGGCAATGTGCATAACGGTGGGGAAGGTGTCATTGGAAGAAGCGCTGCGGTTCACGTGGTCGTTGGGGTGGACTGGCTTCTTGGAACCCATCTGGCCGCCAAGGATCTCGATGGCACGGTTGGAGATGACTTCATTGGCGTTCATGTTGGACTGGGTGCCAGAGCCAGTCTGCCAGACGACGAGGGGGAAGTGGTCGAGCAGCTTGAGGTCAGCGACCTCCTTAGCGGCCTGCTGGATAGCGGCACCGATCTTGGGATCTGGTTCATAGTCAAAATATCAGCTCATGAACGTTTTTTCTCTTCCAATTGCATCGTCGTTGTCGTCTACTGCCGGCTTTCGCACCACGCACAAGACAGAGCTGCTAAAACAACCGGCCGGCCCGGTCCGGAGACCTAGTACCGGTGTTGACGAGATGTGCGTTTCTGTATGTTTGGGCATCGCATTTGGGGATTTTTAACGTACCGAGACCATATCGCATGTTCACAGTGGCGGCAGCGCCCTTGAGGATACCAAAGGCTCGGACGATGGGAGGAGGCATGCGATCCTGGGGCTGGTTGATCTTGAAGTTCTCGAGGGATCGCTCAGTCTGAGCGCCCCAGTAGCGGTCGGCGGGGACCTGGATCTCGCCAAAGGCGTCGCTCTCAGTTCGTGTAGGAGACATTCTGAAGGAAGTGCTGTGGATGGTTCTGGCAAGTCTCAGACCAGCAGCCATGCGACTCGAAGCTTGGAGTCGTTGCTGCGGGGAAGGCTGGCATGTGAGCATGGAAGCTCTGGTGGCAGCCCTCGGCAGCACCTTGGGCAGACCCGAGGTCGCAGCGCGTGCGGTGGCAGTTCGGAGCATGACGTCGAGCTCGAGCTTCTGGATTGGACAAGGAAAAGGTACCCAAGGTATGAGCGCGGGGAAAAGTGCGAGAATTGGAGGAGTAAGAAGAGAAAAAGGGCTTCTTATTCGGGCTTTGTCGGAGTCGAAGAGAAAAAAAAATAGTCCACCGATGACACAAAATATGCGCCTTCCGCCTTGTAGATCCGCTGCACAGGAACAGGAAGCGACTACTGGGCGGTTTGGAATTTTAGATCTCCGGGTTTTTTTCAATTGAAAGCCGAAAAAGCGTATTTACCGCAGAGACCGCAGAGACCGCTTTCCACCTTTGCCAGCCCAAGGTAGGCTATTTTCCTCCCCGACTTCCCCCCCATTCCGGGATATTTTCGGTTCCACGATGGGGCAGCGGCAGCGGAGGCCCCTATAACTACCTACTGTGTAGCAACCTGGACTACCGTAACTGCTTTAGCTGTTAGGCGCTCCATAATAAGCCCCAGGTCCCCATCATTACGATCCCATTGCTCCGGCAGTAATCTGTAAGCCCTCCCGCATTAACTAGGTTAAGATCCGGTTGGGTTAGGTATCTTATGTTGGGGGAGACTAATTATCTACTTCTCTCCCTCCGATGCGGCGGTAGACATAAGATAGGATTTATACCCTGCCAGGGCAAACTATGGCTGGTAAAATATATAGCTATTACATCAAGAAGTGAATCAGAACAGCCACCTAATTCGGTACTTTCAGTGGGTTGCCATAAGTTTCGCTCACTCATTTGACACTTGCTATTGGATTCACACTTGAGAATCTGCATCAAACATTGAAGAACCAGACCCGATATACCTATTTTCCCCCATAATATATAATGCAGGATCAATAGTTCCAAAGTAAACACCGAGCGTGCTTCTGAGGTACTAGGTGAGTGAGCGAAATATATGACAGCCCGCTGTATGTACTTAAGCATTAGGGGATAAAGCTCTGCAGTCTGTCTTGTCACCATCGCAGAGTTAAGGCCTTCTGTTAACCCCTTGTTCAGAACCAGGGATAGATGGACTAGAGGACTTTTCAGACGACGCGGAGGTTGACTTTTACTTTGCATTATCATTGACGAGCAATAAACAAGGTTGTGAAATTGGCTCCGCCAAGATTGAGATACGATTGAGAGATGAGGATGTGTTGTCATAACTCTTTGCGTCGCGTGTGAGAACTACAACGACGAGAACCCTGATAATAACCAAGGATATAGAAGTACTAATAACCCTAAAAAAAAAGGAATTACTCAGAATAGTCTCACGAGAAGGCGGAATGCTAAGATCGAAGAATACCCTATACTTAAAACGAATTCTCATTAAAAAAAAGATTCCCACAGTGAGAGGGATCAGTGAAAATCAGAGGAGGAAGCCAAAATTAGTAATAATTAGATACTTTAGTTGTCAAATCACTTGGTTTGAAATTAGCCAGAATGTTGCAATCGGAATAAGGAAAGTCGAGATTAGTAGTGCGATCAGTGTCAATTTCATACTAGTTAATTTAATCCATCAAAGATCAGGTCATTAGAGCAATATGCTTCAGTTCACTGTAATTGCGCTGTTAGTCAGAATCCGACGCTGTAAGAGTTGCCTCGACCAAAGATTCAAAGATAGTTTTAACACGTACTCTTGTACTTGATGTCCGACCAGCATTGTAGGATACTCAGTCTCTTTGCCCTCGTCTCTACCAATCTGAGCCTGAGCTGCGCGGACTTCGCGCGCCTTTTCAGCTAGGTTGGCGATCGGCTCGAGGTTGAAATCGGAGTTCAGATGCCAAAAGAGTGTGCTAGAGATTCGAATGAGAGGTCGGTCGGGGAACTCGCGCTTGCGCTGCTGAATAGTCTCAAGCGTCTTCTCGCTAACCACAACCTCGTGGAATCCAGCCTTGATGAGGCCGCCGGTGATGTGTTCAATTTGCTTCCCTGCCTGGACAAGCAGGTTGTTGCCCGGCGGGATCTTGACGGGGATCCGGTTGCCCGTGTTACGAGCCCAGATGTGCAGACCTGGGAACCGGGATCGACCGTGAATAGTGAGAAAATTCAAGTCGGTGTGAAATCCAGCAAGGATGGTATCCTTATCGCCATACTTTTCAAGATCTGAGGCTGTGGGTGCAAGTAGATGAGGTCTAGGGAATCCATTAGTAAGTATATCGTATGTGACGCCCAAAGAGGAAGAAGAAGAAAAAATGAAAAAGGGATGATAGGAGAACCACAGAGAGAAAAAGAGTGTACAAACCCATAACGACCGGCATCACTGAAGTACTGAGCCGGAAGGCCGAGGCCAACCGCTACCATCTCGGCAAGTTTTGATACACTGAGAGGAGATGAAACCATCAGCCAAAAAAAAAATACCATCAAGCGGGGTATGAGAGGAGAGAGGGACAGAGAGTAGACTGACGCATTGTTCATTGAGCTTCCCCATTGATTCATCGCAGGTGCCCACCGGGACTTGATTTGGGGAGCCTCCGGCACAACGTTTGATGCGTTGAGGCCGGGGAACTTGGTCTCATAAGGTGGCGGCTCAACCATGCGCCAGAAGAATCTGCACTTGGGATCTGGCGAGTGCGCTGAGATGTCGAGCGGCCGCTGGGACGGATCAAGTCGCTTGATGACGTCGAGGCAGGGCTCGTCGACAGCGCACTTGGGTTTCTCCGTGTTCTCAAGAGTGACTCCCACTTGGTAGCTCAGCTCTGGTCGTTCATCCTTGCGAAGAAGTTCGTCGTCTTGGGCGAAGTAGTCTTCAAGCAGGTCAAGAAAAGCCGAGTTGTCTTGCTCTGAGACGCGAGAGTCGTGGAGGACGAGGGCGCCGTATGTGATGAGAGCGTCGGCGGCCTTTTTACATTCAGCCTGTACGGCATCCGAGTTTATAGGCTGGTTGAGATAGAGGTCGAGGTTGATGACGGGCAAATCCATGGACAGTTCGCCCTGGGACTCAGAAGACGGCGCCATGATTGTTTTACACACTGCACCCTGTAAACTCAGTTGCAATAAGAGGGAAGAAGTGCCGATTTTGAAGGATAAGCAATTATCTTGTGTCTCGTGGAAAAAGAAGAGCCAGAAAACACAGAGAAATGCACGTGAAGTTACCTAGACTAACTGGTAGAGAGAAAAGTCCATACAAAGATACCCCAAAAAAAAAGGTACCCGTCAACTTAAGGCAGGACAGTTGGTTTTAGTTCTAGGCAGTTCTAGGCAGGTGGCGTATTAGGTGCTAAGCCTGTGGATCATATTGGAGGACATGAATAACAGGATTGTGAAGAAGAACAGTGACATGAGAATAAAGTAGACCGACTGCCGATTGGTAAGGCTAAGGCTATTTTTGAACCAACTATCGACAATAGCAAGGTTAAATAGTGACAAGACTCTTCTATTGACGTCCATAAACTGTAGACTGTGCCAGCTGCTGAACATATGGAGAACGCTACTAAAGTGGGCGTAAGCATGTACTATGTACTATTTATTTATCATAACCCAGAGAGGTACTGTTCAGGAACTTACTCGCTCTATCCACACTTCATTGTGTGCAACACCCAGTCGGTGGCCAACCCAGGTCATCAACTTCAAAAAAACCATTGCTAACCCACAGTGTCCTGACTAGGCAAAACCCGCGGTCTCGTCTTCATCATATCCATTTTCAGATGCCGTTCCACCTTCTCCGAGTGGTGACGTGCCAAGAAGTTGCCCATGTGCAGGATATCGCTTCTAATTTTAACGATCCTTTTAATTCAATACTCTTCCCAGCAATCTGTGCTCGAAGGTGGCGCCATAACGGTAGGTGGTGGCCAGGAGGGGCTTCCACATCCCGAGGAGAACCGCGGTCGAGCTGGAAGTCTGCCATGTGCAATTGTATATTAGTTAGTGTACGATAATCGTATTAATTCAGGAGGGCAATATATACAATATTCCATGAAGAATTCCAAGAATCCAAAAGACGTAAGACGAAAGTGGAAGGGTATTTTTATCTTCAACTGCTGTTACCTGTCCACTTCCATCTCCGCACCCTCCTCTGCTTTATCTAATCAGGGTTTGCGAAGAAGTTGGCAGTGGGTGACTTCATACCATATATTGTGAAAGGCGCCATTCAGAAGCGCAAAGATGGCTTGATATAGCACCTACCTAGATGGAGATGGCATACGGTCTGATAAGCAGGTAGGTTTCAACAAAGGTTGATAGTACATGCCTTCATTTCGCAATTTTTGGAGGTGCTTCGCACAAGTACCAGCGACTACAGGTACAGGAACTTCATGCTTGCAAAGTGTCTCTCAGAGATGGGGGATTCTCATTATCTCACTTCAGGCTGTTTCGAGGAAAGAAGAAGGTATGCTTAATCACTTGGTGAAATCTTGGTAACCTCGAGGCAGGCGAAGACTAAGTGTGAGTCACATCACAAACGGAGTTTCTAGAATAAAGTATGTAGCAACCGGTGCCAGGGACACAAGGTATCTCATCGAACATGTCATAACCAGCCCGGCTTTCCTGAACCCCGCGGTCTGAAGAGAGAACTTCGAGGTTGACCCCGATAAATTAGTAGAGTTCTATGCAAAAGGGGGGCTTCGAATGCAAGAGGCTCTCTTGGCAAAGCGCGATTTTAGAAGCTGGAATTGAGATTGCATCATGAGCTGGGGTAGCCTATTATGCTGCAGGTATATATAAGAGACCTTCACAAACGTCTACCAAGGTAAGTAGGATGTAAGACTCAAAAGGAAGTTGCCCGCCGACTATTCTATATAGATAAAGCTCTCAAGCAATGGCCGGAGCCTTTTAATTGACATAATGTTGACTCTTCCAACGAGCACCATTCGACTACGCTGATGAAAGCATGTGCCCCTCCTCGAAGGGAGTCGACATTGTACAGTCAACGTGCCGCTCCTGCCATCATTCTATTGACGTCGTAAATCGACATTTGTTGTATTGGCGTAAGGACGGACCTCTGCTAAACTGGGTGTTAGTATGTATTATTGTCCGACTACATCTGCGGTGTTGAAGAACTTACTTGCTCCCTCCACATTTCATTTCTAGCGAGGCCTCGGGGTGGAAACTCGAAAACAGCATCCTTAGTAGCCCAGAGGAGACCGGACTTAGAGAAGCCCACGGCCTCATTCTCATAATACTTCAACAACTGTTTTATCTTCTCTGAGTGACGACGCACTGCGAAGTGTCCAGTGTGTAAGAGATTGCTGCGGAGTTGGATTATTCTTTTAATTCGGTGCTCTTCCCAGCTGTCTGTGTCGGAGGGTGGCTGAATGACAGTCGGTGGCGGCCGGTACAGACAGCTGGGAAGAGCAGCATCTTTAGTGAGTTAGCACTGATGTACGATAAATGCGTTGGGTAACTACTGAGAACATACTTATCATGATCGGTCATGCTGAATGCATGGAGGGCTTGGTCGGTCGAGACCAACGGCTGCACCACATGAGTCTCGACCGCCGTTAGTCTCGACCGACCAAGATTCTACCGGCCAAACGACAGCCAAAAATGGCATCTGCGACGCGTTAGGAACAATACACGCTGATAGATGCGGACAGGTATTTCGGTTCTAACCTTGTGGAGTGGTGTTGAGGCATGGGGCCAAGGAATTTGAGAGCTGTGTTCGAAAGACGAGGGCCTGACGGATGGAAAACCAGAAGATGTCACACTCGGGGAAGGAGTGGACCTGACGGATTGGGAACCAAAGGATAGCACCCTTGGCGAGGGAGTGCCATGTGGAGATAACATGTATTCCTCATCCTGACGAGTACCGCGGAGGATAATGAGCAAACAATGAGAAAAGAAGAGAAGAGAAGCACAGAGGAGGAAAGAGAAGCACAAAGGAGGAAAGAGAAGCACAGGGGAGGAGGGACAAGAGGATGGAAGGCTATTGTATGCTATTTCTGCTATCTGTCCACTTCCATCTCATCAGAGTTTGCGAGGAGTTTGTCTTCTGTCCTTTCAGACGGGAGAGTTCCATCATGCACAAGGTACCGGAGTATCTGAGATACCCAGGCAAGGTAGGCAGGCAGTTGATACAGAGTGTGCCTCGGTCACAAGATATTCACCCCATAAAGCTAGTGAAATCTACTTTGAGTCAAAGTCTATACCACGGAGTCTTCTCTATGTAGCTAGCAGTACCATTCATACCAAGACAGTATGTAATTCATGTTCTGGTCATCTGCCTCTGGTACCTGGTACCCGTCTCCCGCCTGTAGGTAGCCAATTGCAGCATGAGCAGAAGGAGAAGAGCCATAACAATGAATGGACCACACTTGAGGAGCGGAAACTAACAATACCATTGGTTAATGCTTCAAATCAGATGGAATATCATGCTAGAAGTCATATAGTGATTAAACAAAAACTACAGTTAGATACGGTGGGCTAAATCACGGTACTTTGCAGCGTGAGCTCAATTCTCAATAGCAACAGAAAAATACTAGCTTCATTTACAACAGTTACTCTTCGAATTTGCATTTTGTATTTGAAATATCAACAGAACATGCTTCTTTTCAATTCTTCCCTATTTCCATGGCATACTATTTCAAGCCTCCTTGTCCATCGTCCTAGCCTGGGGAGCAGGTGAAGTGTTAGCACCCTTTTCAACCGAGTCATCATGATCTGAGCTGGTATTTCGTTCAGCAGTCGAATGATCCTGTATTCTAACCTCAGTAACGGCTGGCTCCTCGTCACTTCGCCAAAAGTCCTTCTTTCCCTTGAAAAGACGAATCATCCAAGGAGGGAGTATGCCACCAGGGATGCGCCACGTCCATCCATCTCGCTCTTCATAGTTGGGGGGTACGATGCGGCCTCCAGATGCAACCTTGATAATCCAAACGAGGGAATTGATCAGGATATATGTGCAAATTCCAGCAATGAGGCCGTCGGCAATAGAGTAGGAGAAGGGCATGATTGCAATGGTAAGGAATGCGGGAACAGCATCGCCCATGTACTTCCAGTTAATGTCGACGGCACCCCTGGCCATCATAGATCCAACGAGAATCAGGACGCATCCAGTTGCCCATGGAGGGATAGACGCGAAGATGGGGGCGAAGAAGACGGAAATAAAGAAGCAGATGCCCGTGACCATGGCACTCAAACCTGTCCTTCCCCCTTCAGAGATACCAGCACCAGATTCCACAAAGGCAGTGACAGGCGGGACACCAAGGAGGGCACCGATGGAGATGCTGATAGCATCAACCATATAAGCAGTCGCAGAGCCCTCGAAATCCTGAGTCACAGGGTCAACAAGGTCGGCAAATCGAGCCATACCGTACAGGGTACCCGTGCAGTCCAGGATATCCACGTAAAGGAAGGTGATGAAAGCAAGACCGAATTGACCCCCAACACCTCCGAGATCAAATTCAACAACGTTGAGGGTCTTCTTGATTTGATGGAAATCAACAACTTGCTTGAAGAAATCGAAAGAGCTATCGCCAGTAGGGGTGTAAGGGAAGTAGGTGACGGGAGTGTTTCGAGGCCAGGAGATGATGCTAACGAGCAGAATGCCAGCAATAATGGCGCCTTTCACGCGGTACAGCATGAGCATGACGGTGAGAATACCACCACAGAAAATACCAATCCACATGGCTGGGTATCTCATCTTCTCCGAAGGGGGACAGGCCCCGGTCGTCGGATCGAGGAAGGACGGGTCGCAGCCGGCCAGCTCAGTTGGAGTAGCAGAACCTGGTACGATCAAAGCGATGCCTTCGCTGTAGGTCAAACCAATAAGGGTGAGGAATAGACCAATACCAACACCAGTGGCGACCTTGATAGACCGCGGGATAGCACGAGCGAGCCACTGACGCATGCCAAAGACCGCAAGACCCAAGAAGACAAACCCTTCGATAAAGATGGCAGTGAGGGCGAGATTGTACGAAATGGTGCCAGTAGCGTATTTGCCAACTGTATGGTTTGTTAGAGCGGCATTGCTGACTAGATAGACCATTGTTCATCACTTACCGACGGTGTAAGTAAAATAAGCGTTAAGGCCTGGAGGAAAGAAAAGAAAAAGAATTAGAACTTTGTCGACGAAATGGAATCATACACGCGAGAAGCTAGCGAAAGCTGTACATACCCATTCCAGGGGCTAAGCCAACAGGACTAGAACCAGTAGTTAGAATTAGGAACGCGAACTGTTAAGTGTTGCGGTCGGTTTAGACAGCTAGATATAGACTTACAGGTTGGCAAAGAGACCCATGCAAAAGCTTGCCAGAGCTGAAATAGCGGCCGTGGCAGTAACAAGGTCGCGCTTGACAACTTGGACACAAAGCATATACTCGTCATTCTTTCCACAGTTATCGATTGACGGATCAGATTCGTTGCAGACACAAGTACCACCTGTTTCGGAAACGATTGAGGCATTGACAGCGACGATATAGGCCATAGCAAAGAAAATGGCGAGACCAGCTCGGATCTCCGTCAAGAACTGGGAACCCTTGCGCTCACGGGGCTAGTTGCGAAGTCAGATTCGGATTACCGATGGCAGATTGGGCTTTGAGTAGCCACCAAAACCTCAGAAAGCGCAATGCTGCTGAACTTACATGGCCAGAACCATCAAGCTGGAACCAGTATCCAACCCGACTGGTTGCCACCTTGGTATTGATGGTATCAAACCAACCCATGGTGACGATCTGTATACGGATGAACAAGGTCGATTCGACACACGTATTTCTCCCCGGTTTGAAGAGTCTCCAATGCAGAGGGACAAACGTCTAGTTTAACACGGCCTTCCGAGGAAGAGAGAGCTGGGCCAGTCTTTAAAAGGCTGATGACTGAGTGGTGGTGTGGTAGCCACACTGGATCTCGAAGCAGTTAGATTCGGGCTCAGCGTTCTTAATGGGATAGACAAATATCGATAGGGAGCACAGGGCAGGGGTGAGGCCTGAAGGAGGGTACAGGATATGGACACAAATCCAATAGATGACTCAAGCATGGGCTGGGTTTAGGAACTGGGGAATGAACGGGGGAGAGGGGATCTGGGCACGGATCTATATGACGTTGAGGCGAGGCAAGGTCCGGATAAGACACAGGCCAGCGATTGGTAAGGAGAATTGCTACCACAGATACAGTGGTAAAGATGTTGATAAACAAGATGATAACTTACATGAAGGATTGGTAACAAAGGCAGCGCCTGTGCACCGGAAGCTGAATGTGATGCAATCAAGTCGGAAAGCGGCGATTCCAACGTACAGCAGATGCAGGCGCAAGACGGCGTAATGCGATGCGACGCAGCACAAGTGAGCAAGATGAGGGGGGGGAGAGTTATCTCAAAGCAGAAGCTCGGAGCCGTGGGTTGAGATGGGGGGTTTCTCTTGTCTTTCTTGTCCCAGTTGAGAATTAAAAGTTGGGGGGCAACCAAGCTAAGGATGCCAGCTCAATCAGTAAAAGCAAGAGGATTCGTGGGGATAATAGACAAAACAAACAATGGTGAATGAGAGTTGCAGCTAAGGGCGTAGCTAGTTTGTCTGCAAGGTGTTGTGCCGCCGGCGGACGAGATCTACGAGCTGCTCCCAGGGATGTTCGTATGACGGGGTTGCCGTTCAAGGCGAGATAGAAGGTGGAAAGAGATATTGTACAATACTTGTCAATCCGGTGAAGCTTCTCGTCCCACAATGAGCCAGGACAGAGGGTAAATGGTTCGAGAACAAGAAACAACCGTTGGTCAAGAGGCCCACGAGAGGGATTGGGGGACGTGAGTGAAGAAGTCAAGACAAAGCAGGACGACACGAATGGGCAGCAACAAGAGGTAGGTAGAGAATAATTAGATACGGCAACTACTCTGCTGTACGTACATCGTAGCACATCAATCAATCAATCAATGATAGTGGAGGCAAGAACCAGTGGCGCCCTTCATACCCGGCTTGATCCCATGGTTTCACCCCAAGTCTGAATTTTTTTTTTCTTCATCCCCCCCAGTTTTTTTTTTTTTTTGCCTCTACCATAGTTACTGGTGGTTTGGCGATCCAGTCTGACCAGGAGGCGAGGAAGTTTTCCGTGGCCTTGTCCCGAATCGTGTGTGGCCGCCGTCGGCACCAAGTACACTGGCGGACTCGATCCTTGGCAGGGATCCATCCCAATTATCTAGTCGGTGGGGTTGCAAAGCTTGGAAGATAAGGATTTCTCTCAGAAACAACGCCACCTGCGGGTGCGGGAAGGATTTTGATCAACAGCCATAGCTGACAACTCCATGCCATTGGGCCCTTGGGTCTTTTGGGTCGCTGGATACTTTACCCAGGTAGGTAATTCGTACGTACAGTATGGGCTATCCACCCTCACGCGACGCGGATAACGGACGCGGATAACGGACGCGGAATTGTCGACGGGGCACTGAGCGGGAGCACCGAGGGGAGGCGCCTGGCTTTTTTTCTTTCTTTCCTATTGACCGAGGCCTGTGATGCGACTCCGTCACCTCCAGTAATAATGACTTTGTGCAAACAAAGGTATTTGTAACTTATAATCACCGCCGTTTGATGAACCAAGTTCATTCAGGTCTCTCTTCCTATGCCCTCACCGATCCATTGTAGTTCGCTCTTTTGTTTGCCCGCCCTACTGTTTCACTCCAAGCTTCAAATCCCAGCTGAGAGCATGGGGATGGGGATGGGGATGGATGTGTGCATGAAGCTAGCATGATGCATGAATTGGTGTCCCCATGAACGTTGACGCTGATCTTACCTTAACGTACCATGTACACAGCATATCGTGCCTGAAGCACAACGTATGTAGATAGCTTGATCGTCCTAGGTGGCTCGATTGGTAGGCGTGGCAGCTAGTGATGGTGCGATACAGCTGCAGGTTCAGTCTCCATCTCTCGTCAATTTAGGGCAATTACGGACGTGTGTCACGAAGCACACTGGCACAAGAAGTCATTTCGAGGGCTGCCGAAGCTTGTGAATGAGAAGGGGAGTTGGGAGTTTACACAGATTGGAGTGCAATCTCCTCCCCTCCCCGGAATCGATCTTCTTTATGCTTTACATACAACCCGATGGCCTTCTTCAAGCTGGATTAGACAATGATTGTTCCGTTCGGGTTAGCTGATATAGATAATGAGAGATGAAATATTGATGTAACAATGTACTGCTGTATGTACGTACCATCATAAGATGAAAGAAAGAGCGGGAAATTATACAAGTCAATTAAAGATTGAAAAAAAAAAGACCAAGAAAAAGAAATTGCAAGTGCAAATCCAGTGGGTTATCAGGCACTTCGTAGTGGCATGGTTAGTGGGACTGTACTGGCTTGACTGGGTACAGATATTTAGAGCGTCATGGACTAGCCTTTCCTGGCAGCGGATGCCTGCAGTCACTGGGTTTGCCCAGGGTCTGCCCAGGGTCCGATGGCTTCGAGAAGCGCACAGAGATCCACAATCGATTGAAATCGGCAAACTTGTTCGCACAGGTGGACTACTGTACTTCATGCGGTACCCTACTCGGAGAACGCTGAAGAATGAAAATGGCCCCCTGTAAAAATTTCCCAGCGAGATTCATTACTAGCAAACCTGTAGCCTCGTCGCGACTGCCATCAACGACGAGAGCCGAGTCAGGTGGCCGGCACTGAAGAGCAGCTAACCAAATAGGCAACGCCGGGAGCCATGGGTCAGCTCTCAACAGTAACGGTTGCGGTTGCAGATACTTTCCGGAGGGGTAGTGTGTGTCTTTATCTTTATTCCTATTCCAATCTCTATCTGCCATCAATACCGCCTACCTTACTGCACAGTACCGTACCAGTACGTACAGGGTGCCATCCAAGGTACTAGGTGTATTGCCTACTAGGTAGCTTAGTCGCGTGACGGAGAGTCCGGCATGTCCGTTCTACCGACCGGCAAACTACTTGCCAGAGAAGTACCTACTTGAGATACCTGGGAGCCCAAGCCGCCGCCAGAAATAAGGCAAGGTTAACTCAAACGGGAAGCTAGAAACCAAAATCCCAGCCTTGCTTGCAGGCCTGAGAGAGAGAAAAAAAAAAAGAGAGAAAGAAAAAGAAAGCGGGCCAATCATCACGAGGTTGAATCTTAATGATGTGAAAGCATCTTGATAACGGCTGATGACATGACATGCTAGGGTTAGTTTCGACAACTAATAGATATTCGTGAGCACTTGTTGAAGCACAAAGCCCATAATTATTTTTTTATCATTACTGGTTGATTGGCTCATAGAGTCATTCATCGTGGACCCGGTTTCCGTAACGTCAAATACCTAGTTCTGCATACATTTCTTATTGTCGATGCTCATTCTACCAAATCAATTCCAGTGTTAGTGGAACAACCGAAGAATAAATTGGTGATTCTGTAGCTACCAACAAGATTACGTTCGTTATCGAAGGATAGGCAGTCTGCGCAATATCGCCAACCAGCAATAGAAAGGCAACAAACATCTCACCTTCTTACCGGAGAACAAGTCTGGTGCTCACACACGAGAAACAGCTCTCTGCATATAGCAAACCGAAAAAGACCAAAAATAATAATAATTTTAATGTAATGAAGTCCAGAAAGATTCGCCAGTAGGGGAACACACTGCCCGCCCCGTACGCATTCATCCATCGCTTGTTGTCGTATCGGGTTTGAGTTGCTGGGCCACGGCCACTTTCTCGGCCCCGCCAGAAGAACCCGGGTGCCTAATAAACCCGTGTGAAGTTGCAGATGAAATGTCCGATGCGCTCGGAAGATGGACGCGTGCCGGATGCCGGTCGTGAAGGACTGCTTGGTGGTTTACATGGTTTACACCTGGTAATCGTAAAAACTGCCTCTTGCAAGTAGTTTTGTCGACGAGTTTGTGGCTTGTTGTGTTGGGGGATCTAAGTTCCTACTTACTACTCACTGTAACGGTCCCCTTGCTAACAGTTACTGCCGTAGCTTCGTGGAAGTGCTTCGAGTACAGCGACGCCGGCCCTTGAAATGTCGAGGCATTTTTCCTTGTGCGCCTGGTGCATTGCCATCATTATCCCGTACAAACTGCTACACCCGATTGCCCGGCAGTTGTTGGACGGCGTACGGAGCCCACGGAGCATCTTTGGAGCGAAATGTTCGGTTCGGGATCTTCGCGCCCTGACGAAAAGGATCTGGATCCTCCGTGGCCCTCCCCCCTCCCGGGAAGGGTGTTGGTGTACCTTATACAAGGAAACCATTCCCCCGCAAACTCGCTTGGGATCCTTTTCTGGGACTTTGAAGTTTTTCGCGGTTTTGTTGGGTTGGGTATGATTCTCAAAACCAATTCTCCTATCAATTGAACACAACACACCTTTGGGACATATCGAGTATAAACTTGGGGACACACAAGGGTAAGACGGCACGGCGCACACGGGTAGAAAAAGCCACATCAGGGGCACGACACCAGTTCGCACCAGTCGCAACCAGAGGAGAATGACTGCTGAAGTCATGCCGCTACGGATAGTCCCGGGGGCTGACTTTTTGGTGGTGGATTTGTGGGCGAGCCCCATGACGTCCCATTTATCTCTGTCACCGTTTTGTTAGGTAAGGCATAGAGAGAGAGCTGAGGTGAATGGAAGAAATTGCTCAGAGGACAAAAAGATATTGAATCGGATGCCAACCACTCCCCTTCTTCCCCCCCGTCCTCGTCGGCACCGAAAAGGAAAAAAAAAATAAAAAAGGAGAGAAAAAAAACCCATGCAAGGTTGACTTTCAACTGGATCTTCAATCCACTCATCAGCTCCAACATCCTGCATGATATATTGCTTGCCTCGTCTGACCATGGCGCTCGCGAGGGCTTGAAACGCATGAGGGCAAACTTCGTCACACGCGGCGTAACTTGTGGCTGCAATTCTTTTTTATCGCAACAAACTCGAGGTTTTGATCAGGCAACCCAGCGTCTCATATTTTTGGGGTCAGGCTCTCAGCGTTTGTAACCGACACGATCTCTATGTTATACCTTGGGTAGAGAGGGATCAAGCGATCGCAAAAATTATACCCATGAACAGCAGATAGGAGCATCGTGACCATGACTGGATTTAACTTCGCGACTGACAAAGCCTCTCCTAACTAACTGATGGTAAGTATTGTGAAACAAGTCGAGTTCTTTTTTTTCTTGGGCGGATGCACCATTATCTAGATGGATTGAAGAAAAAAATCCATCGTGAATTAGAGTCGTGGGGAACGTCAGTTTATATCAGTCCTCTGGCAGTCTCAGGGCACTCCCTCTAATTATCTACCTCTCTCCATCTTTCTCCTCCAACAGCGAACCGAACAATTCAACAAGATGCATCTTTTATGTGATGGATAGTCTGCTTAATTCTGCTGGTTATTTCCCTAGTCGGATTCCTCCTGATTGACGTCAGCCGATCATGGCCCCCTCCCCTCCCCCTCCCCTCCCCCTCCTCACTCTTTCACGAGCATCTCACGATCCTGTCTCACTGTCCGCATGACGTCAGCCACCAGGACCCTGCATCACCACCATGACAGAGGCGACTTTGGAAAATCCCTGTCTTTCTTACCGGGGCTCACTTGCTCGCTGGCTGACTGGCTGGCAGGCATTTAGCCCATGCAATAACCAAAAGAGAGAGGAATAAAAGGAATTTCGCCTCCAAGTAAAATGGTCGGGAGGTGGGTGATAGTCACTGCACCACGACGCCATCATGCTTTGGCTCGCTTGCCAGGATTTTCGCACCAACATTTTTTCCCCCCTTCATCATTGTAGTCTAGACACCCTCCACGCTCATTCTCAGTAGGCCTCTCGTTTGTAGTTTATGCCCAGTGATTGGTGATCGGGGTGCGCGTGCACAGCCTCGGCCGTCACTATCCTGCATTCAAACACTCACACTCGCACCTCCGCCCGCATGCCTCGCCTGAGAGGCAGAGAGGGGAGAGCAAGGAGGCAGCCATGCCGAGGAGGGAGCCATTTGGATGAGTGAGCCTGTCGCCTCAGAAGGGGGCTCAACTCAACCGATTTGAAAAAGAAACTGGAAGACTTGGAGGCCTTTTTTCTTGTTCACACCCACGCCCGCAGATCCCCGGCTGGTTCCTTTCGCAAAAATACATAAAGTGCTCCATCACACTGTTGGCCACCCTCCTTTACGTAGCCAAGCATTGTCGATCTTCGACAAACTCCCGACCTGGTTTTTGAAGCCCCTTGGTCCCACGTTCAATCCGCTGCATCGCATTGGAGTCCATCCCATCGTCCGCCGCACAACTGATCCTTTTTATTCTTCATATCATCCCGCCCGGTAGCGGTTATTGACGACTAACGAATTATCCTTGAACAAACATCGACTCTTGAATCTTCTCATCTTTGATACACAACCCCCCCGGCCTGCCTCAGACCATCTTATTACCTATTGCACATCTATCTGGCCAACTCCCGCTTCATTTTCCCACAATGAGCCGTCGCCATCAAGCCCGGCACGAGGCCCGGCCTCGTTTTGATGAAGAATTTCCGGCCTACGATCCCTTCCGACAGCAACATCAGCCTCCCCCTTTTGATGCTTTCAATCCCTATGATCAATACGCCCCTCGAGACCCATATAGACAGGACCCCTTCCCCCCCGAACCCAGGTCCTCGTTCCATTCGCCACCGCGCCGGCACAAGTCAAAGTCCGGGGGACACCGCCGCGCACCCAGTCCCGTCTACTATTCCGACTCTCCTCCAGCCTCACCCAGACATCGGAGACACGGCCGCTCGAAATATGACGATGAACCTCGCGGTCGGAGCACTGGTCCTCCCCAGCGAGGACGTGGCTTCACCCCGCCGCCCATCATCCCCCATCCAGATGAGCCGCCACAGCAGCGGAAGAAGTCTCGTTCCTCGCGCCATAAGCGCGGCGGCCCTTCTCGCGAGGAGCCCGATTTTCTTCATGAACGAGACCCTCGTTGGAGCAGCAACCCATACGAACAGCAAGAATTTAACCCTCGCGAGCCACCGTCCCGCCAGTATCCGCCCGATCCTCGCCAGAGGTCCTTCCAAGAACCAGGTCGAGAGAACTGGGCCCCGAGTTCCCGATCTTCGGCCCGGGATGCCCCACCTGACTCCCGGCATCGGGGCCGTAGCTCTCGGCATTTCGACGGCGGAGATGACAACAATGACCCTTACATGGCCGCCGGGAGACATCGGCGTCCTCGCTCGAAGACCCGCGGCCGCCAAGGCAGGACTACTGCCAGCAGCCCCTCGCCAACCCGGGGCAGACCTCCTCCCAGCCAGCGCAATCGCGAACCGACTAAAAGGCGCAGCTCAATGCCCGCGACAACGTCCAGGTCAGCGGCAGCGGTAGCGGCAGCAGCACCGAAGGCGGCAACCAAGACGGCAATCCGCTGGTGGCAGAACCCGCTTCTCCAGGCGGGCGCCCGCACAGCCCTGACTGCTGGTGCGCAGGCGGCCATGAACTCCCGCAAGGAAGAAGGGCAGTGGCTTGGTGCCAAGGGGGCAAAGGTTGCCACGGCGGCACTGGGCGCCGCCTTGGTGGATGGTGTCATGGGCCAGAAGCATCCGAACAGTGTAAGACAGGGTCTTGCTAAGCAAGGTGTCAACCTTGCCACGGGCAAAGTAGGTGAGACCGCTGGGCGCCGTGGTCACCATCATTGATAGAAAGGGTGGTATGTTACAATACGGGATGTGTCTCTCTTCATTCTCATGTATTCATTCTATTTCTCGTTTCAGATTTTTAAAAAAATGGGTTCAACGGATATGTTTCTCTTCTTATTATTCTGTGCCAAGCAAATAAGAATTATTCATTTCTCTTCTGAGATTTAACTAAAAAACAAAAATATAAAAAAAGACCGACTCAAGAAGCGGCAATAAAAATTATGGTGCTACTAAATTTCTTGTAAAGGGGTATTTCGGGACGTAACTGTCTGGTATGTTATATATCTTCGTGACTTCATTTCCAAGACAACATGCCGATTCGTCGACATGCCAACCTTGTCTCATCCAACATCAAATCAGGAGGTAGACATGTCCCAAGGTCGACAACGGTCCGCGGCGCAGAAACCGTTACAGCAAGGACCAACGTACTGGCCAGTCGTGTTATAGCACTCTCCTATAAAGGAAATATGTGGTTAGATACTGTGTTCACTCTTGATGACTCTGATAGATACCAACATGATGAGTGCAACAAATGTAGAAGGTGAAAAGAAAAGGGAGGAACGGAATCAACTCACCATATGTAGGCACACACATGCCATGGCAACTAACGCTGAGGATGGGCTGTGGCGGCCCGACAATGATCTGCTGAAGGCCATTTTGGCCGATGCTCCGTACGAGTGTCTTTTCACCAGCAGTATTGAATATGCATTGTGAGAAAGCGTTGTAGTCTGGTGTGTCAATAATGTTTACCGAGATGTCACTGTCTATTCTCGACACAAATCCCGAGATTTGGTTAGATAAAAAGAAAATAAAATAAAAATAAAAATTACGAGATAAGAAAGAAGGAGAAGGAGGAGAAGGCTCACTTGTTTGTCGAGTCTGTCCATCTGCAGGAAACTCCATAGTATACGAGGCTGGTCCTCCGTGGAACGTAAGTTTAACTGTTTGTACGTCAGCACGAGGGATGAGGTTTGGTCGAGCCGTGGCCCAGGATAGAGTGGCGATGGCAAGAAAGGTTTGGGTGAACTTCATGGTTTTTTGTTGGCCCTTGTTAGAAGGACACTAAATGGAAAGATGGAAGAAGAATAAGAAGAAGTAGAAAAAGATGAAAATGGATTTTCAATCCGCTGCTGAACCCCTCTCAAGTCGAAGATGCCATACTCTCTCTTATATATACATTTTTTCTCCCCTCCTCTCTTACTTTCAGGACGGTTGCTATGATGACCGGAGCAACCAAGCAAGCTATCAAGATTTTTATCGAAACACAATGTCTGGGAATATGGAGGGCAGACCAAGACAGTGAATGGCCAATTTGCGTAAAGGAAGAACGAAAAAAGACAAAATACGAGATATATTTTCGGTCACGAGGAACCATGGCTGATCTTCTCGTGTTGAAAGGTGTGTGATCCCGACGATCTCCCCGTCAACGACAGATATCGATTTTTTCCTCAATCACTGGCGGCAGGGGACGGGAACATTTTTTGAACGTAATTAATTTCTTATCCAAGTAAATAGCTGCGTGCCAGTGTTCCAAGTTCATTGCTTGACATGCACCGCTCCACACGTCTATCCATGGAAAAGATTGTCTAACTTCAATCGTTGCAAGTTGTTCGTGGTCACATTCACATGGTTCATACCCTAAACGCTCTAAACGATGACTTACTATCTACCTCATATATCTCACATTGCACGTCATTTCTGTCTCAAATATCGGATAAGTTCTGTTCCTGTCTTGTAGTATAAAGCGCCTTCCGGGATGGAAAAAAAATACCCGGGCTGTTGTCCATGCATAATGTTTGCTTCTAAAATACAGTCTCTATATCAGAGATTACATATGCACAAGTATCACACTATGTGCACATATATATCCTCTCTATGTATAAAGCGTCATGTTGAGCCATTAGTCTTCGCATAAGAGTAAAAGCCTCTGCCGCTTTTGACTCCAAGCTCCCCCTTCTTGATGAACTTCTCCAAAAACAAGCGTGGTTCGTCGGGGATGTCAGGTCTCGCCTGTGCGTAATGTTTCTCAATGTCCAGGACGACGTCGAGGCCCACGACATCCATCAATTCGAAGGGGCCCTTCGGCGTCTTCAGAACCCCCTTGAAGATGGAGTCAATTTCTTCTGGCGCAGCAACGCCCTCGGCCGCGGCAAGGAGTGCTTCTCTCTTGATGGCTGCCCAGATTCTGCTCTCATAAAACAAATATTCATTGATCAGTCGATACATCCCTAACGAGATTTCCACTATAACATTTGGTGACTTCGCGTACCTGTTGTAGATGTATCCCATGGATTGGGTCTTGACTTCAAAAGGCGAAAAGCCATGGTCTTTGGACCGTCGCATCACCAGATCAATGCACGAAGAGTCTGTCATTTTGTGGCCCATAACTTCAAGTTCTACACGAGGTAGGGGGGAAGCAGAATCGTGTTAGTCGATTGGGGTCTCGATTCTCAGGATGCATTCCATCAGATGAACTTACCGCATGTTTCTGGAGGCCAGTCTGAGAAAAGGTGTCAGCGTCATTTCAGTGTTAAAAACGTCCGATTCCTGCTGCATAAAAACACCCCATAGAGCAATTGCACGGCGAGCAACTTACATGAGTGAACGCTGAGAACTCGATCCTCGTGGCTCAGCGTCAAGCCTTCTATTATTTCTGAGCATGAATAGCTGCTTGAATTGGACGCAATGATGACATCCTCGGGAGCAAGCGAGTCGAGATTTGAGAGAACTTTTTGTTTCAGGGGCAGCTGCTCAGGTACACACTTTTCGTATCCATAAAAAGAGTCAAAGGAGTCAGCTTGTAAGCTCACGATATTTCAAAGTAAAATCTGACAAACCTCAAGCACAAGCCAGGCCGTTTCAAGGGCATCCTCGAGTTCTTCTGGCGGGTGAACAATCACTTTCCCCCACTTTGCGCCGTCTCTGGGTGAAGCCGTTGACCGAAATGCTTCGATCGCATCCAAGCTGGCCTGCAGCTGGGCTGGCTGACCGTCAACCAAGTGAACGTCATTCCCCCGGCTGGACCACTATAAATTGTTACCGCGTTAGCTGAGTCCGATAAGTTTCGATGAGTTCTCAACCGCCCATCTATAGTGCTGAAGCCAGATGAACTGGTCCACAACTAGAAACAAACAACTACCCCTCCCTCCCGAAAAATAGTATAAAAGAAATAAAGAAAAGATGCCATTGGCTCATACCATATACGCTAGACGCCTTCCTTGTGTCCCTGCTCCGATCAAGACGACGGACGTTCTGGGGTTTGCGGAGAGTTGCATGGTGTAATCTGTAATGAGCAAAATGAACGACAAACGAAAACGACACGAGTATCGACAGTCGCTAGATTCTTTCGTCAGACAGTATCTTGCTGGGACCAATTCAATACATATAATATTCCTTCGGAAGAATAAAAAGACCTTGAGTGAAAAGAGTGAATGCCCGCGTTTGCCATTATTATAGAGATAATTCGGATCCGATTGTCAGGACTGCAGCCAACGCGGGGCCCCGCATTGTTACCAAAGGCCACCGGATCCGAAAAAGTGCCCTGACCCTGCATAATAGGGGAAAAATAAGGTAGGCAGATCATAGATCACTTACAAATGGACTTGATCATCTGCAATTCATCGGTAATCTATTTTTGAAGTTAAGCTACTATGCGGAGCGTTGAATCCGACACTGGTATGCCTGCCAATACTACGCGATGCGGAGATCAATGCTTCATCCGGTTGCACTCTGGGACAGGGGAAGGGAACAGAGCTCTTTTTCTTTCCACGTTGATGCATCAGGTATATTACATTATGTAACTTGAAATTATCATCATTATATTAATAAATATACCAATCTTCAATTTCCCATACTCATATCGGTGGATGAAGATGCAAATCATGATAAGGACTTTGAGTGTCCCCCATGGCTTCCTCTAACAAGACCGACGAGAATTTTGCTCGAGCTGCTTGAGTAGATTTGGACCCCTGGGGAAGATGCTTCAAAGCAGATTCAAGGATTGAAAATAAACTACGGTAAGACTCCTGTGTTATCTTACGGCTGCGGTAGTCTCGGTCAATGGCTTTGCGCATCAACTGTATGCTCGCAACAACATGGTGCGGGTAAGGGTCGACAGCTATAAGAGGGACGGTATACGCCACATAATTTCTGTTTCCGCTCTCCTGGAGCGGATCTGTTGAGACGTCCAAATTTCGTTTCAGGGTTATGGTGTTGTGAAGGCCAAGCGCCAAGGCATTCATCACGGTATTTTCTGCTTCGATGCTGGCTTCCTTGAGATCGGCAAACAAGTCGTACCGATCTGCAACTTCTATGGTATCATGCACCATCAAAATACTCAGATGGTAATGTAGCATAAGTGAGACTGCAAGATGAGAAAAGGCTTATTAGCGGAAGGAGTTGTAAGAAATGGACGGGAAATGAACACTGACACCAACGAAGTTTTGTTTGCTGACCAAGGAACTGCATGCGCTTGTGGCATTCATCTAGAAATGGTCGAAATGTGATGTCGAATTCCTTGACAGAACTGCTGACGGCTGAAAGAGCTTTTCGAACTTCGCTCTCATCGTGGCCGTCTCTAAGAGCTTCCTTGAAAATGGCAGCTAGCTTCCAGCCTAAAAGCTTCCAGCAAGCAGCGGCGGCGATGATCTCATTGGCCCTCTCATCCGTCATTTCTGCACTCCCATGATGCCAACTTTTGGAGGATTCATTGAAGACATTCAAGCAGGTCCTTACCAGCCGCCACGTAAATTCGGATTCGAAACCAAAGAGCCCCGACGAGAGCAGTGGCCTGCAATTGAGGGTGAGAGAAGCTGACGTGTCAAAGGTAATCGCCGCCCAGTAAGCAATACTTTCGGAGTTTATGAAGTTGGAAGTTGCAGCCGATTCTGGGGTCGTAGATATTGAAGGTGATGATAGCGACGGTGACACCTTTGAACCACTAAATTGTAGATTCCTTTGCCGGGCTCGGAGAGACTGAACTTGCTGCAAAGCTGCATGAACGCAGGCTTGGCCGGAGATACCATCTGCTTCTTCACCTTCTGAGATTCCCGTAGGTATTGGGGTTAAAGCAAATAGAAAGAGGGACAGCATGGACCTATATGAAGGCCGATTGATGATTCTGAGCATGTCCCTCCGTGCTCGTCGCCATATCGACTGGATTTTGTGTATGGTGTCAAGTTCGGTTGTAAAGTCATATGAAGAAGTAATAGGCAGCCATCTCGCAGCAAAGGCAGCAATTGTGTTGTGTAGAGATTGGTCAATCAAGATATCCCGTTTCCTGTCATGCGGGCTTCCATGATCCTGGACCTGGCCTTGATCCCCATTGGAACTCTCAGCCATATATCTATCAAGACGGCAACACAGATCAGATATGCTGATATATCGTTCAGCAAGGCCATCTTGCCCAAATCTGCAGTTGTCAGTATATCAAATCTCTAGTCGAAATAATACTCGAAAAAAAAAAGGGGGGGCAGGGGGGGAGAGGGGAGCGAGAATCCTGTAGAGTTGACATACAGGAAAGGGCAACTGTATCGACCCATCCAAGAACCGAATACAACCTCAAAGTTTTGCCTGTAGAGTGACTGAAGCCATTGAAACTCAGCGTCGCTCAATACATTCGCATCACTATCCGAGGCGACGGAGGCCGATGCAGTCGAGTCCCCCTCCATAGACTCAAGTCCTGAGAATGGCGTGGGCACGAGTCGTGTCTGGTGAGAGCCATCGCTACGGTTGCTTATCAGTGTCCCATCCAAGGCGTCCGAAACTGCCTCTTCCTCAGTTGATACTCGCTCGCTTGGTAGGCGGGAGGTTGTTCTCCGCCGACCACGTGGTTTTGACGAAGTCGTTGGGGTTTTATTTGAAGATCCCGCTTTTGCATCTTGTATCCACTATTATAAGAATGTTGGTGAGCCAGATAACCCAAGACCATGTTTCATTCTCCAGTCTTCAAAAAATCTCCATTTATAAATCTGGATCTTGAATCTCACCTTGAACGTGCAGGACCGATGTCGATTCAAACAGCGGGTGCATGGAGCCGGAGACTCACCGCCCATGCTGCGGCGGCTCTGCGCATCGCAAGCGACCCGCGACCTGCGACACTCATCGCAGCTGGAAAACTGGGTACGACGAGATACGAGGCCGTCTCGCATGACCTCAGGACAGGTCTAGGTGGGGAGGGTGAAGGGGATAGAGGATGATGGATGACAGGTTTACAGAGTAGTACTGGGGAATCGGATCCGAGTGGATAACTCTTATAAGAGAAAAGGTAAGGACGAGGGTGAGGATGAGGACGATACAGTACTGATGATGATGATGAGTGAGGATGGGTATGATATGCCAGTGTTGGGAGCATCCAGGAAACAAGGAAACCGCATCGGATCCGTTCCCTCCTTCCTGTTTTTGCAGCATCATCTTTTTGCAGGTGCGGGGTAGCAACAATTGCCGCTCATCTGAGAAATGGAGAAAATCCGGGGTAATTAAGATTAATTAACCAAGATAGGTATAGTCTGTAGGTGGAATGATGCCGCGGGCCAAATTTTCCCCAACCTGAGTTTCTCAACCACCAATGACCGCCAATGAATGAACCAGAGCACAAGGGGGAACTGGGGGGGAAGGGGGGGGACAGAAGGACTACGCCGCAGCCGGCCACATGGCAGTGGGAAAATGCTTGCCCTTGGGCATGGATAGGTGCTGTCTTTTATTGGCTGGCTCATACGGTGTGCTCCTCGGTAAAGGCGAACGGGCACCATGGGAGACATGTCATGAGGATTGCCACCTGGTGGAGGAGTCGACCATCAGAAGTGGCAACGCCAAGGAAGCCTGGTCGCAAGGGGTGGAAAGTAAAGCATTTGCCCAAGAAAACAAGGATCTTCGGTTCCGATGATAACACCTCGACCACAATGAATGTGCTGATTCAAGGCTAAATAACGGGCCTGAATCGTGTCGTACCACCAGCCATGACTCGTTTCTCTTTCTTATCTGCCAAGGTACGCTATCTACTAAAATATACTTTTCAACGTAATAACTAGTGGTGATTTTTTCGGGCAGCACGGTAGTCGATCATAGTCTAATCTGTAGCCCTAAATTATCCTCCCCCTAAATATCAGCAACTAGGTAACTGCAGTACTATGTAATGGAGTCAACTACCCCAATCCAGCGTCACCAAAGCACCATCGGATCCGATAAACGCTTGTTTTCGCTTGATGTTCCCCCCCAACCTCCACATCATCGAGATCGTCATCTCCCACCCCCCAAAAACAAGTCAGTCACACTATCGTCTAAGACAATGGTTCTCCCCAGCTCAAAACGCGGGGAAACAAGAAAAAGAGCTAGGGTTATGCTGGACTTTGCTTTCCCCAGCTTTTGTACCTCATGATTTGACTCCAGAATGTAACCGCCGTGGGCTATGGGCCGTTTGCCCGGGGACCAAGCCACTGACGAGGCTAGTCTTGGGGGAGAAGAGACGAGGAGGGTCCGACATGGTGTGGGAGCAAGTATATATAAAAACCTCCTGGCGATCCATACCACTTTTTTTTCCCATCGCAATTGGGATATGAGCAACTCGTCAATTTGAACTTCCAAAGCTCTATCTGACGAGGTCTCACTCAAGTTCCTAACTTGTCGCCTCTTTTTTTCTTTTTTTCGTCTTGCTTTCTGGCCCTTGTGCCTCTCTCCGCCTTCCTGTCCGCTGGCTTTTCAAAGGGACTTCTGACCCAGATCTCTTCAGACTCACTCATCTCTTCTCCGCTAAGTTCCAAATGGCGACTTACGGAGAGTCTGGCGAGAAAACCGATAGAATGGAGGTTGATGCGGTGCACAGCTCCGACCACAGCGAAAATGAAAAGGTTCAAGTTGAGCATTGCAATGGCGTCGCTGTGATTTCGGACGAGACTCTAGAGTCGTTCGCCCACCTCGATGAGAAGAAGATTCTGCGCAAGGTATGCTTTTTTCTGTGTTACCTCAACCCATTGATTTTGAAGATGCACTACTGACGCCAAGTTGTAGATGGATAGACACTTGATTCCTATGCTTGCACTTCTATATCTCCTCGCCTTTCTCGATCGTTAGTCTCCCCGTGGTTACTTCTCAAAGAAAAACGTCTCCCTCTCCCTTCCCTTTCCAGACTAAACCCTCGGTCTTCGCGTTGCTAACATCAGCTTCTTCTTCTTCTTCTTCCAGGTGGAAACATCGGAAACGCAAAGATCGAAGGTCTCACAGACGACATTGGAGTTCTCCCAGATCAGTACAACTGGTGCTTGACCGTTTTCTTCTTCACCTACGCCGCCTTCGAGGTTCCCTCCAACTTGCTTCTCAAGAAGCTCCGTCCCAGCATCTGGCTCCCCACCATCATGGTTGCTTGGGGCGTTGTCATGACCCTCATGGGAATTGTGCAAAACTACGGAGGTCTCCTCGCCGCTCGTCTCTTCCTTGGTGTCGCCGAGGCCGGTTTGTTCCCCGGTGTTGCAGTAAGTCCCAATTCATTTTCCCTTGACTTGCCAATACCATTGTAGACTTTGAAAAGAAAACAAAACTAATCGAATAAATTGTAGTACTACCTGACCATGTGGTATTGCCGTCACGAAATCCAGTTCCGTCAGGCCATGTTCTTCTCAGCCGCATCCGTCGCCGGTGCTTTCAGCGGTCTCTTGGCCTTTGCCATTGCGAAGATGGATGGTGTCGGCGGTCTTGCAGGCTGGCGCTGGATTTTTATCCTCGAAGGCATTGTCACGGTCGTAGTCGCTGTCATTGCGTTCTTCGTCCTTGAGGATTTCCCAGAAACCTCAAGGTTCCTCAACGAGGAGGAGAAGGCCTTTGTCGTTTTTCGTCTCAAGTACCAGGCTCAGGCCGGAAAGATTGGCTCGAAGCAGGTGCAGGTTGCTGAGGCTGATGAGTTCGCCTGGAAGTATGTCTGGGCCGCCTTCAAGGACTGGCAGATCTGGGTCAACATCTTCGTGTACTGGGGTGTAAGTTGCCACACCGTTCTTGGTTTTATTGTTAAAAAACTTCTCATTGTAGGCAGTACTGACATTTGGCCAGATTGTTTGCCCTCTGTACGGAATCAGCTTGTTCCTCCCAACCATTGTCAAGGGCTTAGGATATACGTCTAGCCACGCTCAGCTCATGACCGTGCCCATCTACATCACAGCTGCCATTCTTGCCGTCATCGCGGCGTACATTTCCGACAAAGCTGGCAAACGAAGTCCATTCATTATTGGATTCCTGTGCATGATGCTTGTTGGTTTCACAATGTGGGTTCTCACGTTCCCAAAGCGAACCCCCAATCTCCCAGCCAGCCACGAAAGCAGTTTCACTGACCATTTATTTTTCTTAAATAGGTGTATTTCATCCAGCAACCCCAAGGTAGTGTATGGCGGTATCTTTATTGCCACCTGCGCCATCTACCCAGCCTTCCCAGGAGTCATCACATGGTTGTGCAACAACTTGGCCGGCAGCTACAAGCGAAGTGCGGGAATGGCGCTGCAGATCGGTGTAGGAAATCTTGGCGGAGTAAGTTTGCTTCCCCTCCTCTTTGGAAATTTGAACCAAGAATCCCGGATTGATGCTAATATTGGGTTTTCTCACAGGCTATGGCTTCCAACTTCTATCGAGCAAAGGACGGCCCTCGATTCATTCTGGGACATGCCTTGGAGCTCGGCTTCATCTGTGTTGGAATTATTGCTTCTGTCATTCTAATCCTTGGCTACAGCCGAATCAACAAGGACCGTGACGCCAGAGAGAGCCGAGGCGAAAGGGACCAATACACTGCTGAAGAGCTATCTGCCCAGGGAGACAAGGCATTGACTTGGAGATATATGCTGTGAGATATTTAAAATGCACTTGGATGAATATCTCTTTAGTTAGTTGTTTAATTAGTTGGTTTCTTCTTGAAATATCTATCCCATCCTGAAGTTCATCGGCCATGCAAGTCAATGTCAAAATACCAACCCTCCAGAAATAGTATCCTACAGAGTTCTCTTACCAGTTTTGGGAGAATATGAGCACACTCGAGAGGTATCAAATTCCATTAGGAGGCCAATGTGGAAACTAACGTTCCGTACTATTCTAGTGTGGGATATTCTCCCATGGAGAGAAAAGATTATACATGTATCTTTCAAGTGCCCTTATGCTAATGAATCTTTAAAACTGCCAATTGGTTGGCAGCAAACCAAGATACAGCTGCAGCTGGCCAAAGCCATTCACTAAGGGGAAAGAAAAATCATCAGCTTTCTGATATCATATAATCAAGATACCAAAACCAACATACCTTGTTCGACTAAAGATACGCTCCTAACCCAAAAGAAAAGGAAAAGAAATTACAGTTATGAAATGCTCGTGAGGGTGTCGTGTTCAGACATTTTTCACAGCTAATGGTTCGCCTGCATCCACTTCCTCGGTACTCCGCTGCATATTGAAAGTATTGACCTTGTCTTGCAACGGGTCCTCAGAAGACTGCCCTGTCAGATCATCTGTGGATGTAGGGAAATCAGCCTGCTCTCCATTCTGCTCGCTCGCCGTGAGATCCAGCTGGCTGTCGCCGTCCTTCTCCATCATAGCTGCGAGGCGAGCCGCACGACCTTCCTTCTTGCGAGGTACAGGAGCTATATCTCATGTTAGTCTACATACTAAATAAAGTCGCCGAATATCGTGGGGAGAAGTGACATACCTCGTCCATTTTCTTGGACATAGAACCGACGAAGTAGGGCAACCGCTTCGTCCCTGCCCCAGCCACCCTCAATCTCATACCCAGCTTCAACGTTGCCACCATCTCCTCCTCCGGGTGGGAATGACACACCCAGCGTCCCTGACCCATCAGGAAGCTGAGCAGGACGCGGGGTGGGATGAGCAGCCGCCGTCTGCCCGTCAGGGCTGACTGGTAAGGAGTTGGCGTGGATGCTGAAAACTCCACCAGTGCCACCGAATTTGTCATTCACGGCGCCAAAGTAGACCTTTTTGATACCGAGCTGTCTTAGGAGAGAAGCACACATGACACAGGGCTCTACGGTAACATAGAGAATACTCTCCCTAATGATAGAGCGATCAACTCGCTCACTAGGATGCAACTTCTGCCCGTAAGGGTACAGATGACCCTTGCTTCCATCTTCGTTTCCTTCGTCTGGAGGGCGCGAGTTTGTTGACGAGGCGTCTGAAGCCTCAGGTGCGGAATCATTGTTGTCGACTTTCGGTTTCAGACATGTTGTTCGAGGGCCGTTCTTGGGTGGGTAAGACAGGAGAGCAGCGAGTGCCATGAACTCAGCATGCCTAGTTCCATTACGAGTGACATTGGTGGCGTTCATGCCTCTAGCGATGACCTTGCCATTGTGAACGATAACGCAGCCGACTGGAGTTTCGTTTGTTTTGAGAGCGAGTCGTGCCTATGAAGAGAAGTAAGTATGAGCTAGGTACGGTGGTGAATAGTGGATGTGGGGAGAATATGAGAGGCGTCCCAGAAGGCTTAGGTCAGAATGACTCTATTCGAGGCCAAAAACCAGTCAATTCGGAGCCGAAACAGACGGTTGAAGAATCAAGGGAGGTAGTAGCAGCCGAATAGGGGGCAGTAATTGCTCCAGGTGGTCCTACTTACCATATCAAGGGCATCCTCGGTGAACTTCATGTGTTCAGCCCGCTCGGCGATCACAGCCGGATCGCTCAAGTCCGGTCCCGGGACCAACGTAGACTTTGCAGTCAGAGCAGCATCGTCATTGCTAATGCTCAAGCGGGAGAGTGTATCAGTAACTTGTGCAGTTTCCGGAGGCACATTCTCCTTGCCAGGGCGCTGTTGTTGTGAAGCAGATGATGCCGTCATTGCTAAGTTGTGAGCAGCGGGTACAACAGGCGTCTTGTTGACAGAATCTTGAGGAAATGGATTCCCTTGGATGTCGGATGAGGAACCAGAGTTTTCTGAAGAAATGAGGCTATCGTCTGTTCCCAAGCCCAACACAGTATGTCCGCCGTGATTGCTGTCACGGTTCTTTGCGACCTTGTTTCTAATGTGATTGTTGTTGGTGTTTTCACTGTCCAAATCTTCCTCAGTTTCGTCCTTTGCGCTTTGGCTAAGGTCGCCAGTGCTAGCAGCTGCTCCTTCTCCGTCGCCAGCTGGTGACGGGCGGCCAAAGAGGCGGCGGAAAGCCTTGGACGTGGCGGTTCCTGCCCGTTTGGCCGGCGAGAGCCCTAGTGACTTGAACATGCCCATATTGTTTTGTTTTCTTTTTTTTCCCTCTTTCTTTTTTTGTCTTTGATCCGAATTAAGAGAGGTAACTCTCTGTATCTTATCTTTTTTTTATTAAAAAAAAAATAATAATAAACACAACGAACAAAGGAGCAATTGTTCACTCACACGCCCTCGGCTCTCAATGGCGACTCGCGCACGGCCACGAACACGAATACTCCGTTTATCTCCAAACGACCTCTACCCTACCTCACCGTAGTCTTATTTGCTTAGACTGTGAGTAAAGAGAGAAGAGGGAGAGTATTCAAAATCAAGCTCGATAGGAGATACCAGCTCAGAAATGGTGATTCAGAGCGGTTGAAAAGGCAAAGCTTGACACACTCTTTGAGTCATCAACAGCGGGCAGGGCAGGCAAGCAATCAAGACCCGAATGATGTACTCTTCAGCGTACGACTCCCCCCAAGACCAACTGGAAACAAACTCGATTTAGGTCGTATGCAGATTCTCTTTTTTTTTCCCTCTCAACCCTTCTGCATCTGTCGTCGTCAAAGGCTCCTCCTAACAGGGGGAAATTTCCGATATCGCCAGAAAAGTTGTTCGTTGATGGAACCACGTTATCGGGTGCCACAGATTGCCACTTAGCAAACTGAAGCAAGCTGGTTGGTTTTTTTTTTTTTATTATGGGCGAGCCCAACGGATGGATGGGCAACCGAAAGACGGAGCGCGTGAACCACTTGAGATTGCTTCCAACTCCTGCAAACTGCTGTTGAATTACACGAGGAAAACTAACAAATATGACGAAGTATTAGGATGTTCAATGGCATTTCTCAAGAGTAAGAAAAAAAAAAGTAAAATGAAGTTTGTTTGGACCCCATGTGCTACTTCCCGAAAACAAAAGAAACAAAAAAGAAAAAAAAATCTCGGCGGGCTGCTTGGACTCGTTTGCGCTAATCCAGTCTTGGTATCCACTAATCTTTTTATCGCACAGTACCATCTCAGTTGGGCAAGAAGCAAATGAGAATGGAAGTTCTTCAGGTACGAAACACGCTTAATACTGAGTGAGGTGTAACGGAGCCTCTTCAAACACCTTTGAAGGTCACATGACAGCCGGCATCCAGTCCAACCACTTGAACTGGGGTATCATCATCAGCCTTTACTAAGTGATACTGAAGGAATTATATCTTCATCTTGACCATTCAAGAAATACCAGTCAGAAGATGGATGGAGCCATGAAGGCCTAAACTCATGCCATATCAGCGAAATGCAATTGCAAATGAAATAAAGTGTTTAATGTTTTACACGGCCGTGGAGGCCAGTCAATTCAAAAATAAAAATTTGATGCCTGCTCAAAAGATCCGACGCCTGTTTCTAGAACACGGATGGATCATGATATTTCCACCTCTTAGATAATATACTATACAAAATAAAACAAAGGAAATAAATGTCAGTAGTGACTTTTAAGGGTATACTAATCCAGGAGTTCCCATCATAACACATCTATACTCTTCCTCGACTCCCCCTTCCCCTCCTCATCTCTTCTTTTTGAGCCATCCCTCGGAGAGGGAGGACTGTTTCTGTAATAAAACTTTTGTTATACGGCAATCAAATTGGAGTGATGCGAAATCATGTGAGTGACTGGCTTTGCGCCGAGTAGTACAGTGTCCTTCGGAGCTTGGGCTCGCTTGAAGTCTGCAGTCTTCTTGGTCTTGTCCGCTTCTGCAAACCGAGTAGTCTTTCCGTCGAACAGATGACTGAACAAAGCACCGAGTGCGACAAGTGCAATTCCTGTTGGGATCATTGTTGTGAGATAGCTCTCAACATACGCTTGGACGCTGGTGGTGGTTGCTGGGGTCATGGTGGTAGTGGTGGTGGTGGTGGTGGCCGAGGCCGATTGTTGAGTATCAACGCCGCCGTTCGTCACAGCACAAGGTGCATGGCAAAGTGGTGGCTGCTGAGGCTCAGACCTGGGTGCAACAACATTACCATCCGGTATAACTTGGAGGCTCTGCGTAGCATTGCCGCTTGAAGCAATTCTGTTCTCCGACGTGCTTTCATCGCGTGGTGCCCTGGTTGCAATTGTAGCAATGACATCCTCTGATGCATCAAGTTGGGTAGATGTAGATGCCTCCACGGCAATTACAGCTGGGGTGGAAATCACGGCCCTGTTTGTGGTAGCAATTGCAGTGTTCTGTGACATCTGTCGTTGCGACGATGCCTCAGTTGCAATTACGACGTAATCGTGAACCGAGATGTCTTGTTCATCGGGTGAGGATTGTGATGCTTGAGGTCGGGGACGGTATTTGACGGAAGTGTCGGAAGGCAAGACATCGCCATATGCCGCAGCGCCGTCTGCAATCGTGCTTTCTGCAATAGCAATAGTGCTTTCCGTTTCGGAGTACCTGGTGCGGAGATTGCTGTTTGCAATTGCTGTTGCATGTGTGATAGAGCCACGCCTAATAGATAACTCATCCTCGCCGGCAACGGCCATGGAACGAGAAGCAATGGTGTAGTTGGTGTCTTGTAAGGTGTTCAAGCCATCATAAGACTCGAGGAGTGACTCTAGTGACTCGAGCGAATCTCTGTGTTGGCTAGATAGATCCGGACTCAAGCCTGGTGTCGGTGACGATGGACTGTGGTAATCCCCTCCGCCGTTGGATCCAGGATCATAGTACGAGCTACTCTCATCCTCGCCAGATTGGCGGCGAGAAGAAGAGACAGACCATGAAGTAGCCTCAGAAATGGGGCCAGTCAGTCCGCTGGAGGCGATGGTGCCTTCAGACGAAAGATCGGACCTGGGAGAGGTGGATTGTGACGAGCGAGAGTACGTGGTATTCAGGTGTTGAGATAGATCAATTGGCACCATGAGTTCATCTTCTGAGAAGCTGGAATCCGGTGAGAACAGGTTGAAATCGACGTAGTTGTGGATCGACTCAGTTTGTTCGAACGGTAGTAGAGGAGATTCCAGGCCTGATTCGCCACCAGGGTGTCTGTGATGAAGAGAAACATCTTGCTCTGACGTAGGAGTGATGGCTTTGGTGGAGCAAGAAGAGGCGGACGAGGACGAAGCGGATTCGGGAGAGAAATAGCCTGCCGGGTCGTTGAAGAAGTCGTAGTCAGCATTGACATCGACCTCAGCAGCCGAGGGATAGTCAATGAACTCTTCCCAAGGCTCCAGAGATGACAAAGAAGGAGCAAGTCCCTCCAGGTCTATAGTAGCAAAGGTCTGATCCACAGTAATACTTGAAGCTGATGCAGAAGCATGTATCCTTGGTGGAGGCGAAGTTGAAGTTGTGGCAGCATGAACTGCTTGAGCAACAGCCTTGACCTTTCTCGCGGATTTTGCTACTGATTGGGGCTTCTTGTGGCTGGGATCGCAGCGGACCTTCTTGCGCTTGCAAGTGTCGCAAGCTTTGATGATGCGCATCAGATGAGCGTGATCTCGCTGCTCCTTAGTCTTAGACCCTCGCGATGCCGAATTCGTTACATCACGGCCATCCTTGGTCATGATCTTCATTCCGGGGAGGCTTCCGAAGTCCATGGTCTGATGCCGTGAAGGAGCGGACTTGGGAGATTTTCGAGCTTGTTGTGAGGGAGGAGACTGTGAGGTGGAAATTTGGCTGAAATCCCAGCTGGAGGTGACTGGGCTGACATTGAAGGAAGATCCGTATCCAGAGTCGGTGGTGGGAGACTCAACAGCGGCGTTCATCGAGTACACGGGGTAAAACTTGAAAGTCTGACCAGTTACGTGAGCATACTCGAGGAAGTCAAGCGAGACGGACGCTCGCTTCTCCTGGGTAGAGGCGGGACCAGCGACATAAGCGTTGATGAGCTCATCAAGCTCGGGAGTACCGATTGCAGGCAGGAATTGAAGCTGAGCACCAAGAGCAGGCTGGTAGATGGAGAAACCCTGGGGGAGACTGGAAGAGGTGTTTCGGGACGTGTAAGCCATGATACGAGGTTGTTCGGATAAGATGCTACGTGAGGCGAGTGGATTCTCCAGGGTGACGGGAGAATAGAATGAAGCGCAGAATGTGGAGAAGCGCTTTTTGTCCGGAGTATCCAAACAGGCAATTGAAGGCAAAAGAAAAAAGAATGCGGAACAGGATGCCTGCGATTTCCGGCTGGAGGGGAAATTCTTTTTTCGGCTCGGGGTGAAAAGCGAGTGATGAATTAGATGTTTAAGAATTTCCAAGAGGTTTTTAAATTCCTCAGGATTGCGCAAGGTGTAAGTGAGAACGGAGTCGCAAATGAGAGGGAGCGAAAGACGAGCTGCGCCACGCAGATTTCAGTCAGGTCAGACAGACTTGTAGGCTGAATTGTCGTGGAGGCGGAGCCGTAGGTGAGATAGTACCTGAGCCAGCTTTTTTGCTGCCTCTTTGAGGAGACGGGGGAAGTGGAGGAAAGGAAGAGGGGGGGAGGCGTGGAAGGGGAGATTTTTTTTCTTCTTTCTCTCCCAGCACGAATGTACTTCAAGATGAAGTTGTAGATGTAAGTTTCCAATGTATGGGTATAGTAAGAAGGGGGGGATGGGTGAAGGGGAAACGCCTGAGGCCGCGGGGAGTGCGTAGTCGTCGGTATTTCACTACAATGAAATGGCCGACTTGAGGATCATGGCGCAGCAGACGAGGAGATTGAGTCTTTCGGCGTGCTCAATCGGGTAAAGCGTAGACAGGCGGTTTAGGAGGTTCTGGCCAATGACACGTGCAGATCTGACAGGGATTTCCAAAATACTACGATTCTATTGGACACGACGCCCCATCTTCTGCACCATCCGAGCTCAGACTTCGGCGAGATAAACGCCATATGGTTGGCCAGTCTGCCCTCCACAGGCCCTCCACAAGGCCCTCCGCCTTCCCACTTCAATGCGAGGATGAGTCAACGCTGCGATACTGCAACCCCAGCTTCTCGTTTCCGTCATTCGACTTTTCGTCCCTCCAGGTGGGTGGGGGGAGGGGGTTTGGGAAGAGGGGGGGATGGGGGGGACCCGGAGGGGATCATGTCCTTTTGTGCATTCCTCACGCAGCCCCAAGCAGCCTCAAGCGGCCTCTAACTCCTTGGGACTCTGGGCCTTGGCTGCAAAGGTGACTTACTCCGTAATTCCGCACAGCACAGCATCCATCGTATAAGTCAACGCCGGTCCGGTGCTGGGCCAATTGGATGGTACTGTATGCAGGCAAGCCGCAGTGGATCGTCCCCCCGTGCTAAAACTCGTCCTTGAAAGACCATCAGTGTAGAGTTGCTGCAGAAAAAACAGTTACTTAATCTGTCGCCCCATCCCGTACATCACATTGCCCCAAAGGAGCAGGGACTCTTTGATTCCATGATCAAGATGCTAAAGCCGCCGTCTCTTGCCTTTTGCGCACCGTGTCAATGGAAAACCGGTGGTGAGTATGACCAAAATGGCCACCACCCACCCTCACATGTTAGCTTCGGAGGTCCTGGAGATAGTGGAGGCACGAAATGTCCGGCAGCTATGATGCACAACAGCTTGTTTTCATTTCCGATTTTCTTACGCCAGAAAATAGAGAATGGGGGGGCGGTCCCTTCTTATATAGTTGAGCGAGCCTCCATGCCCAACAAGCCCAAATACACGCCAAGACAAACACAGATGTGGCACTCTGAAGCCAAGCCCAGTCAGTCTATTCTGGTCTGTGGCTCTGCACCGGCATCTATTATCCACGCCCCTGCTGCCCGTTATTCTTGGAATAGTATGTCCCTCTTACTATGCCATGTTCAATGGTCGAAGCATCCTGCCTAGAGCATCTCAAGCCAACTAGGCCCATATCTCGAGAGACCTGGCAGGATTGTACAGCGACTCTTTGCCAAAACTAAAATTTAGCAATGCAAGAAGTCGTAGCCGTATATCCATTGTTCCTGACCTGCCACCTCTTCACACTGAAGGCAATAATGATAATCAGCGTTCAACTGGCCACAACTGCTGCATTTGAACCAGATTTGTGATCTGTCGGGTGTGATGGAGCGATGATCCGTCAAAATATGGCCCATGAGCTCACCGACGCTCTCAAACTGACCAGAGCAACTGTGGTTCAGGCCTCGCCAGAGCCACGAATCATGGTTGCCGGCCAGACATTGCCAAAGACGGGGACCGTTACCAGGCAGTGCCAAGTCATTGCCTATGGCTATGAATTGCCCTGTGGGCACCAGCTTCGTTCTGCATATGGGAGACTCCGCTCTGGAAACGCCACAATGAAGGGATGGCTGCAAGCTGGGGTTGACAGGTTCGATGAACTGGGTTGCCTGGTTCGCGGACACAACATGAGTGTGCAGTTGACCCGTAAAATCAGCTGCCACAGGGGCCTGCCATTGTTCCGGCGGCTTTTGCGGTTCCATACCATACGTAAGGTTGGCTGCCTGATGAGGAAGGGAAGCCAACTCTATGGATTCCGAAAGCTGTAACCCATTCAGCGCCAGTTGTCGCTCATACTCCTTTGAGCGTTGAAACCAATCTTCAAACTCGCTTAGGTCCCAGTGCTTGCACTATCCAAAGTTTAGAGGAGAAGAAACAAAAGCTACGGTGTATCGAGTACATGACCTACCCCAACCTTTCTGCTGCGGCAAGAAGAGCATGCCCCTAGTCTGCGTATAAATGCCGTTTTCTCTCTCTTGCTTTTGGAGAGGGGTCCCCTGCGTCGCGGTTTCTGATCTTGCTCAGGTGATTCATCTTCTTCGGCCGATGGCGCAGAGGATGAGGAATCGCCGCTTGACACTGACAATGACCGTCCCAAAGATGGCACTGTCAGCGATCCGCCCTTATCCTTGTCTTGTAGGAAGTTATCAAATTCTTGAAAATACACCGAGTCTCGCCATCGGTTATACAGCAGCTGTAATTCCTCTGACCAATAAGGCTGGTTGCCATGGCTGGCCCGAGCACACGGCTCAGGAGGGGGATGCCCTTCGAGCACTAACATGAACGATCCGAGAAATATGTCAGGATGATCAAGTCGAAACGCCTTGACAAGGGGTTTTTTACTGATGAGTCGCCAAAATAGTCGAGTCCTCTCTTTAAAAAAAAATATCACCAAACAAAATTTTGAGAAATCTTGGATGCTGTATTGACTGCCCAAGTTGGCCCTGGGCGAATGAATTTGATATTGGACAAGGCATAGGACAGACCCTGAAAAGACATAGATCAGAAAGGAAAATCTAACTTTATGCATCGAGGGCAGATCTGCTTTAAAACAAAAAAGCCCAGGGCATTGCCAAACAGGTGCGTAGTTTCGCCTTCGATTGTGTGGCTTCGGATTGGTGGGAGCCTCCATGAAGGGCGGTGACGATCTATGAGTGCAGTTCGCGACCCATTTTCGTTGCCTTTTTCCAACACAAGCCAGCGGGGTTGGACTTGCAACGCACATTGTGCTACAGCAAAGACGTGGCGGAGCTTGTTAGCCTGACTGCCCAATATCTGGGCTGCCCAATTGTCTTTGGGTTACGTGCTAGGGCTGCAGCGAAGTATGAAAGGTGTGGAGGAAGCTGTGCTCTCAAGTGATACCATCATCGTGATCACTACTATCAAGATGGCTTATCTGCAGGTCTTGTCATACCGAGCAAGTCTTCTGCATGCACGCTCCAGGCACCACCATTGGCTTTGGTAAAGCCAGGCAACGTCGACGAGCGTCTAGAAGGGACCGGTTTTGGTCCAACAGCATGTGTGGGCGCAACTGGCTCGAGTTGAACAATCATTTGCGGCAACTGACCGGCTGCATCTTCTTTTCTAGCCGCCTTTTTGCCTCGAGTTGCTGGATTGCAAAGTCGCGGTGAAGGCTTACCCAGTAACTTGTTGTCCGAGCTACCCTTCAGTCCAGGCTGCGCCACTGGAGTGAGGCCCGTTGATGAGACTGGCAATTGTTGCACATTGTGCTTGGGCATTGAATCCGCCTTATCAACGTTGGCATTTTCGGAGCAAGTCCGCTCAGCGGCGTTGACGTCGTCTGTAACAGAAGGAGCAGACAGGGGTGAAATTTTGAACGACGGCTCTTCATTTGGTAGCACGAGGCCAATAATTTCTCTGCTCCTGATACTCTTCCGTGCCATCTTGGTGATGCGCGGTGCACTGGGGCACCCTGAGCTGGCAGACTCGGATTTGCGCATGCTTTTAGAGACTGGTTGAGTTTCTGTGTCCTCAGACTCGCTCTCAATGGACGTGTCTGGTAGGGTTCTTTTCCTAGGTTTGCTTTGTCGTTCAGCCACCCTCCGGCTAACTCGTACTTTTCTTGGAGAGTCATCTATTTCAGGGGAATTGTTGTCTTGATACGGTGAAGGTGATCTGACAGGTGGAAATTTTGGCTCATCAGGCTGTTTGACATTATCCAGCGCATCATTGTCAGTGGCGTCACACAACACATCTTTTGAAGAGGCACGGCGTCCCAGCGCAGGGGTGTCAGCAGTTGCCACACTAGTAGGCGCCTCGTCCTGCTTCTCCTCTGCAATGCATACCAGTTCAGGATGATCCAATGCAGGGCTTGGGTTTGCCTTGGCACTATTTGTGGTGTTGGTTTTGAGGGGATGGCGTCCGCGGTCCGCCTTCTCAGACATCAGGAGCAAGCCTCGGCGTTGTCGCGATCTGATTCGTAGCTCAGTTCTAGGTTCTTCCTTTGAGCGAACTGTACTGCGCTCTCGTGACAGCATGGACGCCATCTCTATTGGGACCTGGTTCTCCTTTGAAGGTTCCATTGGAACCTGTTTCGGAACCTGTTTTAGAACCTTCTTCGGAACCTTCTTTGGAACCTCTTTCGGAGCCTCTTCTGCCTCTTTAGGAGTTCCCGTAGCTGAATCCGTTATCTCAACATCTCCATCGTCATCTAAGACAACTATATTCTCTTGTCTTCTTTGTTGTCTCGTCGATGGTGAGATACTCGGTGGTGAGGATCGAGGAACCGGGTTTTGGACAGGTAGAAATTTGCTTGCGACACGATGTGTTTCGATTGCAGGGGGAATCTCAGGCGGCTGTAAATCGTCCACAGATTCCTGGTGCATATGAGCGCGCTGATTTGGCTCAACAGACTTCATAGTTGACTTTCTAGAGCTCCCAGATACCTTACTTGCCGGGTTTGGTAGCTTCCGTTGACGTGGCGGAGGAGAGGCCGGGAGACTGACAATCTCTATCACCTCATCAGCCGGCTCACGCCTGGGTTCCGGCCGCTCATCCGGTGAGGATTGCGGCTGTAGCTGAGGGTTGCTGGTGCTGAGTAAAGACTTCAGCTCTGTGTTTGCCCATTTGTGTCTAATCTGGCTTTGGGCTGAGCGGCTCTGTTGCGATAGAGGCGTGAGTGTGAGCGTTGCGCCAAATAGGGCACGAGCATGGTAAGATTTACTCGGAGGAGACACCTCCGGTTTCATTCTCTTAGCAGGTCGAGGCTCATCGCCTTTCTCGTTCCTCTGGGCCATCTGGCGAGCCTCGAAAGGGGAATGAGCAGAAATAACCGCCCTTCCGATCCTGGAAGGAGTTCCGAGCATGTCGCTCAGCGGACGTTGACGAAGTTGAAAGTGAAGGTTCTGACTGTCGCCGTTGGTCGAGCTTGTAGGTTGCGCACTTGGTCTGGGAGTTCGAGACACGCCGGCATTGGCTCGCCTCTTCTCCACGTCTCGTGCCCGTTTGTCGAGAAGTTCGGTCAAATCCTGCTCCTTTTGTCCCGTGCAGTCGGATACCTGTACGATAGCAGCCCCACGATCCAACTCGAACTCATCGCCTGAATCCAGGTGAGCCTCTGCCTGCCAATGCGCATCCCCAATGAAGTGGCCACGGTCATCGTAGACCATTATTCGTTTGTTGAACGTATGATACTTGAGCGCTCCATCCTGCCATCGCTTTTGTTTTCTTTTCAGGTCATGGGTGAAGAGGCAGATAAAGTCAAGAACAGCGGCCGACGTCGGTACAGTGCCGGTGGAGGCATTCTGTCGCGATAAGCTGGCCATCACTGCGGGAAGTTTGCAGAGGTTCTCTCGACATTGCTTTAATGACAGATGAGTTAGTTGACAAGCAGGGCCAGCCAGCCAGCCATGCAAGCTCAAGCACTGCTCGAATGCCGCGGTGTAGATGAGCGCCTGCCTAAGTACCAAGGTGGGGGTGTGTTTGCAATGACACCCAAGACAAAACACGTGAAGCCATCAGACAATGCCACGATGGCGTCGTGACTGCTGACGCGAAATCACGTGATGCACTCACCAGCTTTATGAACGGCACGGCTCCAGGGTAGGGCAATTACTATCAGCGAACCAAGCACCCAGACCCTCGAATTCGTTCCTACGAGCCATAGATGCTTTGGGCATTTGATAAAAACTGAAAACAAAAAAAAATTAATATAAATGCGCTTTGCTGTTATCAATTAGGCAACAAGGCAAGATCGACCAATCCTTTTCCCTTATGCGGTTACAGACTCCAACGTCAATGAGTCAACAACCCCAATAGAATATTGGTAACTACTTCGGTCGCTTCCTATTTGGGATTAAATGTCAGTCCCAAGACATTCATATCAGGCAAGGTACAGACGCAGTTGGGTGATTGCAACCCTACCAACCACATAAACCTGGACAACTCAAGATGCTTGGACTAGAATATTTTCCCTCATTGATCTGCTACTGACCAGTCTCGAATGTTAATGGTCGGATGGCGACCGTGTTCGCGTTGTTGAAAAGTGGGAGCATCGAGGCTTTTTAGTTGCTGCATGCAACTAACATCAGCCTCTTCGTAAATAGATCCTTAGATGGCATGTGCACCAACCAAAGCCAGATGTTGGGTCAAATGGTTCGGTTCCGGGAATTATAGCTGCTGCTGCAACGAGCATGCCTCTGACAAGCCCATAAGTACAGTGGAAGTACTTGCCAACAGTCGCTCAAACAGAGGAGGGACCTGAGGCGCAGGAGGAGGCGCGGAAATAAGCCGAGTATCTCTGCCATTGCCGCAAAGTTAATCAGCAATATTTGGTCACCATTACGAGACTTGTCAACTGCTGCGACTGGGGGAATCAATTTACTGTACAAGTCTCTCCTCGGACGATCTAAAGTACCTAAGGACCTGAGGACGTAGGTCAACCTGGGTCCCCCCCACCATGACTTCACATGAACTGAGATCAGAGCTCCTCCGCCCAGGGAGTCCAACCACCCCAAGAATCCTGCAGCCCACCTCCCCCCCTTGTTTTCCCCTCAACATTTGTGGATTTGCGAAACGTCCTTGGAATACTGCAGGTAATAGGGCAATTTAGTGTCAATCGTATTAAAGCACTACTAGGACTTGGTTCACGTAGGAACCCAGTGTAGAGCGTAGATACCCAAGTAAGATCAATCAACGGAGGCAGAGACGGGAGAGGTAGTCAACGTTTGCCGTAGGGATACCGACCAGAGAGCGAATCACCGAATTGCTTGCCCCTATTGCGGTCATCAGAATATTTCAAGTAATTTTGGACTCTTGTATGATTTTCGTATGGATTATTCATAGACCAACAGGGCTGAGTTCCAAAGGTGTACTAAAGGTGTACTTCTACACCTCTAGGACGCGGCGTGAAACGTCAGGAGGCAAGGGCCACCCTGGCACCCATGTCTCCTGCCTGGGCCATGGATAATATGAGACGAATGGGGGATCCATCATGGCTCCATGACTCTAGGTACAGTACGTAGCCAACACAGAGTATCCTTTCAGTTGGTTGGTGAAGATACGTTTCCTGATATTACATCAAACTGCTAGAGCCCATCTGCCAGCTTTCATCTCTCACTTCCCATCATCCAGGCCGCTCCCAGCCTCGACGACCCTCATCCAAACTCCGCTCTCCACTCTCGAACTGTGGCATTGAACTCACATTTCGTTGTTCGCTATTTGACCACTCTCCGAGTACGAAGTGTCGCACCCCAGCCAAAAGCTGCCAACCTCTGCCTCTGCTTTGCATCAGCCTAGCTTCACCCGGCGCTCTCACGATGTTCAATTCATTGCGAAGTAAATCCTCAGCCTCGGTGCAGACTGTGTCGAATAAGCTCAAGCTCAAAAAGACAACTGCCGGCGATGACCACAACGTCTCATTGATGGTCGCAGAGTACGAGAACATCCACGTTGTGCTCCAAAAGGTAAGTCAAATTTTGGTCAAATTCATACAGAGCTCCCATGATTTAACATGCCAACCCCTTCTCCCAGATCATAGACGACGCAACACGTTTGCAGGTCTCCTGGCATGACATGGCTTACACCCAACTCGGTATCTCGGAGGCATTCAAGGATCTCTACAATCCCATTGCAACCAGTGTAGATGAAACGGATGAGCCACGTATCACTCGTGTTGCTACACCAACTCCCCAACTCCAATGTGCACTGAATTTCCAAGACACATGCACAGGCCTGCAGCAGGAATTGGTGGACGAAATCACCGGCATCGAGTCGCTTCTCCTGCGTCCTGCAACTGACGCCCAGGCTTACCTCCTACCTCTGAAAAAGGACATAAAAAAGAGAGACAAGACGAGAGTGGATTACGAGAATGCTCTCTCCAAGAGCACCAAACTGAAGCGAAAGCCTGGAAGAACTCCCAAGGAAGAAGTGCAGCTTGAAAAGGCTCAGTCCGAGACGCAGGTCTTGTTGGCCATGTTTGAAGAAGCGGACACACATCTACGCAAAACCCTGTTCCCTCTCATAAACGCAGCATCAGAAATCATCCCATACCTTCTTGCCAGCGTCGTCTTGATCCAGAATCGGCTCTTGGGCATATATTACACTATCATGCACGAGTTCTGCCTAGACAACAACTTCCCCTCTCCAGCTCCAGACATGGATGTTGTTGCCAGCGACTGGAGCGGATCCTTTCAACCAATTGTGGAAAAGGTCGAATCCTTTGCCATCGTGCGCAAACACTCCTTGCCTATGGTTAGGCGATCAGCCACTGACCGGCCTCCTGTACGCCATACTACCTCACTTCAACGACCACCCACTGTCCGCATCCCATCAGCCCCAGCATCGAATTCTTTACCCCCAGCGACATCTACTGAATCTCCTCAACCCTCATCCAATACGTACTCGAAAACGGCTATGCTCGGTAACTCTGGCGTCCCCACCGATTTCACCACCGCCACCGTTCTCAGAGGAAAGCACAGCATGTCGTCACTCCAACATGGCCAATACAGCGCATCCTTTAGCCAAGCTGCCATTGCAAAAAAGAAGCCGCCGCCGCCACCCGTTCCAAAGATTAAGCCCCAGTGCCAATTCGTAGAAGCCCTGTACGATTTCCAAGGAGAGGGCGTGGGTGACTTGTCATTCAGAGCGGGAGACCGGATTCGAATCATTCAAAAGACGGACACAGATCAGGATTGGTGGCAAGGAGAGCTTGGAGGCTGTCAGGGACACTTCCCTGCCAATTATTGTCGACTGATTTAATCCACTTAAGCTCATTTTGTTTTTTAAAAAAAGGGAGGATACTGGAGTATGGATGAGGTATTATGGCACATGCAAAAAGGGTGGTATTCATGATGGATGAGTCTTTTAGACGTTAAATTTTAACAATGGTTTCCTCGAATTGCGAAAGGATTTTCTAATGGTATATCTATCATGCCTTGAATAAAGGACTTGTTCATATTATCTATTCAAAGTCCCTTCTAGTGAAAAAAAGAAAAAGAAAAATAGACAACAACAATAACCCAAACGGCGTATGCAACAAAACTTGCCGTCAGCTCTTTCGCTTGGCGATACCGTGACCATAAAGGAGTCCGGGATCCAATAACGCCGAATATGCATCTCAACTTCACACGCTCCCATTCTGTCGTAAATAAAAAGAACAAAGAGTTCGAAAAAGGAAATGCAATCTTGGTAGCTTGAACAAGTCCGCGATAACGTTGACATAAGGGGAAAAAAAAAAGAGAGGTTAGAAGGCACTGCTATGAGGCTCTGTCCCTGAGCTTCCAAATGCTATGTAGTTGTCTCCTGAGGATTCCAGACTCATGGGAGTCACTGGCCCTGGACTGCCTAGGGGTAGCAGCCGAGGAGAGAGCGGCTTGAGGGATGCCGGTGGCTTCAGCCTTGTCTCGTGAATGCCACCACTGTTTAGGCGAACACTGGTGCCCAATGTTGCCGTTGAACTAGAGGAGCTACTGAGGAGTTCGCTTGCCGCAAGGCTTGCTTGGGCAACCATGTCTCGCTGATATTGCTTCAACCTACGCTGAAGCTCGGATTCAGGGGTGATTATCGGATGAACATCTGTGGATCGAGGGGCAATGCTTGGCTCAGAATGGAAATGTGTGGGCAGAGAGTCAGCCAAGGAGGGTCGTAGGGAGGATACATGACTGTGGGTCTGCTGCTCATAATTCGAAGGATAGTATTTCCCCATCGGTAGAGGATTATCGTGGAAACCAGCAGGAAGATAGGAAGTGACCGGTGTGTTAGAATGGGTCATTGACAAGCCCTGAGTCGTGGCTGGGGCAGAACGATCAGGATATGCGGGTCTAGATTCAGCGATCATGCTGACTTGCTGATGATAGGCCATCCTGGTGTCCTTTTGAGAGAATGGATGGGGACGATGAACTCGAGTGTTGGGATCTTCATGTAGGGGGAAATATCCTCTGTTGGAACTATATTATTAGAAAGGTTTTACAACGTTGAATGAGAACATGGATAATACATACCCAGGCAAATCACCACGAGCTGATAATGGCTCCGGTGGAGTGCGAGCCGAAGTCGCGCTCAAACGTTTCAGGCTAGGGAGCTCAATAGCTATAGGACGGCTACGGCTGTTGTGGCTGCGAGGTGTAGTGGGACGAGATGTTGCGAAGGGGGCAGCAGGATCATGGTCATCTGTGAGGACAAATACAAGTGAGTAAGGAGTGGAAGAAGACTGAGAATAACATAGTGAAAGGGATGGGAAAGATAAATGACGGATATGGGATGACGGGCGGTTATAATAATAATGAGAGTTCCTAGAGTTCCAAGTTCCAAGGGTCGAGGGCCAGGAGGCGCACTTGGCGGGCGTCACTGAACACCCGCGGACGGCAAGATGGGGCCGCTACCCCGCGATACAAGTCGTAGCGTGTGTGGGGTAGGTAAAGATGGTTAGTTAGTCCTCAAAGCCAGTTCCGGGCTCGGACCGGTCATATGACAGACGACGGAATGACGAGCGGGAGTCGGGAGACGGGTAATTGAAGGCAAACAAAGGGCTCACGGGAGTCAAAAAACAAGGGGAGGGGTCCTCAGAAGGGAACGGCACTAGAGAAAGTTGAGGAGGGAAGGGGAGGGACAGGAGGGCAAGGAGGAAAAGGGTGTGAGAGAAGAGAGGGGCCATGTGCACTTGCGTGATGGCTTGTTAGACGCCATTGGGTGTTGGCATTGGACGGGACTCTGCGGCATGTCATTGCCCTGCACGGTGGCTATTTTCATTGGGGGAGGCCCGTCTCTCGATCTGGTGTAGTTGCAGCGGGATGAAGCTGTCGGCCCTGGGGTTTGTTGATGAGCGGGATTTGTGGCGTTCAAGAACGGGGCCATTCCAGCAAATTGGATCAAGCCCACCTCAAATGGATGTGACTTATTGTTGTGTTGAAAGGGCGACTTTGTCATGCGCTTGGCTAAGTCGGCCTTGCTCTTGTTGGTTGACATGAAATAGATTCGGTCCAGACCATGCAGCCATGAAAATTGCAGATTGAGCAAATCGGACCATGGCATGCGCAAAAGGTAAGGCCATGGGGGGTGATATGCTCTGTGTGTTTGTATGTATGTATATGTGTATGTATGTGTGTATGGCATGCTGTGCGATGTACGGAGGACGAACTACAAGAAAGCAACCACAACATAAAAAAAGAGGCAGACATACCACGAAAGAAAGGATTGGAATCGGCCGCGTAGCTGCCGTCTCTAACTACGCCACGTCCACTTGCGTATGTCGGCGTGCTGCGGTCGGTTATGCTTAGGTCTGCAAAGTCCTCGGAAAGGGGACTGTTGCCATTAGACGGCAGCGAGATATCAGAAGAGCTGGACAAGGTTCGGCTGGGCAACGAGGGTCGAAGCCGGGGCGATAGGAACGGTGATTTGAGAGACCGGGCAAAACTTGCCATGGCTACAACGTTACGATGTGCCTTTTTTTATGTCTTTTTTTCGTTTCTTCGTCTTTGGGATGGCGCTGACCTTGCTTGGAGCGGAAGGTGTCCCAAGTTTATTGGAGTTGCGTGGCTCGATCGGTCATTCGGGTTTGCGTTATTAGGCGCCAGCGCCGTTGCATCGAGGCTGAGAGAAGCTAGAGGGTTCTCGTTGGCGACGATAGGACAAGTCGATAAGCGGCTGGCAGGTCCGTTCGTTTACACCTTTCACAACACCTTTCTCGGGGTTGTTGGTTTAGGAAAGCAATGGAGGCCCCTGGGTTTATCTTCTCCTCTCAAAAAAGAAAAAGAAAAGAGAAGAAGAAAGGGTTTTCCAGTCGAGATGAAGATGGAAAGTCGGCGGGTTGACGATAGTGTTTTTTTTTGTTGTTGGCGTTGGCAGTACGTAGCAGCAAAATGAGCGGGACAACTCAAAGAAAGAAGGAGTGGACAGTGCACATTCGCGTTTCCTTACGGAATAGAGAATAGAACGTCTGCGATGGGTTGCAAAGTGTGGGAAAGGAGAGGAAGATGAATCGAAAGGAACCACCCTATGTGATCAGATCTAAAATACTGAATAAGTCTTAGCTTATTGTGGGAATGAATCTAGAGAGAGAGAGTGAGAGAGTGAGAGGAAACTAATTGATAAAGAGGGAAAAAGAAGTGCTTGGAGGGGGGAGGTAGGTGGAGGGGGGGGGCCTGGGGATGGATGATCCGAGCTGATGGGATTACGAAGCAGGAAGGGCAAATAGCAATAAGGCAAAGGCAAGGCAAAGTACAATTCCAGGACTCACCAATACGTACTCCGTACTCTGTACTCCAAAGTTATACATACTTCGTACCTGGGAGGTTTTTGTTTTGGGTAACGGCGTGGGCTGCTGGCGTTATGTACCCCTTGGCGCTACATTATTTTCCAGGGTCTTCTCGCTTTCATCACAACCCGTCCCGAAAAGGTGACGTACAGTACCTACTTACTTACTGCACTAGGTGGTTCCTAGGTATGACATGGGGACGCAGTCCACCACCGATCCTTTCTCAATCTTGTCTTAGTGAGGGGCCCTGAGGGGCCTTGGGGGGCCTTGGGGGGCCCGCGAAACACCCACCGGACCCTCATTGACTCTCTCATTCCCTTGGTTTTTTGGTGTGTGGTTGTGAAGGTGTGTGGATCCACCATGGACTGTATACTCCGTATCTACATCTCCATGCCTTCTTGTGGTCCTGCAGTATTGTGTACATTTATTTCTCCTCTGGGTGGGAAATCGCCAGAGAATCGCAGAGCAGTCCCCTCTCCGCCGCCCCGCTGGAGCCGCGAAGCATCTGAAAATCTGAAAGTTGGTTGTATCACCGGACATCGCGCCTTTCTTGGCGATGATAGCACAAAACTACCACGGGGACAGCCTTGCCCTGGAGCGGATATAATAGTAAGACGAAAAGGTCTGGGGAAAGACCAAAAAAAGGTGACTGATGTGGATTGGACTGCGCCTTTGTGCCGAAGAGAATGTAACCCGTAATCAATAATCAGTTCATGTTCCCTGTTCGGCAGATTGATAAGTACGAATATGTAGGTAGCATACATGGGTTGTGCCATTCATTCTGTTTGGGGGGGGGGGGGTTCTCCGCCTGGGGTCAATGGTGGACTACTACTACTACTACTACTGCGGATTACTTACTGTAAGGGTGAAAGGAGTAATATATTGTACATATACCAGCCGTGGAATATATCCATCGTTTCGGTTTCTTTATTATTAGTGGAGCGTTCAAACAGCCTCTCCACGGTTACATCCCCAACTTGGGTATTTTATATCAAAAAGGGAAGCCCTTCTTCACCAAGCCCTTGTCTTCTACGTGTAATGAATGACCGTAATCACTAGGGCTTTCCGATACAACCGAAAAAAATCTACTGCATACAAACTGAGCCCTGAAATAAGACTAGAAATACCGAAACAGGGCTGTAATCCCGGAAAACCGTTCATATATATCCCCCCCCATGTGGCCAATTGATCCTCAGTTTTGCAACCGATGCTCCATTACTAATGTAGTTGCCGTCTCGGGGATCTTTCACTCTCACACTCGTCTCGGTTACTGTATCTTCTTACCCTTTGCCCGTAAGCTGGACCCGGAATTATAATCACAGTAACGGTAATAAGAGGGTCCCATTTTCTGACAAAAGTCAAGCAAAGTATGGCAATCTCACCTTCATGGTTCCGTAACTTCCGTGTCATTCTTGAGTCCCTTTCCCACTCTAATAGCTTCCGCTTCTAGGAGTACGCCCGGCGCCTGAAGTCTTTTTTCCTACCTTCTCCGCGCTCTTCGGACAGCGAGTTTCCGCGGGGATCATCGAAAAGCGAGATGACGTTGCCAAGTAAAAAGGCTATAACGCTGAGTTGGCTGCTTTGTAATGGAAGACACCAATGGTTGTGTTATGTCGATGTTAGGTAACACGCAAAGTTGCGTTGTAAGTTGTGTGTTTTTGGGGCGTGCAAGTTACCCTATGTAAAGGAGATGACAACTCACTTCCCCGTGGGCAGCGAGATCGCTGGCACCCCTCGCTTAACTCCAGCTGCGTACTTGTGTCGCTGTGTCGATCGTCAACTAGAGACCCATGAGCCTTTCTACAAGACGAGGATCATTACCACCCGTGATCCAAGATGCAGATGCGATTTTGTTCTGCGATTACGAACCCTGCTCTCACCGACCTTATAGTGGCGTTTTCCATGGACAATCATCGCCCACAGCAAAACACGATAATTTATCCAAAAAAAAAAAACCCTCTTTCTTCTCCTAGCCTCTTCTCCTGACCACGCAACCGGGGCAAAGAAGACCCTTCAAAGATCGCCCTCAAGGGGGAAGCCCCCCATCGACTTCGTCCCCGTGGCCCTCCAACTCCTTCGCGTTAAGAGGGAAAACCCGCGCCAAAACATGTGAATGATCTGAACACGCTCACACACAAAATGAAAACTAGAATTTGATCACGGCATGTGCTCTCTATCTGTTTTGCTGTCCAACAGAGGGGACTGGGACGCACTGGCCAGAATATCAACGACGTCATGGCGTCTATAAAAGCCCCCACATAAATGGAGGAGGCTTCTCATCCGATATTAGTCTTTTTAGGCCCCTTGATGCCCACCCGACCACAAACAGAAACTCACACACAGCATCCCTATCGTCATCATTAGGTATCTGTCTTTGGATGGGTATTTCTTCTTTTCTTTTCTAAAACTAAGTGTCCCGCAAACAGGCACAAGAGAAAAAAAAATGACTCATGATCTACCGAACTTTGCCCGTTGGCCCGCTGAAAATCTCATGATCGCGTTTATGTAGTCCTGTGCAAGCAGTAGGCCATTTTAGTCCATCCCCGTTATTAACTGTAACTGGGATCAAGAGCCCAACCAAGCCCTCTCTCAGCTAAGGTTCTTGGCAGATCCAAGACTTGGTTGGTGGGCTCAACAATGAATGATCATTACTTCTTACGGTCATGGTATTCGCGGGAGTATTCTGGGCCCATAACCCGGGCTGCCAACTACGAGAGGGAATTTGAAGAAGAAAAAAAAAAGTCCCTGCAAATGGCCAGAGATCTCCAGCCTAATTTACTCTTCGTAGACCCTGAATGTTACAGTATGATATGACATAGAGATGTGATCTATCACCTTGAGGATAGGATATGATGGGATAGGGTATCCTGTAGGAAAGTGGAACGACTTCTTTTTCATAGAAATGTATTAAGTAGATATATTAATAATTATTACCAGGCGTTGTTCTTTGGTTATGAACAAAACAAGCAAAGTGATTGTAAGTCATGGGGAATAAGGCAGCCAAGCATGCGAGTTGCTACTCCAGGAAAGTAATAATATCGCGACTTGTTAGGGAAGTCCGTCCCGCGAGTCCTCCACACTCTCAAGGCACGCATATCAATACCACCCTGCGGATCTCGCAAGCAGTTACAACGTCATAAATGTTGTGTTTGACAAAACAAATCTGCAGCAGCTACCAGGGCAGAAATACTCCAGTTGGCTTCCCACGCGTCCCACGCTAGTAAGGTCGTTCATCGTCTTGGGGATTTCTCTTGATAATCTGTCCGTTTCGCACCCTTACCACGTGGACATAGTGTTCATCGTGTCGGTCCTCTAGACGTGGGCGCGGCTAGTGAAACGAGTTCTCGACTCACGGTGCTTCCACCAGTAGCCAAAAGCTGCGACTGTAGCAAGCAGCCATAGGAGGGCACTCGTCAAGTCGACCCAAACCGCATTTTTCATTCTCTGAACGCCACTGACACCCTCGGGATCCTCGCCGATGAATAACTACGATATTTTTTTTTCGTTAGTTATGATTCTCTCGTTCGTCGTTCGTGTGTTGTCACTTAGATGGGAGGGGGTGGGAGAGTTGTAACCACATACCTTGCCAAAGACGCCAAAGAGAGTAATCCATAGGATGAAGAGAATAAAATTCCAGACCGCGGCCACAACGCCGCCGATACGAAAGATGAACGGAATAAAGTAGACGGCACAAGTGACGGCGGACATTGAACCCACCACCACTGCATACACCTATTACGCACACATCTCCTGTTAGAACACACATGCGAGGAATCTGCCTGATGACGTAGAACGGGACTCACCCATTTCGAATCAGAGTATTTGCCATGCTCATTAGCTCTGTTGATATCGTGACCATACAGACCGCACACAGTGAGGGCAAGGGCGAAGCAGACGAAATACAACGCTGAAAACAGCAGATAGCTGACGCCGAGGTTTGCGAGACCCATCTTGAGGGTAGTATTTTATCTTTCCGCCTTGGGGGATGAGGATTGGCGGGGAAATAATACGGGGGAAGATCGTAGGCTATGCGACGGAGAGGCGTTGGAAGGTGCAGAAGGCAGAGGTTCGCTTCGAACCGACGATTGGCGGTCGGTGTTTGTTTGCGAAACGTTGGGGGCGCGTTGAAGAGAGGTCTGACCGAGAAGAGGGCTTGTTTCACCGGGGGCTCGAGCCTTTACCGACAGTTCGGTGTGTAGTACCAGTCGGTCTGTGGTTTTCTTTTTAGTTTAGTTTAGTTTCGTTGACGAAGAAGAGCAAAAGGTTGAATAAGGCAACCAGGCTGATTGAAAGGTATTTCAAGGGCGATGGGAATGAATCACAGCCACCTGCCCGGGGGGGGGGAGGAAGGGAGGGAGGGAGAGAGGGAGGGAGAGAGGGAGAAGGGGGGAAGAGGCGTCGAGTCTCGGCCGGGCGATAGTCCATGTTGATCGCAAAATGAATCACGAGTGTTGGGGAATGCGGGAAGTGAGTTTGCACATCATTGGCAAGTTGGGTAGGGGATCCTGTAATTACCTGAATCAATGTGCAAGATGCCGAGATGCAAGATGCGACAAGGAAGGAAAATGCAATAAATGAAAGAAGAAGACTCGAGAGAGGAGATGGAGAAATCAGCTCACATTTAAAATCCTATATGGGATTGTTTTGAGTTGTGTGTAAATTTTTTTTTTTAAATCTTTTTTCATCTTTTATTGTTTCGGCTCCAGACTGTGACGTCCATTCCTCGACGGCATCACCCTTCCCCTTCCCCCCTCCCCCTCCAGTTGGGACGACTCAAAGCAAGGCAGACCTTGTGGCGGCGGGGGAGCTTTAAGCTTGCTGTGGAACCCCAGGAGCCACTTGAAAGTGGGAGAATGTAGAACAGAGAGACATGATGGCGATAGCGGGGCACTGGAAAAATATGGATGACGTAGTTAGGGTAGTTAGGGGTTACTGCTCTGTGCTGTAGGTATGATGTGTATGGTAGCACAGTCGTAGGTCGAGAAGTCACCAGTTGGTTGGAAATGCCTGCTGGATCATTCACATCATTCTTCGTTTTGCTGAAGAAGGGCGCTACCTGTGTGATTGGCTATGACACCCCGGACTCTCTGTTTTTGCCTGACGCCCCGCGCAGTCGCAACACGTGAAGCTCAGCATATGTGGGCTTGAAACGTGCGACATGAGAAATGTGCTGAGAGCTCGTGGGCTTTGCGCAGCGAACGCCCAATGGCGTTCGAAAGGAAGAGAAAGGCGGACATTGCGAGGCGACAGCCAAGTGTAAGGCTTTGGGTTCGGGGGAAGAAGGGAGGGGGGGGGTTTGGTTAGGGGGGCTGTGGCTTACTATGTAAAGGAAAACGACGACCGAACCGCGTCTTTTCAGATTTAGGAACGAGCCCCGTCAGTTAGAAGGAATGATTCCGTATTCTGGTCCATCTATTGGGTAGTCTTGCCGTGAGATTGGGTCTCACTGGAGAGGGTCAAGAAAAAAAAAACTCTTTCCAGGCAGATATTCCAATTCTAGTTGACTACCACAGTTGACCCTGGGTGTATTAGTTCCGTTGCCTCGTCTAGGCTCGCCTAGAACTCGTCAACAGCTTGGAAATGGACGGCTCCATTCTTGCCCAATAGTGGCTGTGTGTTTATTGACACGTAGAGAAGAGAGAAGAGGATGGAGAGCAATCATTTAATATTGAGTTTACAATGGGAATAATAATCATAAGAACATCGAGAAGAAGAAAAAAAAAATGTATATGTAACATTGATAACAACAGCAATGAGAAGAAGTGTTTGCACAAAAAGAAGGCAAGTTTTAAAAAACACCAAAGCTACTATTCCTGGAATAATCCGCCCCGCTCATTGGCCTGATGCTTACCTTACATTACTCACAACAGTTGACTGACAACTTTCGCCTTGAAAAAATGAACAACCTTAGTCTAGCAACCCTCTTTCGACTCACGGGATGCTATGCTATTTGTTGTTACCTGAGGTTTAGTCTTTTTTTTTTTTTTTTTTTTTTAATCTGCGCTCACCGACGCTTGCACAGCCCATCTTTTTTTTTGTGAGAGGGCGCCAGGCGGAATCTAACCCGTAGTTGAAGAAATTCAGGCCCCCATGGTTGAAAGCCTTTCTTTCTCTCCTTTGGCCCCTTGAGCCCGTTCAAGTATAAAGAAACGTAGGAATTCCCTCAAGAATGTAGAAATCAATAAACAATATCATCATAACTTCTCTATTCACTATTTCCTTCTCGCAACTTCACATACCCCCAGTGCTTCTCCTGGTTGATAACCAACAACGAAAGCTCTTGTTGTCCTACTTAACTCTTTGAAAAACTAAGACCATCATTATGGCTTGCAATCTGTATGGTGCCCCCCCTGTACCCCCCTAATAGAGACTACCTACCTATGTACCTTATCTCAAGGTAGCTTGCTTGCTTGCTTGACAGTGATGGCACGACTAACAATATACTCTCTTCTTATAGCAACACCTACGACGAGAACACCAAGTCGCTCGCCAACACCCAACAGCTTAGCAAGTGGAAGTGTGTATGTCAACTCAAACCCTAGCATCTGTGAAAGCCGTCCCTTTTGATTTCTTCTTTAGCTAACAATTAACTCAAGTGCCACTGTGGCCAGGGCTGGTGGAACATGAAGGTTGACGTCTACTGCCCCAACTGCGGCACCCCTCACTGCAAATCTTGCGATTATACATATTAGTGGAAACCAATGGCTTCACGTTTGAATCCATGTTTGACATCCATCCGAAGAGTTGACCCGGCGATCAACTGCCTCCCTCTGGAATCCCCTCACCACTCACCACCCCAAGCCCTATTGGCAATCTAGCAGGGCCATGCCCTTCTTCTTCTTCTTTCGTTCTTACTTCGATTCTTTTTACATTGTTATCCGACAAAATTCTTTCGCTTTATCTTGTACAGCACTCACAATGCTGCTGGTCTGATGTCTAGATGGACCTTGTTTTTTTTGTATTATTCTCTTTTGTATTTTAGACCTTCTTTCTGATATCCCGCTGAGTTATGGGCTGCAAGTTTGTTTGGTGATGGTACTCCCAAAAAAAGCGCCTCTTTCGTTTCATGATGAAGGGTAGATAGGTCATGACCATAAAAAACTACAGAACCTGTCATGAGATAGGTAGATATCCCTGAATTTGATTCGTTCGTTATCTCACCCATTTATTAGCCTGCCCCCATGGTATATTCCAGATCTTGTTCTTATTCTTCTTTGTAATGCTTGGGCCTCGTTGCTCCAACTGCTCGTCTGTCGCTTACATCGTACACGAACCATAATCTATCGGACCACTCGTTCATCACTGGAGTAATTGGAACATCCTTGCAAAAGACCCCAAATGCCCAATAATATCCCCAGATCTATTCACATGAGCACGGAACCATGACACCCAGGTCTTACTATTCGCTCTCACCTGCAAGCTCGGTATCGGAGTTTTGCTTGGTTCCCGATTCTAAGTATGCCTAACAAGGTCTACATGAATTACCACGAAAAAGAACATATGGAGCAAAGTGGTCCGGTGCATGAATTACAATTCACGCCAGCTCATACCAAAGGCCTCATTGACCCTTAACCGCGCTGCCGAGGCTGAGCAGACGGCTCGCCCCCTCCCTCTTCCTCTCCCCACTCCTTCACTCCCGGAGTAGTCTTTCGCCGGTAATCTTGCGACGAGGGACTGAATGAGTTTATAACTCCTCACCTGACCCCCGTTGCATTATCACGTCCACCAAGCCGCCATCAATCACCGTTTCGCTTCTAGAAACCATCTAAGTTACCTATTGGCCAAGTGGGCTCGGAACTGAATTATTCTCATACCTCGCCACGTCTTCGTACATTACCAGGCAATTTCTTCTGAACCATTGGCGTCTTCTCCTTTCCCTCCCCCCTCCTAAAAAAAAAAAGAGAGAGACAAGAAATATGTCCGACCTCGGCCCACCCTTCATACCCATCTCCGGTGTCCCCAACTTCCGTGATCTCGGCCGCACCCCGATCGCCACCCGGCCGGGGCACATCATCAAACCCGGTCTTGTTTTCCGCGCCGCCGAGCCCTCGCGCGTCACTGAACACGGCATCTCCTCCCTCCAATCTCTCGCCATCACTCACGTCTACGACCTTCGTTCCACCATTGAGATCCGGCGCCAATCGACGGAAATCGCCTCCTGGCCCGGAGCTGAGCGTGTCTTCGCACCCGTCTTCCGCGACGAGGACTACGGACCCGAGGCTATCGCCCTGAGGTTCATGCAGTACTCAGGCGAAGGCACCAGCGGCTTCGTCGACACCTACCGCAGCATCTGGGAGTCCGGCGCGGAGAGCTTCGGTGCCATCTTGTCGCACCTGGCCGCTCCGGATGCTTCCCCCTTGCTGGTGCACTGCACGGCTGGAAAGGACCGCACAGGTGTGATTTGCGCCATCATTCTGTCCCTATGCGGGGTAGATGACGGGACCGTTGCCCACGAGTACAGTCTCACCGAGGTTGGGCTGGCAGAGAGGAAACCCGAAATCTTGGCCACCTTGTTGAAGCACGAGGCTCTCCGTGGCAACCCTGAGGGCGCCGAGCGGTTGCTTGGGGCAAGGTAAGTCTTTCCCCTTATTCTTTCTCTCACTCCCTCACACACGCAAATAAAATGGCGTTACCAGACAGAGATGTAACTAACCAACACCAATTAGACCCGAGAGCATGCTCGCCGCTTTGGAGGCACTTCGCCAAGATCACGGCTCAGTTGAGCAATACGTCACGACGAAATGTGGTATTTCACCAGAGGCCATCGACCAACTCCGTAGGAATTTGATCGTGGCAGATGAATCTTAATCAACTGACTGGCAAACATTGAGAAACACCCCCGAGCGTAAATATAGATGACACATGCTCACATTAGTTCATGTCTTACATACATACGTACATAGCGTTGGTATTGTGGTTTGTTATACAGATTTTGCGCCCGCTGGTCGGGGCGCGAAGTAAAAAGAAAGGGACTTGGCCCCGCCTCCATATATCCCTTTCTCAAACTCCCACCACTGGGAGAACATTTGACATACATAAAAATACACTTCATTTTCAAGGAACCGAAGTAGGAATCTTGACCAGTCCACGCTTGCGGTCTTCGTGCGGCGCGCCATACCGCCAACCTGTACCCTTCCTTGATCGACCGTTTCTGCCAACGTCATCGACGTTGATAGGGTGGAATCGGAACTGGTATCGATCCGTCTTGACAACCTTCCTCTGCTTGAAATCACGTAATTGTCGCTGTTGTAGCTTCTGGGCTACAGCATCCTCCTCCTTCTGGGTATCTTCCTTGAACTGGTCAAGACTTGCCTCCCGCTTTGTTCCCTGAAGAACCCGCTTCTCCATCTCGATGAGCTGCGGTTGGGGGGATCGAACGTCGGCCGAAAGCACCCTCTCATGGAAGGCACTAGCAGCGTCTTCTCGAGTGAAGTGTCGAGATTCTGACACCGGTACGAATAGTTGTTGCATTGTCAAGTTGTGCACATGGATTTCGTTGACAGGCTCGTGAGGAGTGTTTTCCTCGCCTTCACGGAAGGTCGTTTTTGGTAGCATTTTCATGACAGCCTTGGCATAAGGGGTGGCTAGCTTCTTGCCCTATATCAATCTGTCAGTCTTGCAACTCAAGCGAAACGCGAAGGAGGAAAAAAAAACAAGATTTGGGATTGAGGTTGTGTATCAGAAAAATAACAAAGTATTAACCATAGGATATGTCTTCAAGACTAATCGAAAATTTTTGTGTAGTCTCATCATAACAACCGATATTGTCTGCAGGGGAAGAAAAAAAAAGAACAAGGGCTTCAGTACTCACATCCATGACCCAACGCTTCTCAACCTCCTTTAACCGCACAACAGCGGCAACTCTCCTCACATCGACGCCCATCTCAGCCGAAACAGCCTTCAATGACTCTCCGCGGACTGTCACCTTATCCCAGATAAGGTCTCGCATCGATTCATCCAACACAGACTGACTTCGGAATAGCGGGTTGAGAGGGAAAGGCTGGTCCTTGAACGGACCGAGGTAATTTGGGTTGCTGGGAGCCTCAGCCATGGACGAGCCATGTCTAGACTTGAGCCAGTCGTACATTCGCTGTCGATTCTTGCTCATCTTCTCACGGCACTCTGTCGTCGAAAACGTCCGCGACAATGGCACGACCACGGAGCTTCTTGGCAGCCATCCGGCGGCCTCAAGGCCAGCCAGCGGCACCGACGCCGCCGGGATTCTGGGGGGCATGATTTACTGCAGCTCCAGATGAGCCTCTTGCTGTATCACATGCAACAACTCGGAGCCAATTGAGTGAAATTGGCGGAGCGCGGGTCGCCGTCAACTCGGAGTGTCAAAGAAGAGTTCGTGTTGGGGGGTTAGCTGTTTGCTTGGTGCGAGCAATAGTTAGCAATTTTTCAGAGCCTGGTCGGAAAAAATGAATGGCCGTGGTTCCGAGTGACTTGGCTTGGCTCAGTTCTGTAACCGCCCCGCTTGTACCCATCTTGTCAGTCTCATTCAATGAGGAGAATACAATCAAATCACCAACAAGGTGCTCAATTTCGAAGGAATCGCAGTACCATGACCATAAATATAATAAAATTTCCAACATGTTCATAATTGCTACTTGTACTTGCGTCTATGAAACAGAGGTATTAACTCAGAACTGGTAAAATTGTTGGATGCACAACAACCCCCTATCCCTTGCCCATTCATCTCATGCCCTCCGTGTTCTGGCTGTGTGCTTTGAAATCATATTATACATCAACTCCATGCTTCGTTATAAGGTTAGGAAACATGGACCCTTGAACCGCCCTAATCAGACTCGATCGATTATACATCATTACAGTGTCCGATGAGCTGAGGGGGAGGATCCAGGAAACATTCATTGGATGCAAGTAAGGGAAGATGACCCATGAAAGATTGCTCAGTAAGTCTCGAGGCATGCTCATGATGCATATGAATATCGGCGTAGGAACCCAGCCCAGCGCCTGTTGCGATAGTGAGGAACTATGTTGCCCTCTGAAATTGACAAACGGTCATCACGAAGCTGCGCTCGATAATAGCTTGTTCTTCTTTGCTTTGGCCTTGGCAAGCATCAAAGCTGCCTTTCTGGCTGCTTCCTCCTCTTCGGCTTCTTTGGAAATGACCTTCCACTTTCGCCAGCCGTCGAAATCAATGAGGGCTTGCATGCAGCCCCATTCCATGACTTTCCTCTCTAGCCAGACGAAATTAACGGGCTACGAGATATTTAGTTAGCCTCGATCATACCTGTAGGGGGAGAATGGTACAAAGATATACATACCTTGGTTAAAAAGTCATTGCATCCCGCGGCCAAGGCTTCATGCCTGTCACTCTGGAGTGAGCTCGCAGTTAGGGCGACAATAATGACAGGGCTCTTGAACAAAGCAAGGTTCTCGAGCTTATCGCCCTCTTTTAATTCGTCCGTGACCTCGGGGAGGCTGCTACTTTGTGTCGACGAAAACACACCGATGGAGTTGACTCTCTCCAATCGACGAATCTCTCTGGTGGCGTCAAGGCCGTTCATGACAGGAAGTTGAATATCCATCAGCACTAAATGGAAGCCGCCGTTCCTCCACTTCTTCACAGCATCTCGTCCATTCATGGCAGTCTGCCATCGTACCTTCAATCGCTTCACGAATGCTTCTAGAAGCTTCAGGTTGATTGGATTGTCTTCCACAATAAGAACGTTGATCGGAGGAATCGTACTGTTGAGTATTCCGGGAGGAAGGTTTGGATGCTCTGGATTCTTCTTGCTCTTCTTTGCCCGGGCGATCGAAGGTCGAGGTGATGCCGTTCTGGCTGGAGGTGGCGTTGCAACACGAGCCTGTGTTGGTTCAGGTGCAGGCGGGGTCGGAAGCGGAGGGTTGGCAGCCGTGGGATGAGCAGACGGTAGAACAACAGATTTCTCCGAGGAGTTTGAGAGTGTGCAATGATGAGGCTGTCTGAGGTTAAAGTGTTGTGTGCTGTGTGTCGGAGCGGCATTCGGTGCACCGTTAGCAACTATTGTAGGTGATGATGTATGTGTTCGACCGAGCCTGGGGCGTTCGGGTCGATCACGATGAGGTCGGTTGGACCGAGTACCGCCCGGCGATGGGATAGGAGGGACTTGTCCGGTGCCAATGATGGCAATAGAGTGTGGAGCTTGCGAAGTCGGATGGACTACTGGGACAACTACCGGAAGATGAGGCGATGATGCATTTCCTACAAGAGGAAAATACCCTTCACCAGCTTCTGATGGGCGTCCATCTTCATGGTAATGTGAAATGATACGGGGAGAAGCTTTGGGTGCGCGACGAGGAATATCAATAATTAGAGCTTCATCAACGGTCTGGCCTCCAGGGAAGTAAGCATCCAAGGTACGACCCATGGGCTCTTCAGGACCTAACTGCCGCTCTTTATGTTGTTGGTCGCGGGGGCAAATCCGGATGTTCAGATCAGGAGAATCAAAGGTACGCCCAAGAGAGTTGGCGTACTTGCGAAGAATCATATCGCGAACATCATCGACAAGATCATCCTCATTGATGACGATTAGAGTGGCAGAGGCGTTAGGGCGCTTGACCCAGATCTTGCGGGTCACCATGTTGGCAGCTATGGGAAGCAGCAGCGAAGGTTCAGCGCCAAGATCGTATGCGGGCGGACTGTGTAGAAGAGTCTTGATCAGAGTTGATTGTCGGTTGGAGAGAAGACTCTGTCGACGAGGAGGAGGGGGAGGCCGAGGCGAGGAGGAGGAAGACGAAGGGAAGAAGCTTGTCGTTTGTAGTGCAGGAGACGAAGGGTGTATGCCTGCTGATGTCACGGCGCCAGCAAATGGTACTGATGGGATATGAAGGGGATTCAAAGGATCGTCATGGCGGCGCGTCCCTGCTTCAGCATCGACATCAACGTCGGCGTCAGCGTCAGAGTGCGGCGCCGTTGATGAGGACGTCTCAGCAGAGCTGTCCTCGTGTATGCGATCGAGATTCGGATTCGAAGGACGCAAGCGCGGTGGTCTAGATGGAGTGGAGTTGGGCGACAGGTCCGGGGTGTTGGGTGGTGAAGCAGAAGGGCGCTCGTTGAGTCGAGATTGAGTCTCGGGGTGAAGTTGAGGTTGCGGCGGCCCTTGCCAGGAACGGCGTAGATCGTTGCCCAGCTTGTCGTTAGAGGCAAAGCCGGCGCGGCTCTGCCGAGGACCAGGCGAGCTTAGTGGATTGTTTTGGTCGTCAGGCGCTGTGTTGGCCGCTGAGAGAGCGGTCGTTGTAGCGGGTGGGACCGCGCCCGTGGTGGAGGAGGAGGAGGGCGTGGATGCGGCGGTAGGAATGAGCTTTGTTTCTCTGGATTCTAATGATTGTGTTCTTATTTGAGATTTGATTGGGATCGAGGGTGGTTTTTCTTCTTCCTCCTCCTCTTCTTCTTCTGCGGCGGTGTCGTCGGTATTTCGCGAGTGATGGTCGTTGTCGCGGTTGCCGCGCTGCTGGTGCTGGTGCTGGTGCTCTGACTCGTTTTGGTCGTCGGGTTGTGCACCATCGCCTACCACATGTTGGAAGCTTCCTGGTTGTGTTGCAGATCGGTCTTGGCTGGTGGATTGTTGAAATTGCGTACTGCCTCGGCTCTGGTCATCGTCCTGACCCTGTTCGTGACCTTGGCTGTGACCAACAACCCGGTGCCAGTCCCAATGGCGACTGCTCACTGATGATGTCTCGATTGCGCTTTGGGTCGACGAGTCCAAGGAGGCGGCCGCTGAATGTCGTCGCTTCGCGAACTTTGCTCTCAATCGCGACGCGATGTCGGTGGTTCCCATTAGAAGGACATGAGCTACTCGGTCGGCAGCTGCCTCAGAGTGACGATATGGATGAGTGATGAAAGGAAAAGGGAAAGGAAAATAAAGCAAAGAGGGAGACGGCGGCGAAAGACAAGGAGGAGGGTAACACCGGAGCTAGTGTTTGATAGAGACAGCAGCAGTGGCAATGGATGGCAGCCCAAGAATGCCACCGGGGGGGTAGGGTTCCAAGACTTGGGCAGAGAGGTGTCAGCAAGAGAGTGGAGGAGAGCAACAGCATGAGCTCTGTCTGGGGTTGGTATTGCTAATATTGCTGCATTGTCCAGGACGAAAATAGAGCAAGCAAAGAAGAAATAAATTAATGCTACCTTACTCTAAATCTTCCCATCTCGGACCTTGTGGATGTAGACAGGGAGCTTTGAAGCTTGCTTGATCACTAAGTAAGCTAAGTTACATCCATAGCTCAGGTCGCCGTCCATCCATCCGTCCATCCATCGCCAGATTTGTGCTGAATGTCAGGGCCAGCCCATCCTAGCCCAGGCCAGTCGAAGGCCGAGCCATCCATTTATTAGGTACAGACTAGGTAGGTAGGTATTTCTGCATGCCTACGAATTAAGTTACTCCATAGTCTACCTCGGACGGTGTGCTGGAACCATTCTCCATAATAGCTCCCCAATATCGAAACAGGGGTCAGCCTGTCTGGCGTTGACCATTTCGTGGTACAAGTAATCTGTATGTACCACAGTACACATGTTGCATCAACCGTCACCCTCAATGATCGGAAACTGTATGAGGAAAGCTTGTTGTCAGGCTATTTACAGTCGTAGTGCACCTTTAACAGCAATATTTGCTTTCCTAGCTAATTATATTGCGTCCGACATATCTTTCAAGGTGCGATTGTGGCGCGCATTCAGAGGTAAAACCCCAAGGGAGAACAGTCTCCGGCCCCTGGCCTGTTAGGTACGTATCTTCGGCACTACTCCCTGCTATTGTTTTTCTCACCATGCTGTGTTGGCTGGAACGCCGCATCCGCCTCCATAAGTAGCCTAATTTGTTATTATCCCCCCCAAATCATACGTCTCCGACATCTCTTTCGAGGCCCTTTGAGATTTCGTACGTAAAGCGGACCATGTACTTTCTATCATGCTTGGCTTTTGAGCGACCAACATTTCTCATATCACCTGACGAGTGTGGTATCTTACTTGCCTTTCACATAGAGAAAGAGGAGGTTAACTGGTTGGCTACATACACCCATTTAATTCCTTCAAAGCTTTCTTGGACAGTGTCTCGCTTTGATCCACGACCCGCTGGCCTTACAGCACGGTTCGTTCATGACTGGCGCAATCGGATATGGTCACTCACAACTGGCTTGCTAGTCTCCTGCACGAGCCTGAGAGAGGACCGGGCCTTCAAAGCTGTCAATGCTTGATGCGTAGCTGCTCTATCTCTCTCCCTATCAGGCGGAGAGATTTTTACCACATTCTATTGCAATCTTGATCGGTGCCAAGCATTCAGAGTATCTTCAATCGCCCTTCCTCGCTGATGGCATCATCAGTGTCAATGTGTTTCGTTCCATTCTGTCGGTTGACTAGAGGATTGATCTCGCATAGAGCGGTGTAAAGAGACTGTTCTGCCGCTCGATTCTGGGAGGTTGGGATGACTCAGCTGCTCAACTAATAAGCAGAATCAATATGTCAGACACCTGATGAGTGGAGAGATTTATCTGACTGTCGAGAATAATGCAAAAAAAAAGAAGAAAGCAAAAAGAAGAGACAGAGAAAGAGAAGAGAGGACATGCCTTATCCATCCAGTTGAACCGTAGACACATGGCTGCAATCAGGTGTAAAGAAAGGTATTCCAAGGTTGAATCTAGGTTTGTGTGCTGTCGAGGACAGTGTACAACGATACACCATGTGCACTGTGGTGCCCATCAAAACATCCATATGCCTGTCACCTAAAAGTTGGTGATGCTCAGCATCCACAGCCTCTGAATACACAGCGAAGCAACCTGCAACCCTCCCTCAATCCTCCCCCATCTTTAGAAATATCATCCTCAACTCTTCTCGGCACTGCAGCCATGTCGAGAGACCAGAACCTGCCCAGCAATCCGTTTGATCGACCAGTTCCCAGGGAACCGAAGCCTCAAAACCGTGCGGCTCAGATCCAAGCACAAAATCGGCGCCGAGAGTATCTCGTCCGAAATCCGTCATACTTTGACAATCTGGAAAATGAGTTAGTAGGTAAGAATTGGAACGAACCGCATCATTCGTTCCAGAGACGATCGTGTCCTAACCGGTTATCCGTTGATTTACAGAGCCTGTGCTCTATGAGCGTCTCATAAAACGTTTTCACTCAGCCGCAGAACGAGAAGCCGATGGCAAAGCAAAAGGTTACGGACGGACTCTAGAGGCTGCCCTTCAGCGGGGAGAATCCAAACTCGCTCATTTGCATCAAATTGATGGGCCGGAGGAAAAGACTGAGAGAAACAGTAGAGCCACCACAACTAGAGACACAGGTCTTGAAAATCCTTGGGACCAAGAGGCAGAGAACAAGGAGCACGGTTCGCAACTATGGCGTGAGTTTCTTGAGGACCGCTTTGTCCATGGCCGAGACGAAGATTTCGAGTACGATGCTATTGATGGTAACGATGAATACGACACCCTGTCCAGGAACGATGCTGAAGATGCTTGGTTTGACCAAGAGGAACCCAGCTGGGCTGACGACGGCCAAAATACAGATGAGCACAAAAAAGCTCGGAAGCTAGAGGGAGAAACTGGTATCCAAGATTTCTAACAGTGTCCATCGTAGCCCGGGGATCTCACCTATGACGGAGGATTTGAATTACACGATGCGGCAACTCGATTCGACTTTCGAATTTTCGACTGGAGACTACTATGGACATCTCACCTACGCTGTGGAGAGGCCTTGTTCAATTCGACAACGACCCGAAACACAGAAAGTAAAAGGAAAGGAATTCCAGGCTTGACCAATATTGCCTCAACTTTCTTGGCAACGAACTATTTCATGGCGAAGCCGTCCTTGGACCGAGGTGATGAGCCATGGGGCTGCCACCAATGGCTATAACAGCCTTCTCAAAATTTCATAATACCCGGCTGGGCTTCCACCAACTGCTCCTATATCTGGCCTGATTTCCCTTTGGTTCATACACCCGGCGACTTTATCAGCTTTGCCAGCCTAAAAACGCGGGGGAGGAGAGCAGCCAAAAAAGCTTCGCAAGATGTCACAGCAGACAGCCAGCCCCATGTCGCAGTGTGTCGCTGGTCCACTCAAACCGGAACGCCCGCCCGCAATCCCGTCAGTGTGAAGCCACTTTGCGGGCCGCACGCGCCCATGGCCCGATCGCTCTCTCAACCTTTGACATTGGAGTGAATTTGGGGAAGCCCGGCTAAATTGAACTGATGGCTTCTTTGGATGAATTAGCCCATGACATTTACTCGGCGGGGCAGTCATGACGCTACCAGAGCTCATGACAATCATCCGTATAGCTGGTAAATAGCCAACGCGGGGGGATGTGGCCGAGTTTCACACAGACCCGTACACACTCGCACACATATATATAAGAGAGAGAGAGCTCCCATGTTGCGGTTTAGCGGCTATTATACTCCTCATCTCAGTCTTTTATAAATCACAACAAGCTCACTCTCCCCCTCCTCCCTCCTTACAAGAGCATTGGCAAACACTTGACACGAAAATGGCCCCCCTCATCACTCACCTCTACACAGCCGACCCTTCGGCACATGTCTTCAATGGCAAGGTCTACATCTACCCTTCCCACGACCGCGAGACAGACATTCAATTCAACGACAATGGCGATCAGTACGACATGACAGACTACCATGTCTTCAGCACCGACTCCCTCAGCCCTCCCGGTGAAGTCACAGACCACGGCGTCGTGCTAAAAGCCGAAGACATCCCCTGGGTATCAAAACAGCTCTGGGCCCCAGACGCCGCCGAGAAGGACGGAAAGTACTACCTCTACTTCCCGGCCCGTGACAAGCAGGACATCTTCCGCATCGGCGTTGCCGTGGGTGACAAGCCTGAAGGCCCATTCACACCGGACCCCGAACCCATCAAGGGAAGCTACAGCATCGACCCAGCCAGCTTCGTCGACGACGACGGCCAGGCCTACCTGTACTTTGGCGGCCTCTGGGGCGGCCAGCTTCAGTGCTACCAGCAGGGCAACGACCAGTTCGACGCCGCCTGGCAGGGGGCCCAGGAAGTCTCTGGCGAAGGCGTCTTCGCCCAGGGACCCCGCGTCGCCAAGCTCGGCGCCGACATGCGCTCGTTCGACTCGGAGGTGCAGGAGATTGTCATCCTCGCCCCGGAAACCGGCGAGCGCATCCTGGGTGACGACCACGACCGCCGCTTCTTCGAGGCCGCTTGGATGCACAAGCGCGGCGACACCTACTACTTCTCCTACTCGACGGGCGACACCCACTTCCTGTGCTACGCGACCGGCTCAAGCCCCCTGGGGCCCTTTACGTACGGCGGGAGGATCCTCGAGCCCGTCCTGGGCTGGACTACACACCACTCCATTGTCGACTTCCAAGGCAAGACGTACTTGTTCCATCATGACTGCGAGTTGAGCAAGGGCGTGGACCACCTTCGGTCGGTCAAGGTCAAAGAGATCTTCTATGATGATGAAGGCAAGATTATCACGACGACGACCGACTGAGCAAATGAGAAAAGTTCAAAAGCGTGGGCACGGGGTGGTTAGCACAGACAGCACTGACTAATTCACACAGTTTGAAAGGAAATAAAAATTGATTGTGTAGCTAACCTTCTTTCTATATATCAAGACATTCATGATTCTCAAATTTCTAGCCAATTTTTAGCCCGTTTATTGTCTTTCTCTATAATCAGTTCGTCTAAAATCATTTCGATCCCATCATTTCTCATAGCATGTGTCCTTTTTCTTTCTTTTTTTCTTCTTTTTTTTTTATTTCATATCTTGGCTTGGGGGCATTGCGTCCACCTCATTCCATGACACCCAGACGCAATTTATCCAAAGCCTCTTCATACCGAGCTGGGCTGTGATCCAACAACATGCTCGTACCAAATCTCATCTCCTTGAAGCGAGCTTCCACATCCTTGACATACTTTAGCACAATCCTCTGCGCCGGCCTGCCAATCTGGTCCTCGCCTGGTCGCAGAAACGCGTCTCGTCTCAACACTCTCTGGCTCTCGACGGTGAAGACTTCTCCAGGCGGCGATAGCTTTTCGTTGACCATTCCATTCCTCAATGACTGCAGTAATGGCAAAGCCCATTCAGCTCCATCGTCGCCAGAAGAAACCGGAGATCCACGATACCACTTGTCGGCAAGTCCACTCTGGAAGGCCCGCCATATTCTGTTGCGGATCTCTATCTTTGCTTCATGCTGGTCATTTCTGAAGGCCAAAGCGACTGCTTGGAAATCACGGAGTACACCCAGTGACAAATACGGAACAACGTCATGACTATGTATGATGCTTGTAATAAGCCCTCTTGTGCGTTTTCGGAGTGAGGTCGACATGGTGCCAGGCGGCCCGTAAGCGTAGACATGGATCGGTCGTTGCGGAGGGAGACGTGGCTGGTCGGGAGGCGGCACATTTTGGCCTTGAGGATTGCCAAGGTGTTCTTGAGGCTCCTCAGCCGTAACAAAACCAGTCCCTGATGGGTTCGGTTCTGAAAGCATAACACCAAGGAGGGCTGTGACTGCGCCACCCAGAGAGTGGCCACACAATACAAGTCCATAATCTGGAAACTCCAGCAATGCTTCTCGGAGCGTGACTAAAACACGGCCGTCCCTCCCGTATAGTAGTCGGCGAGCAGAAGCATGTACACCTTTGTGCACCTTATAGCCTCGCCCACGCCATTGAAGGACATCGTAATCACAGGTCAAGTCAGCCAAGACATCTTCAAATCCCAACGTCCCTCGACAAGCTAGAACAACTGTCCTTGCATCATGGTCAAGGGAAATGTAATGTACCAAAGGGACACCTGTTCCCGTCGAGCCACTCGAGTCTGCACCACCTTCGGGGTCAACAAAAGAGGCCAGCAGGATATTGTTCGAGCCGGACTCTGTGTGGTGGACAAAGTGCCTCACGTCAGTGTGCGTTTCATCCCAGGCCCTCAACATCGGCATCTCCTTTGAAATCCCCATGAATTTGAGAAAATTTGATCCATACGAAGCAGAAGAGAATCTCATATAACGACAGATATTCTGAAGGACATGAGCTCTTGGAAATATCCCTTCAACTTCGCCGTCTCGTCTGAGCACGCTTAATGCATCATCTGCAGTATATGCACTCTTTTGGTAGTAAGAAGCAAGCACCAAAGATGATTGAGAGTCATTGGATGCGAGGCTATATATGCTTGGTATGTTTGATCTCGCACGACGGTGGTTTACCACTGACGGCGATCTACCAGCAGGACTCAGGCCGTTTTCATCTCCAAGGGATTTTGGCCAAGGTGAATCGGGAGGTTTAATCCGAGAGAACGTGGGCGAAGTGGGCCTTGAGTTGGTCGTTGACTTGATGGAGTATGTATCGGTTTGCGACACAACCGAGTCATGATGATATTCACGGACTGAGAAGTAGCTGGCTCGAGAGGAACTTCGTGGTGGCAACTTTGGGTTGCTGAAGTCACCTTTGACCAAAAGCGACGGGGCCAGGGACTGTGTATTCTTCACTACAGTAGGCGATGGAAGGCTGCGTGAAGAAGAGGACGTCTTGCTTCTCGAATCTTTTATCTTTGGAGCTTGTTTTACGTCGTTAGGTGCCGGATCTTTGTGCCATATGTTAGAAATTGATTGACTTCCTTCCCTAAGAACTTGCTTCAGAGTCCCCTTCTTTTCTGTAGCTTTCCCCGTCGACGCCGGATCAGTCTTTCGTTTGGTGAGTATCTTTCTTGCGCCAGTTGATCCATCCCGAGAGAAGTCGGATTTGGTTCTAGAAAGCCCGGTGTCGATAGGGATCCGGACCCTCTTCTGATTTGCCTCCCGTTCAGGTTTCTGCTCGGATGTGGACAAATTCAAGCTGGCAGGTGTATTCGATGGCCTTCTTTTCCTGTTGGACTTTACGGGGTCTGGTTTTGCCAGTGACCTAGTGGGTTCCTGAGATGATGATATGTGTGACTGACGTTGACTTGCCTCCTTTGTGTCAGCCGTATAGCTACTAGGCGGAGATGATATAACAGTGGCTTGTATAGCACTTTTTGGGATTCTGGTTGGGATTCTGGTAGGCTCTTGATACTGGATTTGAGTGGACACCTCCTGTGTATCAAACACCCCGGTCGTAGGGGTACGCTCTGGTATATCTTGGTTTTGGTAAGTTGCGGTTCCAATCTTGGATCTCTGTAGTTTGTATACAACACGATAAGATGGACCTCGGTTGTTCTGATGACCTCCAGGACGGGAGTTTTGTGTCGAACGTGCAACTTTGGTCTCAACAACCTCTGCCCCAGGCACAGTGGGAAGAGAACGGGGTCTTGGGCCATCAATATCGATGGTAATTGTCTGGGTCGTAGAGATTTTGTTGGATATCGATACTATGGCTTCAGAGGGCAACGAGTTGGCGATTTGGTCTTTGAGTCGAGAGAGAACAATGTCCTCATCATCAATCGCGTTTCCGTAGCTTTCTTGGGCGAGTTCAGAGTACGCAGATATAGAGCTGCTACTCCGTCTGTGAGACAGTCTAGGTGTCAGGTCCGGCAAAGCCTGGGGGATTGTTTCTTGAACGTCTATTCTTTCGCCATCATCGAGGACCACGACATCCCATATCATCTCCTCCCATTCATTCCGACTAGCCTCTTGAGCGGGCAGCTTCCAACAAAGTCGCTGTAAATAAGCTAGGGCACATAGGCCAAGGGTAAGATCGATGACGCCCACGAGTTCTCCTTTGGCACCTATAGCAGTATCCTGAAACTCGCGACGGATCAATGTAATAATACTGGCAATAGCACGCGAGGAGTCGGTTGAACCGAGAAGTTGGTCGAGCGAAGAGAGAAATAACTGAGTAACATCCGAGGCCAAGGAGATTGTTGAGTTCGTCAGGTGGAACCCAGCTGTGGTCCAGAAAACAACTTGGGTCATTGCATGATGAAGGTTCTCGAGACTTCGTTCAATGACAGACTCGGCATCAACTGTAGCCAAGTCGCTTTGAGATCGAGAAAGGGTGTCTCTGCCAGCACGAGTGAGAACTGATTCCACCATACTCCTAGCCAATTCTAGGCTAGAGAGTGTGGTAAATCTCGCAGCACCCAACCCATAGTAGCCGGCGGCAGAGCCGATGCGTATGGCTAAACATGTAGAACGAGTTGCAAGACTGACGGCATGTGCAACAGGAGTTGGAAGAAGCGTGGGGCCTGGTTTGGGATGCGTCACATCAGGGTCGGGCGGGTTCTTGCAACTATTCATGGTGTAGATGTTATCATGGAGGATGTACTTGTTTGGGGGTGATATGGTGGGAAGCGGAAAGGGATGTGCAGAGGTCCATGGCGTCTCCAATCGAGGGAGGAAGGGGGGTCAGAATTTGATGGATGCCGAAAATAACATGATGCCCAATAATATCACGGCGAAGCTGATAACGAAGCAGCCAAGGGTTGATGGTATGCTGATGGAGCGTGGCGAGAGACCTCTATTAGATGCGATGGCAGGTATTGATTCATTCATTCACTCAAGCATAACCTAGGTACGTACCTTGTGTCGGCAGTCTAGGATAAGGCGGTGATGGATGGCGTGAAACATTTACATGTGATTATGAGATGGCATACACGGGACACGGCATGTGACGAAATCTGAGACGTTCTTGACAGGGGTCATCTGTGCCCTGTGCAAGAGTCTGGCATTGTAGGTCCCTATCGTTATACTATGGTAAGAGATGGAACATGATGTTGTATACCTGTACCCTGCCTGGGGACGAACTACAATCAGGTATCGTAGAAGTGGAAGATTCAAAGGGAATACAATGGCTGGCAATTGAACGGTTTGGCATAAATGATAGGGTTGTTTGTTGCAAGAAAAAAAAACAGAAGGAAAAGTGATAGAGAGAAATAAGGAAGAGGGGGGAACAGAGGGGGAAAAGAAAGAAAGAGAGAAAAAAATAAAGAAGAGCATGACCCTGAGTTGCAAGCCCCATTATATTTATGCGTTAAGCAAAATGGTAGAGCAAGCCAAGGAGCATAGTACAGGGCTTGTAATAATGATCATACAAGACAGAAACAGCCTCATGCAAGGATCACCAGGGGGAAGCGTGGTCAGCAATCGATCAGGAAAGAGTTAGATGAACACTTGCAATATAGCTATGCTATACCTGGGAGTGAGTATCTCCCAAAATGCTTAGCAAAGAGATTTACGTTAAGTTGCCTTCACAATAATCAAGGATAATCATTCTTTCTCAAAGCAGTCCAAAATATTGCTCTCGAAAACTTTTGCTTGTTCACAAAGAGACGTTACCAATCGTTTCAAGCCTGGCAACGCCTTGAGGCGCAGCAGCCAGAGAAAAGAATAAAGTGAGCGGGCTTCTCCCAAAACCCATTAGCTACGTCCGCCGTGCTCCATGTTGCCACTCTAGCTTTCATTTACCATCTGCCTTGTAGCAGACCCTCAACGTTAATTACCTTAGGTACCATGCTACTCTGTACATAGGTACGCAGGAGTAGTCCCGCCCACTGCTCCCCCGGCCGGTGCTCCTAATTATAGTCCAATCCGCTAGACAGGGCAAACACAGGTACCTGAGCAGTCTAAGGGAGCTAATAATAGGAAGCTAAAGTCAATGGATCTGACCGGATTAAAACACTTGCCCATCTCCCAGACGCTTCGTAGCTCAAGTAGTTTCCTTTTCAGCCTCGCCATCTCGTCATCCTGATCAATTGATCTCATCTTCACCTTCTTTTCATCCTCGCCAACTCTCCTTGTTCCTCAAACGCGTCGCCGACGTCAATTTTTCGACTCTCTTCCCCCAGTCCTTGATCTACCCCACGATCCTCAACCCCTCCTCATCCCTCCCTTCCCCTTTCAAAGCCGACACCGCCATGTCTACGAGCCTCTTCAAGTCCGACCTCCTTTCCCCTGAGGTCGCCGCCGCCCTGCCTGAGGGTTACAAGCTGCGCGCCTTGGAAAAGTCCGATTACGACAGTGGATTCCTTGATTGCCTTCGTGTTCTCACCACAGTTGGCGAGTTCACCAGCGATGACTTCGACAAGCAATACGACCACATGGCCGCTGCCGGGAGCTACTATATCATCATCATTGAGGACACCACCAGGGCTGAGCGTCCAGTGGTCGCGACTGGCGCTCTGATTGTTGAGCGCAAATTGTAAGTCAATACTGCTCGGACCTCGAATCCCCTACTACTTCATCTTGTGCAAACCCCCTTCGAATGCTGACTGTGTCTTTTTTCCTTCACAGCATCCACAGTCTCGGCGCGGTTGGCCACATCGAGGATATCGCAGTCGCCAAGGACCAGCAGGGCAAGAAGCTTGGTCTCCGACTCATCCAGGCCCTCGACTTCGTCGCCGAGAAGGTTGGTTGCTATAAGAGCATCCTCGACTGCAGCGAAGCCAACGAGGGCTTCTACGTCAAGTGTGGCTTCCGCCGAGCCGGTCTCCAGATGGCCCATTACTACGAGGGATCAAAGGGCAAGTCCCATTAAAATCCCTTTCCTTTCTTTTTTTTTTCAGTTTTTTTTTTTACGAAGCGAACGAGTCCAAACGAAACCCCCGGCATTACAAGTTAATTGGGCGCCTCTTCCTCCTCCTAGTCGCCGTCGTTGTCGTCGTTTGTGACATTGCGCTTATTTAATATCTCATTTGTTGACACATCACCCTGCGAGTACACGCATGCTGACGCGGGTTTGCGTGGTGCAGGAAGCAAAATCTAAACCAATAACGGTTATAGAATACGGTGCCGAGGAGAATATAGATTTTGGTTATAAAGAAACAAGAAGATAAAACATGATTCATTTCGATTTTTCCTGTTTGACACTTTTCGGAAACTGTCTTCTCCTGTGTCAGCTTGGGAGAAAACCCCCCCACCCACACTGGGTGAAAGGATGACGTGGGATTTCCAGTGATTGCCCACCACCAACGAACGTGTTTATTTGACCTCCGTGTCAACGCCTTGGATGTCCTAGGCAAGCCCCCTGTGATATCGGAATAGCCCTTGAGACAAATCAGCGGTCATTCTTTGTTCAGTTTCTCATTCTTTGGCTTCGCAGCATCAACTTGTCACCGAGTTCCAACATCAGTTCCAACATCAGCCTGAGTTTCATTCACATTGGGTTGGGGCCAGCTTATGTGTGTCCGTGCCTTATACGCCACGCCGCTGCAGTGAACATGGTGCCAAGGTCAGATTGTTTCATACCTAGATTGTACGACAAGCCCGCAAAGCGCATGACTTTCGGCTTCCGGTTCGATTTTGGTAGATATCCGACGTTACAGGCTGACAAAGACGGCTGGCATTTCCCTTATTACCCTTATTATCCAAGAGACTTTCCAGGACTCTTCTCCTCTTGTTTGTAGTAAATCTAAAAGATATTTCTCTCTAGGTCTCTATTCTCTTTTTTTTTTTTTTTTTTTTTTTTTGAGAAGTTTTGAAAACTTAGCCATCCCAAGGCCTCACTTCGACTCCTTCAACCCTGGAACATGTATGAAGAGCTGAATGCTGCATTTGCTCGAGTGCGCATCGCCGCACTCAAGTCAACGTGAGTAATATGAAAACATTACAAGGACGCCAACATCTCCCAATCAATTTTATTGAGTCATTGTGAGAAAAAAAAAATCATAAGCCAACCTAATAACTGTGGTTTTTGTTCCAGCATCCTCACCCAAACGCAGCCTTCCTCTCAATACGTGGTTCGGCATCACCACAGGACCGTTGTCACATCCCTAGGAGGCACTCATCGCCGAGAGAGGAGGAGACTAGCACGCCGAGCTCGCTGTTAGTGAACGCTGCAGACGAAAGCCGGCTCTCGTGTTGAGCCCGTATCACGTTTATGTTATGAATTGGTGAAGAATGAAGGCAAGCAATTGTTTCTATGTTGGATAAGACGCCCAGGAGGCTTCAATGACTTTATAACGATTTCTCTTTGTCCTGCTTAATTGATTTACCTTGATGCTTAATCTATGGTTCCTCTTCCCTTTCTCATTGCGCCAAACACATAAAACAAAGAAGTAAAAAAACAAAACATATGGATTTTACACACGCCTAACATTTTATCGGCCCATCCAACCGCCATCGACGACCAAGACATGGCCACTCACATAGCCGCTGGCCTTGCTGGCCAGGTACACTGACGTGCCCTTGAAGTCCTCAGGCGAGCCCCAAACTCCTGCTGGGATACGGGAAGTGATGCTCGCCAATCGCTCAGGGTTGTTCAGCAGAGCCTCGTTCATGTCTGTAGCGATGTAGCCGGGCGCGATGGCGTTCACGGTGACGCCCTTGGCGGTCCACTCGTTTGCGAAGCTCTTGGTCAACTGGCCCACGGCACCCTTGGACGCCGCGTACGCGGGGACGGTGAGGCCGCCCTGGAATGTCAGGAGAGAGGCGAAGTTGATGATGCTGCCGCGGCGGCCGGTGACCGGTGAGGGCTCGAGACCGAGCATGTGGGCGCCAGCGTCGCGACAGAGGGTGAAGACGGAGTTGAGGTTTACTTGGATGACCTGGCCAGACGGAAACAAGTTTGTTAGCGGTGCAAGTGTAAGTGAAAGTGGGAATAGGATTAAAATAGCACAAAAAAGGAAGAAAGAGAGAAAAGAAAAGAAGAAGACTATAACTGACCTCATTGAAGTCCTGGTCGGGAAACTCTTCGCAGGGATGTCGTCGCTGAATACCGGCGCAGTTGACAAGGATGCGAATCTGGTGGCCATCGGCAAGAATCTTTGGGATCAGAGCGCTGACTGACGCAGCGGAGGAAAGGTCAGCAGTGTAAACCCAAGCCTTGCGACCGAGCTTCTCAACTGCCTCCTTGGTGGCAGTAGAAGTAGTATCACGCTGTCCAATTGTCAGCAAGGAGGAAAGAAAATGCGACAGTAGCAGCGCATCATGTCATGACAATTGAAACGTACCTGAACCAAGATGATGTCGGCGCCAGCCTCTGCGAGACCAATGGCGACGGCCTGGCCAATACCACGAGTGCCGCCGGTAATGACGGCCGTTTGGCCTTCGAGGGAGAAGTAGGAGGCAGACATTGGACAAGGGGGGGGGGGAGGGAATTGGATAGACAGAGGTAGGAATCTTGAAAGTGGTGGTAGAATGGAAGCTCTGGTATGTAGGTAGCTTTGGCTTTATGAATGGAGCCAGAGAGCTACTGCGTAGTTATGAGTTCCGTACGTGGTGGGGTTATTGAAGACCAAGCCAAGTGAGAGAGACGAGGGGTGTGGGATGATGAGGGGCAATGAGTGGGATGAAAATGGGGAGGGGAGGGGTTTATGTTTATGATGGAGAGAGAGGTTGGAGTTTGGAGGAGGGGTGTATAAGTCTTGAATTTTGTCAAAGCCATCTTTTTCGTTATTTACTTGTTTCAATATTAGGTATTGTACTCATGTCACATCTGGTCTGAATCCAAGTGGCCTTCTCCCCATCATGGCTGAACAGACGGCGCAAAGCCGGCGAGGACTCAGCAGCAACAGACGAACACGGAGCTTCTACAAATGATATACACAAATACACAAATACACGCATGCACACACCCACCTCTTTCTGATTTACTGAGTGACGAGTTCTCTGGCCCACTGTAAACTACCAGTTTACTGTACATTGCCAAAAGGCGTGTACAGGTATGCGAGTCCAAGGGGAACTGACCCGGTTCTTCACGATTGAGAGGCTTTGAGTCCGAGTCAGATGAGAAAAGTTCGGAGACAAAGCCGATGCGATCAATGGCTCCTCAGCCATTGGGGGGGAGGAGGGGGGGAGGGGGCATGATGGCCGCCCCAAGATGGACCTAGAGGGACCCACGCTAGCTTTGTTACGCTTCCAGGATGGATTCCAAGTAAGAAGTGCAAGTGTGTTTGTTTGTACAGATGCAGTAATTGCCTACTTGGGCCTCGATTTGAGGCAAATCAGCTTTCCAAGAGCAAGACGAATTGGTTGCCATGGTTTACAATCTGCTGGACAAAGCCTTGAGGAATAGCCTCTATTACTACTATTCTTGTATGGAGGAGCACTGCAATCTCAGGCATGAACAAGACTATGAACAAAGACCATGAGAGCTGGGATGTAAGTACTCTGCATAGGTGGTCTCTGAGAGGGTAATGTGGTGGATAAGAGCTGTTCCATCCACCTCCTTGAAATGCCGTGCTTTGTAAAAGATCATTTGTAGTGAGTATCTGTAAGTCGTCATGCAGTAACAACAACATACCTACTCCATATACCCCCTTGCCTTCCTCGGCAAGCAGTCAACATTATTTAATTATTCTACCTAATGTACTACAATACACTACAATGCTGTAGCAACTGGCTAAAGTAGTCGTCTTGGGCCCGCCCCTCTCCCCTCTCCCCCTCCTTCGTCATGGAAAATACGGTGTCATGGGTTGGGGAGCTTCCATTCCATGTCATGGGACCTTTTTCTCAGTTTTTTTTTCTCCTTGCGTGGGGCCGACAAACTCGGCTCTCTCCCCGCGTTTCTTCGCCTTGCCGCCACTTCGACATCGGAGCCGGGAATCGCAGCCTACATATCCGTTACAGATTGTTCAAGTCCTGTATTACCTAGGTAGCTAACCAATGTAATTACTGCATCGATCCATGCAGCGTACCTGGCCTGTTTTTTTTCTCTTAGCTTATTAAAACAAGAGCTGGAGCTGATCTGAAAGAGACAAATCTACCCCCCTTCGTCCCCTCTTCCTATATCCACTTCAGTTCAGTTCTTCTCTCTCAGGATTCGTCTGCCTACTTCTTCTTTTCCCAGTTCTCTTAAAAGCCATACATATTCATAGTCCTCAAGCTCATCAATTGACTGGGCCCTGTATTTCTACATTACAACTCCTTATTTTCGATCTTGATTTTTGCCATCCTCAATCAACAGACCTCGGATAACCTCATCTCGATTTCCAATCTTAGCATCTCAGCTTTACTTCTCACCTCTACCACCTCACATTCATCCACCATCATGTCGACCGAGTCCGTCACAGCTTCCGTCCTTCACGGCGCCAAAGATCTTCGTCTAGTGAGTTATCTCCCTCCCTTTGCCTTTCCCTATCGAATTGAGAGTCATTTCGATCATTGACTTTACCCTTTTTCAATTTGCAATCCCAAAACTGACTCCCCATCTCCAGGAAGAGCGTCAACTCCCCGCCCCCGCCAGCGATGAGATCCAAGTCGCTGTCCAGGCCACTGGCCTCTGCGGCTCCGACCTGCACTACTTTAACCACTTCCGCAACGGCGACATCATCGTCCGCGAGCCCTTGACTCTCGGCCATGAGTCCGCCGGAACCGTCGTCGCCGTCGGCTCTGCCGTCACAGACTTCCAAGCTGGCGATCGCGTCGCCCTCGAAGTCGGCCTTCCCTGCGAGAACTGCGAGTACTGCAACAACGGCCGCTACAACATCTGCCGCGCCATGAAGTTCCGCTCCTCGGCCAAGGCCAACCCTCATGCCCAGGGTACTCTACAGGAGAAGATCAACCACCCAGCCCGATGGTGCCATAAGTGAGTCCTATTCCCCCAACTTACTGGCTGTTATTTGTAAGTGCTTTCACAGGCTAACCAGCACTGCTTTTAAGGCTTCCCGAAAGCGTGCCTCTCGAGCTCGGTGCCCTTGTCGAGCCTCTCTCCGTTGCCTGGCACGCCCGTAGCCGTGCCAATCTTCCCAAGGATGCCACAGTCTTGGTCCTTGGCGCTGGAGCCGTTGGTCTTCTCGCCGCGGCGGTGGCCAAGGCCGACGGTCTCAAGACAGTCATCATTGCCGATATCCTCAAGGAGCGTGTAGAGTTTGCCGTGAGCAATAGCTTCGCCGATGCCGGTGTCATTGTCCCCATGGAGCGCCCCCAGACCATCGATGACAAGCTCGCCTTTGCTCAGAAGGTTGCCACCATGGTCAAGGAGACTGTGGTCAATGGTGAAGCTGTTGGTGAGGTGACTGCTGTTTACGAGTGCACTGGTGTTGAGACATGTGTACAGACTGCCATCTATGTAAGTTGAAATGTCTCCCTGAGCTTGCCTCTGTCGCCCCCTCTCGATTCAAATCATTTTCAGAGCGCTAACACATCAATTTGCAGTCCACCAAGCCCGGTGGTAAGGTCCTCATCATCGGCATGGGTACCCCCGTTCTCACCATCCCCATATCCGCTGCTGCCCTCCGTGAAGTCGACCTCGTGGGCGTCTTCCGCTACGCCAACACCTACCGCCAAGTCATCGACCTCCTCGCTGATCGCCCCTCGAGCATGCCTGATCTGAGCAAGTTGCTGACGCAGCGCTTCAAGGGCATGGACCGTATTGAGGAGGCCTTCAAGATGGCCGGCAAGGTCAAAGATGACAGCGGCAACCTCGTCATCAAGGTGCTCGTGGACATGACGAGCAAGTCACGATCCAGTGTGTTGTAGAAATGTTGGTTGAACGATGGTAATGATTAAATGGAGGCGCTTTTCTTTTCTTTACATTTGATGGTTTTTTTGTTTTTCCTTTGGTTTACTCTATAGAAAACCTGGTCAAGGGTTTGGTGGGATTTATGAAATGAAATCAGATTCTGTATACTTGGTAGTAAGAAGCATTATCTTTTCTTGGTCATTTTTTGTGTACTCATTCTCGATCTTTCTCTAACTTGTGATATCTACTCGTAACTGCCTACCTATACGTCCACAACAGTACCACGACAAACGTATCTTTCAATACGACGGTCCTTTTGAAGAAAATCTTGAGTCCTGTTCATCCAAAATTACCCAAGTGATGTCATGCGCAAAATCGGGTTGCCCCATCGACTCCAACCTCACCCCCACGGAAAATGGAAAAGCAACTCCCCCCCAACGCGGACATATAGCTACGAAGGTAGTGTCCAAAATAGGAAACTTTCAGACGCAAGTTTTTGGGACTACGCAACTTTGGGATACAATATCTGAGGTCTTTTTTAATACAATTTTGGTTTCATTCGAAGTTTTTTGGCCTTTACTGCCTGAGCAAAAGCCTCTATTCTATTATATATAAGTTGACATTTTCTCTTTTTTTGTTCCTCTTTTGCAAAAATCCTTAACATCTTTCATTCCATCATATCATGTTTTAGGGTAGGGTAGGTAGGACCAAAAAACAAAACATTTATTGCTTGTCGGGGAAACCAAAGTTAATGCCAAAGGGAGGGTAGACATATCTGTGAAGTTCTCCCTTCTTGGTAAGATCATCAGAGTAATCGTTGAGAATCTTCATATCCTCGGCGTCGAGAGGCACAATCTCCTTGTTGGCTGAGATGCGCTCAGCGGTGACAGACTTGGCCAACACAGTGCTTCCTCGAGCAACTAGAAAAAAAAAAGTGTGTGCGTTAGTTATGAGTGTACCATTTCCAAAAGAAGATTTCAATGTTAGACGAGAATGTTTCCTCCAGGAATTTTCTTACCGTGGTAGCTAAGAAGGACAGTGGCGGGAGTAACACCCTTGCGCTCAGCAACCTTGAGGACTGGCTCAGCGCTCATCAGGGGACCGCCGGTGCTGCCCAGAGGGCTGTAGGCGACCACATGAATGCCCTTCTCTTTGCAAAAGTCGACAATATCCTGCTGAGGAAGACTAGGGTGGTTCTCAATCTGGTTGATGGCGGGAACGATGGTAGCGTGGGGGAGGAGCTCCTCGAGGTACTTGACGCTGTACTGTACGCAGTGGCAAAGCCGCGTTAGCTTTTCTCATGTGTTTTCTTGCTCATATATATAAAGGTGTATCTCACGTTGCAAACACCAACGCCCTTGGTCTTGCCAGTGGCAACGAGCTTCTCCATCTGCTTCCATGTGTCGACGTGGTTGTAGTCCCGGATAATGTCCCGAGAGCCATCGGGCTTGGTGGGGAACTTGTCATGGTTACCCTCGGGGTTGAGGAGGACAGGCCAGTGCTAGAATGAGAGTGTGAGCGTCCAAACAAACAAAAGAGTGTTCCCAGGCACCAATCCAGCCCAGAACTGAAAAGGGTTGAGGAAAGACTTACCACCAAGAAGAGATCAACATAGTCAAGGCCCAGGCTCTTCAAGCTCTTCTCAAGAGCAAGCTCGCAGCGGGTGTTGTATGAGGCCCAGACCTTGGTCATGACAAAGATATCCTCTCGCTTGACGCCAGCGTCGAAGGCGGCCTTGAGACCCTGGCCAACCTCGTCCTCATTTCCGTAGCAGTAAGCACCATCGACAAGCTTGTAGCCATCCTTGAGGGCGAACTCGACAGCAGTCTGAACCTGACCTGGAGCGGCCTGCCAGGTGCCGTAGCCGAGGGCAGGGATCTCCTGGCCGTTGTTGAGCTTGAAGGAAGTAGCAGCCATTTTTCCTTTCGTCTGACAAGTTATGTAGGTATGGAAAAAAAAGAAGAAGAAGAGTCAAGGGATAGGTACAGAGATAGAATAGATAACAAAAAGTCAACTGTACAGGTGCTACAAAGGATAGAGCTCTCGCGTTGGCGCGAAAGTGGGAGTCGAGGCTATGTTATAAGTGCGCGGAGAGCTTTGCCCCGAGTAAAGGAATGGGACGGGACCTAATCATTCAAGTGCCCGCGCATCATCTACGTTCTTTGCATCACGCATCTATTCCTTACGTATTTTTTTAGTCCAGCATACACACGCCCCCCCAACTCAATCCCCAATGTTTCTTTCTTTCTCCTGTGTTCCTGACTTTCGTCTCATGGCCGCGGGGTCAAAGCCGAGAAGTGGGCGAAATGTGAGAATCGAATCCCCACCACGCCATCTCAAAGCCCCCCTCGTCTTCCTCCCTCCACCCACTCACCCTATGGCGCCACGCCTAGTTACCTACTAGAGCGGAGCGAGGCCCCTCCTCTCTACTGAATGCTGGGTTTGGGGGATGTGTCTCCTCGGGTCTGAATCCCCCACGCACTCAGGAACTTGGGGTGTGCTACCCTTCTGTATTGTTACATCTATGCAGGCACTTCAATGGAGTTCCCTTGATCAAGGTCAAGACGGGAAATGTACAGGTTGTTCCCGCCCAACTCTGAACCAAACAGTAGGCACACTTGTAAAAGTAGCATGCATTTAAGCCGAGGAAGATGCAGTTCGTTCAAGTAGTTAAAATCACACCCCCCTTCATCGGGGAGGGGGAGCGATGCAGCTCTCCCCGTTGTGTGGGCCGAGTCGGCGAGAACCCCGGATGTGTGCCCCCAAACATCGAGTTTGGAGAGGCACACACTATGTAACACAAAGACAAAGTATCTACAATACTCATGGCGCCACAGCGACACCGGACTTCATTCTTCTTCTTCTCTGCTCGGTCTCGATCATCACAGCAACTGCTCAGCTTTGTTGAACTGTCTTCCGTGTCAATCGCATTCATTGCTGGCTCGCCACCGACTATGCCATGGTGAAGCAAACATGGAATGAGATGGTAGCCCAAAGAAAATCAATAGTCCCCTCTATAACTATGAGGTGCAAATATGGACGTCTAACAAATATCCTTCCCTAAAGTAGCATATTCGATCACACAAACGATGCTATCTATGCCTGATCCCGGGCAATATCGTCCAACCCACATTGTCAGGGTCGCCTCAGACCAATCAACTCCTTCTCGTTTGTGTCTCTTGCATTACCGACCCTGTTCAAAGAGCCCTTCTATCTTCTGTGAGGCTCGAGGAAGGGAAACACAAGCAAAAACACTATATGTACATGTACATACCAAGACAAAGGGGAAAAAAGAAAACACAAAACACACACAAGACTGTCGTCGGGGATATCCATTACAACGAAATAATTCGTAGAGCACTCTTCTTTCCTAGCTTCCATTACCCCGTCTAGTCACTCTTTGATTCATCATGTTGACTAGCCGGTCCGTAAAGGCAAGCTTTAGCCTGAGACCAAAACCCAAAGTCTGCAGGAGTATGTTAGTCTCATCCAGGGAAGAAAAATAACAAAACAAAGTGAGGCAATCGGAAACCAATGAACCAAGCCAGGATGGTGTAAAAAAAAAAGTGAACTTACAAGAAAAAGATCATGAGAACACCAAACATCTTAGCAATCAACCATCGGTTACTTGACACTCTGGACCAGTACTTGAGTAGCTCTCGTTGTGCTCCCTCAACATTATCCACGACGTCTTCTGTATTGGCGTCGATTCGCTGGATCATTTCGCTCTGTTCTGAGACCATGGTCGCTAGTTGGCCAAAGATACTGCCAAGCTCGCTGATGGTCTTCTCGATGGCTTCAATAGCCTCGCCACGCTGCTGGATATAGCTGTTCTGCGGCTGCGCCTCTTCCATCAGCAGCAATTGCTGGTCTCCCACAGGATTGAGGGATAGAGTATCAGCCCCGGGTGCTGGCGAATTTCGGTTGGGGGTTCCATAGAGAGGTGATGCTGATTGCTGCAGTGATGGCTGGGCGTGTTGGGATACACTAGAGATGAAGTTTTCCGTCCTTGACCTGGATGCCTGAATGTTCTTCGTTCTCGCTTCCAATACGTCTTTGAAGTTGACGGAAACATCCGTCAACTTGCCTTGAAGTAGATAAACGACATTCTTGTTGTGCTCGCTCTCTTGGTCTGGTTTAGGGTGCTGCTGCTTTGACATCATCTGCAGAGCGCCAATCTGCTGGTTCAGGGACGATAGATCCTGCTTGATAACGAAGGTAAGCTCGTTGATTTCGACGGGTCGATCATCGAAAAGAGTTCGTCTGCGAGCCACTATTCGCCGGCATTAGCATGTTCACTTGATTGTAGCGAGTTTGGGTCCTGAGTGGCGCAAAGGAGGAAACCCCAACCCCGAGATTGTAGAAACTCACATTGTGCAAGCTTTTCCAGCTTTCCCATGGTCGCCGATATTCCTCGACCGATCTCAGCTGCCTTACGGGCAAAGTCGGATCTTCTTGGGTTGCCATCGGCAGCGGCGGCAGACTTTTGAGCATCGGAGAGAAGGGACCTTCGCTGCGAGCCGGCCTTGTTGGAAGCATGACGGCGCTGAGCTTGAGCAAGCACCGACTTGAACTCAGAGGTTCGATCTTGGATAGAGGCGACAGCCATAATGATGGTTTGAATTAGAATTGGGGTCGAGGACGGACTGCGGCCAGCGCGGCTTCGATTCTCGAGAGTTGTATTATCAAATAGCGATGGCAGACGTGTCCGCCTAGTGCGCCTTTGGATTTAAGTCGATTACTGGGTATAAATGCGTCGGTTTTGGATGCGAAATGCCGGATTCGTTGAGATGTTTTTTTTTTTTGGCGTTGGGGCGGCGCGAAGACGTGGGCGCGAGGAGGCGAGAGATTAAGACAGATTTACTCAAGAGTAGGATAGATAAGGCAGCGAAATGTAGTTTGGAGAGAGCGTGTGTGAGAGAGAAAATCGATATGCAACAACGAAAAAAAAAGCCCCGGGATGAAGAGTTGATGAACCTAGGGTTGCAAGCAGGTGAGGGGGACAAAGAATAGCCTCGCAACGTAGGAAATTGTGTCAGATTAGTTTAATGACCTTGAGAAGAGGCTTGAGTGGTGATTTCCCATATCTTGGCCCCAAAGGTCCTTATTCCCCGGCCTTTTCCAAGGTACCCGTGCCGCCACGCTGTCCCCAGGAAAGAGAGTTCCGAGGAAACTCCGGCTGTGGCTGGTGACTCCGGATTTAGCAACGCATCCCCTATGGTCCAAACCGGGGCACTTGCCACAGGCCATGCCTCGGGGCCTTGAGGCATCTGGACCATGCAATGCATGCCGCAAGTTTGAACTCCAAGATCCAAGATCTACGAACGCAGGTACCTATTGATGTGTTGTCAATATCCCGTCCGCTTCCTACATGTTAATAAACCATCAAAACGAATCTACGTACCTTCTCGTAAAACTGGCCACGGTGATTGCGCATAACCCGTACATGGATTTGTGCTCACTACTCCCAGCATGCAAAATCATGACAAGAGGAAGTTGAATTTTTAGGTCTTTGTACTTACGAAAGGGTCACTTTTTTGGATAGAATTTCACGAGTTTACTGTCACAATATATTGCAGGCTCTGGTCTAGGTAGAATGCACTTTGAGTCCTGTCATCTCTATTTGGCAATACTTCTCCCTTTGCCAATTGACTGATGGGGGAGCCAGATGCTACGCCCAATCTCGTGGGGTTTGGGTGGAGATACCTTCAAATGGCTGTTGTACCGTTATTTAGCTACCTATGGGATAAAGTGCGTGCGTGACTATGTAGGTAATGAAGGCATATATATATTCCAGCTAGAGTCTCGGCTCTAGTAATCTAATTGTTGAGATTATACACTCTCAACGCAATAAACTCGTATTGGGGTAGAATATAAGTTACATGTTCGGCTACATATCAAGTTAGGTGTTCATGGATAAATCAAGAATCGACTTCTACACTTTTACAGTCCTTATTGGAAAACATCGAAACGGTCCATGAATAACCGTCTCGATTCGTGGTATTCAATTGCCCCCCCCCTCATTATGCGTAGAGCGAAGCTGCCTCTGATTGCGTCATCCTGGTAGGTTCCTCAAATTTAATTCGCAAGCAAGTGGATGGAGGGGGGGCAATGCAACGAAGTGGCGACGTATTTGTACTTCTGGGAACGACCATGGCACCATTTCAGACTCCTTCCTCTTGTGCCGTGTGCCCGTGGCTAGGGCGGCTCGTTCGGGCTTGTCGAAGGGTACCTACATTAGGTGCCAACTCAACCAGGAAGATCTGAGCCACCGGGAGGGTCAACCAGGTTCGTATTCGTTGATTGAAAGGTAGGAGGGTTAACAGAGTAAGACGACCAAGGATTGGGGGCCACAATATTGTCATCCCATAAAACCCCATAAGTGCTGATTGTATCATAAGAAACAAAAAGTGCCCCCCCGCCTTGCAATTCTTGCGTGTCTCGGAAGCGGCTAGTTGAGCATTGAGCTCGATACAGGAGGCGATGATTTATGCCTAATTTCTTAGAAGAGGTGAGAGGGGAAAATTACAGCCGCTATGGGCGAAGTTTTGTCTTGCCTACCTTATCTAAATGGGTACCCAGAAATACGAGTTTTGCCCGTATTCACTATTTTTTTTTCCTTGGTTGGACTGTGGATTCCCCCCCGCAAACGAAGGGTGCAGGCAGCTCATCGTCTCATGTTCATACCGAGTGCTGCCAGTCATCTGCATGATAGAATACACAGTATGCTTCTTCCTCACTGGGGGCGCTTATACTTCAATGTACCCAGCGAATGCAAATACTATTGACAACTAGCGGCTTTGAAGAAAAGTCAACAAGCCGGTTTGGAAGGTTGTGAGTGGCTAAAACGGCGTTTGTCGCGTTTCGAGGGCTTGACTTGTACGTGGCCGTCGACGGTTTGATACAGGGTCTGCGCGCCGCCAACAAGACGGGAAGTTTCATCCATGGATGTTTTGGCGGCAATTGGCTATAGGTCCGTCGTCAGTTCAGCTTGGCTACTCTAGGTAGGCATATTCTCCCAGTAACGGCTGCAGTGAACGTAATGGAGCTCGACCTCTTCTTCTTAGGCATCTTAGACACTTGCACGAGGAGTAAATAAATACGTCTTGAACACGGAAATCCTCCATTACATCGACTTTTCCAAGCCTCATGCATGTGACCTCCCCCTCCCAAAGGACCCAAATTGTCAAGTGCCTCAATTTCTTCAACGCTGGCTAATTAGGTACTCTCCCGCCCCCTGTCCAAGTTATCCTCTTGCTCCTAACCCCCTGTCATCCTGCCACATCAACACTCAACTTCCACTAGTTACTAGAAAACGCACCCTTTAGTGCACTGGTCACTGGTCTGGTCTGGTCTGTCCGCTGCATGCTGCTGTCGGCGGGTTTCTTCACTAAGACAAGAAGCCGCTACCACCTGCGTCGCCTCGGCGCCAGCCCCCCACCACCACCACCACCTCAGGTTGTCCCCGAGAGTAGTCCATCGGGCCCCGTCGTCGATTCGCCTCAAACCTGACCGCATCATCATCTGCTTCTGTATCGCATCCTGTCTTTGACGTCCTGTTTCTCACCTCCACCTTCTACTGTGCCTCAAGCACACACCTGAGCTTTTGTTTCCATTTTCACCATCCTTGGGTGTGCTCTTTTGATTCCTCAGGGCCTTTCCTGTACTGCTCGATCTACTTTTGTTTTACTTTTGGCCTATAGTACCCTTAGCTCCTCCTCACCCTCGCCGACGTCCTCCCCTCCGACTCAGCATCGTCATAGAGCCCACTTCAAGCTATCGCAGTCCGGCTTTCCGTGGATCGTCCCCCCTAAAGTTCCCAAGTGCCGTCGCAATCTCCCCCAAATTATCGACTTGCCTCCCACCACCCTCCAACCCCAAGAGAATAATGTTCCCTTAGTTGCGTGAATACTATTCGACACGCAATGGACGGGACGTACAATAACCCTTTCGCGCAAGGGCAGTCTCCATTGTACGCAGCTCATTATTTTCCCAACTCCTTTCTTTCGTGTGTTGGTCCTAACTGATATTCTTATCCAGGACACCAGATACTCCCTCAGGCGGAGCATACAAAGTCAACGTCAACCGTGCGAAGACGAGAAAATGGGTCGAGGCCAAAGTTCAGAGCTACGATGGAGATGACTGGGGTGACGAGTATTCCGACGATGACGACGAGCCCGAACCCGTACCTACACCTGTCTCGCGTGTCACATCTGGCTTGCGCCCTGTAGGCCAGCGATTACCGTCTGAGACGCATCGAGCATCCCCAAGGCTCGCCGAAATTGCTGCCTCTGGGTCTCGAAGTACGACCAGTCCACCTCCCCTACATATTCAAACCGGACAGTCCGATTCTACCGCTACGGAGCAGCAAACCGCGCCGACAATCCCAGCTCATGTTCAGGACTCCCCTCGAACCACTTCGTCTCCCGCAACTGGCCGAACCGCCTCACCAATTCTTCTCCCATCTCAACAAAGACAGACCCCAGCCGCTGCACATCAAGTTGAGCCACAATCATCCACACCTCATACACAGACGTCGACTCCCGCTCGGTCGTCTCCCTTAGTTCAGGCTATCGAGCTCTCACGCACTGAAGAAGATCGAAAGTCCGCAGGCTCACCATTGTCCACTCAGGATCATGTTACCTCTCAGCCCACCCAAGGCCCAGCGCCACCCGCAGCAGAGGTCGCCCAAGAGACTATCAACCCCCCGTTCAGAGTAGCAGAAAGAGAGCCGTCCCCAGAAAAGAGTGCTTCAGATGGTCATTCGCTACTACCAGACATGAAGCGCTTGTCTATCTTCACATCCGATTTTTTCTCATCTTCAACCAGCGAGCCTCAGAAAGGGAAAGTTGAATCGTCGCCCGACAAGCCGAGTGATGGTGCCTCGCCCGGGCTGGCAGGAGACGACGTTGCTAAGAACGAGGGTGCAGAGACTTCTACAGACCCCCAATCGCAACAGAACGAGCCCTCATTTTCTGTAAGCGGGCCCATCACCAGTCCCAAGAACCAGCTTCCAGTCCTCCCGGTACCGGATCCTCGATCAGTTCCGCCCCTGCGCACACCGAGCCCTGGTGCTAAGGCATCCGCCCCTCAGGAGCCGGTATCTAGCACTTCCTCCCACATGATGCACCCGGACATCACCCCTACTGAGCCCTTACAACCTGGCCGTTTAGATCATTCTCCGTCTGACTTTGCACCGCCGCCAATTCACCATGATCCAGCGTTAAGTACCAATACATCATCACCAGTTAAGGAAAGCGATATGTTAAGCGAAGAAATCATGAGAAGTCTCAGTCCTGTGGGTATTATGCCTTCAGCTTTTGACTCTGTCCCAGATAGCTCCAAACAGTTGGCACCGACTAGTAGACAGGACACTCGCAGCAGCAGCTATACTCTTCGTGACTACGACAGTTATTGGGCGGATTCACCAGATAAGCCGACACCTGAGGCCAAGGATGTTGATCCAGAAGCGGTTCCTGAACAACCTCCTATCCAAGCGCCTGCTGTTCAAGCGCCTCCTGTTCAAGCGCCTCCTGTTCAAGCGTCTCCTGTTCAAGCGCCTCCTGTTCAAGCGCCTCCTGTTCAAGCGCCTCCTGTTCAAGCGCCTCCTGTTCAAGCGCCTCCTGTTCAAACGCCACCAGAGGCGGTGCAGGAGATTGATAATTCAGAACCAATCGCGAGTCCCTCGAGTGGTGATACCCCTGCTCTTCGACGGCGATTTTCTTGGGAGGCAGAGCCTGAACAAAATAAAGTTCTCAAATCCGAAACACCAGTTGAGGAACCACCCAAAGCTGAGATTCCCAGCACCAATACCCCTTCTTCGCTTGAGCAATCCGATGTTCCCTTGCCCACAGATGTTGTATCAGACGTTACTAGCCCGCCGTCTGAGACGCCGAAGGCTGCCATGCCTCCAGCTTCAGATAATAGTGTACCACCTCCAGGTGCTCAACCACTACCTTCAATGCTTGACCTCCCTGTGTTGAGTGAGCCCGAAGACACAAGCTTGCAGGACATAGAAGATAAGCAACCATCGCTTCTCTCTGATAGGATACTGAGCGATATACCTTCCCGTTCAGTATCAGATGTGTCAGCACTGGAAAGTCAATCAACGACTTTCGATGCTCCCCTCATCCACCCTCGACCTGTGCCTCAAGTCAAGACTGTTAAGGAGATTATGGCCATGGGTACATCTGAAAAACGGATCAGCGAATATGATCAGTCGCGAAAGGCGTTTGCTGAGGCCGACTTGGGCTTGGCAACATGGATCGCAGCTATCAAGCAGCAACACCCCGAGTATGCTAATATTACCTCTTCCTTTAATGGAAACAGCTTCCAGGCTTCTAGTGGAGGCAATGCTGCAAGCTCGACTGGATCGGCTGCTCCGTCGCAGCAACCCTACTACCAGCAATATCTTAACGCTAGTTCACCGACAACTACAGCACCACCATCCGCGTCTAGCCGTTCTAGATTGGGAGGCTTGCCGCTGCCGACGCAGGCGACCAGCGCGTTTGGGAACTCTAGCAACCAAATTGGAACGAAGAGCAAGGAGTTTATGCACTCAGCTGGAAAGATGGGCAAGGGACTGTTGAGCAAGGGGAGAAGCAAATTGCGCGGCACTGGTGACAAGGTATTTCACTGACGCTTTCTTCTTTTTTTTTTAGAACCTGATGCCGTTGGGCCAATGTTTTGTTCTGTTCTTTTCCTATCTTCTCTCGCCTTAGGGCATGGAATCTTATTGGATTTAAGCTTCTCTCCATCATACGCTTCCAGGGCTTGTGGTGGTGGTGCACTGTTGGCCTTATGACGAGATGGTGTGTATGAGATAGGAATTTTACGACGCTGTTTTCCCTTTTTTCTGCCCACATCCTCATCTCACTATGCCATTGGCCCATCCAATTATGGTCAACCGTGAAAAAGAGAAAAAGACAAGAAGAGGATATTAATACGTTGTGGTTGATAGGGCGAACCCATCCCTCCTCCAGTGGTGCATCATCCCCAGGCCAAAAAAGAGAGGCGAGCATCCTGGAGCATAAGTATTGGTGCAAAATCCCGCAGAGAACCCACACCGAGTTCCGACAAAGACAAGAAGTGGCTCTCCGGCTACTATCCTCCTTCGTCGTCCCAGTTGACTCGTATGCGCCCTTTCCGTTCTGCGTCTTGGGGCAGCGAACCAGGTAGGAGACGTATATCGCTCGGATCATTGAGCTCCCGCCTCTCAGGCTCGCGAGGTTCCAGCTTGTCCCGGATTGTGAATGATGACGGCGCGATTGAAGCGTCAGGTTCCCACAGTAGAGACCGGCTCGATGATGAAGAACAAGTAACTCGTGGGCAAATTCCCGAGGACGGGGATGAAAACCCTAGATCTCGTTGGGATAAGTTTAAGTCGAAACTCAGGCAGCAGCAGGAACACCGGCAGCACCAGCAGCAGCCGACAATTGTATCAATATCAGCACCAGCAATTTCATCGCCGGTGCCAGTATTATTAGCATCAGTTTCACCAACGAAAGGTAAGGCGACCAGGGATGATGTGTCGGAACGCTCATCAGTGTCTGGAGTACAATTGGATCAGCACAGCGATATCGACTCGACTTATCCAGATGCAACAGCGGTGTCTGCGGATGAATCAGATGAAGTTTCGGTCTATGAGTACGATTGGACAGGCGCTGTAACCCCCCACAGCACAGCGGCATCGATCCGCATGTTGGTGGCAGAACCGACCCTGGTGGATGCGCGGCCCAGTCTGAGTCTAACAACTCCAACTGCGGCGGCCTCGGTAGTGCGTGGGGAAACGCGTCTTGCTCCAGTTGCTGCCGTGCATACCCCTGCTCACTCCCGTCAGGCAGCTCATGATTCTGCAGGCAGCGGTAAAACCGGTCAGCCTGGTCAGCCTGGTCAGGCTCAGGCCAAGCCCCAGACCCAACCACCCCGGGTCCAATCCAGACAAGCCCAGGTCCAGAATACAAGCCAAAGTCAGCCCAGTTCCAACGTCCAGGCTCAATTCCAGACTCCGTCCCAGACTCCGTCCCAAGCAAACATCAACACACAGACACGACAGCGGCGGCGGACAAAGGAGATGTCGTTTAGCAGCACACATCAGCAGCCGGGGGCTGATGAAATTCCTAAGCGTAATTCCTCCTTCATTGGCCTCCCGCCAATCAGGCGCGGCTCTACCTTTGGCCTGAGCTCGTCCTCGTCGTCGCCGGCCTTTGCTTCCACGTCTCAAGCCGCGCGTCCGGCTGCCGAGCGCTTTTCTCTTGACGATGATGACGAAGGGCCTCCCTCCCATCCTCCCCCTCCCGCAGCCTTTCCCGTCTCCGGGCCCGTCATTCCCGCCAATCCTCCCGCTGCTTTCCCGGGTAATGGTACCGTCGTCGCCGGCAATGGAGCAATTCAAACAGGCGTCACCCATTTTGCGGCATCTCATCCACCACCACCACAACCGATCCCACCTTCACTAGCACAACAACAAGAACAACAACAACAACAAGGACATGAGCAACAGCAAGGTGGTGTCGCACTCACAAATCAAACAGGCAGTATGTCATTCCAGTCTGACGAAACGTCAAAATTCTCGGGTCCGCCGGAGCGGTCAGATCCAGTGAGCAATTCAATGCACCTGCCAGACACATCCGGATTCCCAGAGGACCACTACGGGGAGCACCAGTCACTACGGCCCCAGCAACAAAACTCGATGCCTTTTGGTGGTACTGCTAGCACTGCAGCCAGTGGTGGCAGTGGTGGCGGTGGTGGTGGTAGCGCGCCACCTATGATACCACCCAATATGGTTGGCAACCCAATTCAGAAGCTCCCGCCTTCCGGCCCTTGGAAGCTTGAAGAAAGTCACCTGAGCGAGCCACTTCATGCTGTCGCCAGAAATCGCGCAGGCACCGGCGGCTCTCAACAGCAGGCTTACTCTAGCTACGACAAGGAAACCGGGGTCACATTTCCCCAGGAATCATTGGCATACCCGACGACGTCGTCGCCCAGACCGAGACTCAAGGCGTCGGAGGTGCCCCCATCGTCAACCAGGCGCTACCCAGAGCTCTTTGGAGGCCCAAGGTCTAGGAGCAATTCAAACGGTAACATTTCCCAACCACCGCCGCCGCAGCCTGGTTATCAATTGCCGCCATCGCAATTGTCGCAAGACTTCACCGTGCCTCCCGCCGCACCGGGCAGTTCCGAAGGTGAGGGAGCCAGAGAGCAACGCGGTCACCAGAAGACCTCAAGTCTCTTCAAGGATTTTGGTAGTCGTTTCACCAAGCCATCTCCAGAACATCAAGGCTCCTCACCGGCGGAACCCAATGTGACGCGAAATTCCGCACCGACGCCAGCTAACAAAGGCGTTGAGTGGTCGGTGTCTGACGTCTCGGGCGAGGAGATGCAACAGAATCCAGGTCCAAAGAAACCTCCAAGGGGAAGCTTCCTCTTCAGTCTTCGAGGCCGCTCTTCAGTAGACCACTCGCCACCGGTTCAAGCAGTTCAGCCTCAGGTAATTCAACCTCAGGTCCCGATGCAAGCTCCTCCTCCTATCAGCCAAGACCAAGCGAGACCAGAGACACCTCAGTCTCATTCTGAACGGAGGCACTCCCGGATTGGCGCTGGATTCGGAGCATTTGCTGGTGGGCATCTCAAAATCAAAAACTCAGGCCCACCACCGCGGTCTTCAACCTCAAGCATGGTCAACGAGCCTAGCAATTCAACGGAGCACATGTCTCCTTTAACAAAGCGATTTTCCGGGTTTACTGCCCGCGATAAAGTTGGGAGTATTTTCCACCGTCAAAGCACTGATATGACCCCAAAGCCAACTACGCCCGTGGGTATGACTCCTCCACCCATCGTGGGGGGATTTCAGCGGAGCAACACTGACACTCCTGTATCGCATGGACAACACCACACACAAATGCAGCAAGCTAACAGTCCGGATCGTCGCAAGAGACGTGGTTCTACCAGTGGGCTAATATCAGGGTTACTTGGTCACAACAAGCAAAAGCAATCGCAAAGTAGTTTTGTGGGCCATCCGCAAGAACAGCCTCAACCCCGTCTGCCACAATTGCCTCCTGGACAGAATCCTCTTGGACAGCATCCTCCACGACAACCGGGACCATCACCCCTTGGGCCATTCTCGCAAACTCAGCCTCGGGACCAGTTTGTTGCTAGGCAGCCTCAACAACCACTCCCTCCAGGACAGCCCAATTTTGGACCAAATCCCGAAGGACAGATTCCTGGCGGGCAACCTCCCGCCCGCCCATTGTCTGGATTTGCCCCCCAGCTGCCTCCTCTTGGGCCAGTGTCCCCTGTTCAGCTTCAGAAGGACATGCCATGGGGTCAAATGGCTCCTGCTCCTCCTGGTCAGACTCCTCCCCCATCGCACTCTCCCACGCATCCACCAATGTTGCGGCGTATGACAGGAGCCTCTTCATTGGACTCACAGGTCCAGCCAAACACTGAGCGGCCTGTTTCCAGTGAGGATGGCCCTCCGGATCAGGACCAGACAGTCGTTATGCAGGCTGAACAAAACACTTCGCAGGTTTCCTTGACCCAACCTCAGCCTATGCCGCTCAGGCGAGATTCGGCATTGGTATCACGGGAGACTCCCGCAGTGCCAAGTATTCATGATTCTCCGCGACCTTCAGTTCATACTGGGATTGCTCCTTCAGATGATGGTTCTACACATAGGCAGCTTGGTTCTGATGGAGTGTCCCCAGTCCGTTCAGCTCCGCTTTCCCATGTATCCAACCATACCTCAAAGCAATCCTTAGACACGGCTATCCAGCAAGGAGGTATCGACAATACAGAGCCACGACGACCCATAATGGACTCGCCTAGCCTGTCTTATCGGTCTGCCCAGCCCATCCGTGGTCGCGCTGATAGTTACACCCGCGATGAGCTACCATTATCCCCAGTTTCTCAATTGTCAAGAACGGGTCCTCCGTCTATTGTTTCTTCGAACCTTGGGCAAAGCCCGCGCCTTGCCTCGGCGGCAATTGCTGCTACAACTGGTCGGGGATCACAGCCCGGAACACCTTCAATGTCGAGGGCTTCCAACACGCCGCCAATGCAGCATCAAGGGTTCTCAACTCGTATGGCACCGCCGCTACAGAATGCTCCTACCTCGCCGTTGCAGCAACAACATCAGAGTCTCCCATCGCCCATGTTCCAACAGCAGCAACATCAGCCTCTCCGCTCTCCACACCAGCAGCAAGGACAGCAGCAGCAGCCTCCATTTCCTAGGATGCCACAGCAACAATCTCGCCCATCTTCTGCTTCCCAACAACAGCAGCCACTTCCCTCTCCTGGCCTGCAGCAGCAGCAAGAGCAGCACCCCCCGTCGCCACAGCCACAGCTACAATTCCAACAGCAAGAGCAGAAGGCCCTCTCATCAGCTGCCTTACAACAGCAGCAACGAGAGCAACGACAGCCGCACCCTCCAAGTTCTCCTTTCCAGCAGCAGCAGCAGCAGCAGCAGCAGCAGTCTCTGCCTCCCACCGGTCTGCCACAACAAAGGCAAAATCAGCAGTTTCTAGTTCCCCAGCAAGACAATGGTCCATCGCGGACGCAGACACCCAGTCTCCATACTCGGCCGAGCTTGCAGACGATGCCCAGTCCGTCATCTCAAAGCTCCATCCCTCTGTCTCGACCTTCATTACAGTTGGCACGCCCCCAAATCCCTGCTGATCAAAATGCGGCTCTCCGTAGAGCACCACCAGCGATGCTACACCCTCCTCCTGAACAAGCCAATTCATCGTCTAAGTGGAAAGGTTTGAAAAATCGAATGTCCGCTCAGATGGTACCCAAGCAACCTCATGAGCAAGGACATCCCGAGGGTGTAGAGAAGAAGAAGAGTCGGTTGTTCAGTGCATTCAAGCGAAGTTCAAAGGCTCCCCCAGAGGGTGAACATGGCCAGCAGAGTTTCTCCCACCCACATCCCCATGGCGCTATGAACATGCAACAACAGCCACAACAGCAACCGCAGCAGATGTATCCCCCTAGTCACAATATGAACATGGCACGGCCAGGACAGCAGATGTCACCAAACCCACAAATGATGACTCGCCCTGGACAAGCTATACCTCCTGGGCAGCAAATGCCACCAGGCCAGCAGCAGTTAGTTCGTCCTGGACAACAGATGTCACCAAACCCACAGATGATGGCTCGCCCTGGACAGCCAATGCCTCTTGGACAGCAGATGCCGCCGGGCCAACAGATGCCAATTCGTCCTGGACAGCAAACTCTCGTTGGGCAGCAGATGTCACCCAGCCCGCAAATGGTCAGTAGCCCTGGTCAAGTTATACCTCCGGGGCAACAAATGTCGCCAAACCCACAGATGATGGCACGCCCTGGACAAGCTATGCCTCCTGGGCAGCAAATGCCGCCAGGCCAGCAGCAGTTAGTTCGTCCTGGACAACAGATGTCACCAAACCCACAGATGATGGCTCGCCCTGGACAACCAATGCCTCCTGGTCAACAGATGTCAATTCGTCCTGGACAGCAGATTGTTTCTGGGCAGCCATTGCCCTCAGGACAGCAACAAATTCGCCCACAACAGCAGGGATTTCCTCAGCAGGTGGCTCCCGGACAGCCAACTCCCGTTGGGGAACGGATGCCACCTAGCCAGCAAGGCCTCACACAGCAAGTGGTCACTCCTCAACCAGTTCTTCGACAGATGGGGCCCCAGCAACTCCCTCCTCAACAGGGATCTCCTGGACAGTCAATGCCTGGTGGGCAACAGGTTCCTGTGGAGCAGCAAATTCGCCCTCAGCAGCAGAGCCCGCCGATGCCGCAATCACAGCAATTCGCAGCGCAAAGCTTCGCTAGTCGGCAATCGATGCAATTCAACAGCCCACCGATGACCCAACAGCCCATGCAGCCAGTCACCTCTCCCACTGGACAGCAAATCCGTCCAGCAGGACCTCCTGTAGGTCAGGTTATGGGTCCTCCGGCACAAATGCAGAGACAACCTGGACCTCCAAGCCAGCCAGCGGTGAACTCTCACCAGGCTAGTCCCAAGGGATTCCAGCTTCCGTTCAAGTCGCAGCCTCAGCAACAACGAACAGGGCAAAGGTTCATTGAGCCGCAATATGACCAAGTACCGATCCCTCAAGGGTACAACGCAGTGCATGGTGAAGGAGGCTTTGCACCATCCCCTTACAAGATAGGCCGAAACCTGCATCATGAGAACAGTTTCCATCAACAGCAAGTGCAGTCACCAGTGGAGGAGATATCACCGTCGGTCTACTCCCAGCCAGACACGCCTCGGTCTGCGACTGGCCCTGGCCTGTCAGCATTCAGGGGACCAGCTCTATCACAGCTACAGCTACAGCCACAGCCACAGTCACAACCACAGTCACAACCACAGTCACAACCACAACCACAACCACAACCACAAATACCAGTACCACAGCCAACTCCGTCTCAAGACCCTAGTCGTATTGACCATGATCCCGAATACCAGAGGAATCAGGGAGATTTGACAACTACTTCGGTAACCCCTAGCTCCGTCAATGGATCCTGGCAAGCACCTCGTCAGGGACAGCGAGATTCCAGCGATATCACTCATATTACCCCTCAAATGCAGCGAGTAGATACTCCTACCAGCGATGGCAGCAGTCATAGCAGCAACGCAAGCAACGGGGAGCGCACAGGTGTTATCCACACTAACAACTTAAACGCCCTAAGAAACGAAACGGAGTCGAACGACCCGAGGTCGCCTCAACAAGCATGGAGTGAGAATGGTCTCCTTAAACCTCAGACTGCTATTACGCCGCCCAGTCTCACCGCTGGGTCTATAACCCCGTCAAGGGAAACCACATCGCCGGTGTACGATGGAAGGAATGGCACGGGAGAAGATCTCTCGCGGCCGATCTCTCTCAGCCCTCCGATAGGAGCGGATGGAAAGCTTAGTCCGTCTATTTCTCACGGATACTCAACGTCTGGAGTTAGTGACCAAAGTTTAAGTCCAAACCCAACCAAGGTCGACACTCAGGGTAACTCTGAGGGCCTTGGAGGTGAAAGCGAACCCGCAGGCGGAGATAAGCCTCACAGCAGTGGAAAAGATCAGGAGAATAACGTGCCGCGACAGTTCAGCACTAGCGGACTTGTGCGGGCTCAGACACGCAATCGTGGCGCACCTGCCGAGCTGGCGGATACGGAAGATGCTCGTATGCGAAAGGTGCGGCTTGAAGGTCAAGAAGAGAAGATTCACTACGATCCTAATGCGGACTCGGATGGTGAGCCACCGCCTCAGATGAGTGCAACGAGCTATCCGGGTCAAGAGTGGAATCCCTATGGGATACCGGAGTATGAGGAATGGAATGACTAGATGCGGTAAGGCGGCATGGTGTGTGTAGATGGTGTGTTAATGGTGTGGTGTCGTTGATGGGCTGACGTTTGATCCATCTCTATCTGCCTTATTTCTTTACCTTTTTTTTTTGGGTTTCAAAACTACTATTTTCATGTATATATTCACGAGGGGGGTTGTAATAACGTGAGGTATTACCTCAATTGTCCTTCTTTCTTGGCTTTTTTTTTTTCATCTGTTTGCCTCAACTTCGTTTAGTTGGATTTATCCCATGGCAGCACTGGCCATGGCTCATACCCCTTTTTGCGAGTTTGGGAACCATTTACCAGGTCGTGAAGACCTAAAAGCATTACTTATCTACTTAATATCTGTGAATAGAGAGATTTGTCTGGTCGTGGATGACAAACAAATTGAGTTGTTGAACCATACGTTTGCTAGATTGCACCTCAACAAAGTACTTGGTATGTTGTACATCCTGTGCACGCTGCAAGATTACTCAATTGACCCAAACACTTCATCTATCCAAATGGAAGGGGGGGGCGGGGGGGCGTTTCTACTACCTTATTACACATATCTGTAGAACATATCTTTTGTCCTATATGACTGTGGGTCGACAGTATCGAGGTGGTGAGGGAAGACCAACTCACTTTGTTCACGACCTACCCTACATGGCTACCCAAACTGTCCACCCAATTGACAGAAGGGACTCAATACATTTTGTTGGCAGAGATGAATCAACCAGCGCATGGATGTTTTACTTTGTTGCTCGCTCCTTGACCCTTTCATCGGGGTCAAAGCACATGCCAGCAGGAAAGTCCCGTCCCGCATTCCCCGGTGTGCGGTCCCCGACCCCCCTTGTTTGACTGAATGACAGCAAACAAACAAACAAACGAAAAAAAAAAAAAAAAAAGGGAATGGAAAGGGGGCAGATAATGTCAAAAACAAAGAGGCTTGCAGGTGGCTTAGGGGGGAACGATATGATGTGAAGCCCATGTAATATTTTCCTTCCCGAACTCCTTTTCTATGTCTCCCTTGGAGAAACTGCGTGACTTTGTATCTAATCATGACTATCGAGACTTGGCAGCAATCTCCTCAATATGCCAATCACCCCAGCGTGATATGTACATATTACGGTATTTACGGTATTGACGACAAGTTCAGAGAACAGAAAGACTAAGGTGCCGTTGATTCGTGTATGTATAGCCAATATAAATGAACGAAGGCTTGAAGACACGAGAGTAAGCTGGAGCTGAGACATGCACGTCCAGCCATGGACATGGATGATGGTTGCGGTAAGCCCTTGCAAGTTTGCTTGCCAAGTCATCTCATGTTATTAGGAGGTGCTTTTTGGGGGATAATTAGCAGATCGGACACGGACGAAAAAAAGCTCCTCTCACCATTCAATAGCGAGGGGACAAGGAGGAAGGGAAGGGGAAGGAAAAAAAAAAAAAAAAAAAAAAAAAAAAAAAAAAAAAAAACCCCTTCAAATGTAATCTGTACCAAGTAGACAAGCATTGGTAAAAGCGTCAAAGTGCACCAAGGAACCGAAATGAGGATGGATAAGATTAGGAGCAATAAAAATCGTAGCTGCTCACCTTTTCCTAATGAATTGGGTCCTTGATTCAAGGCCCTCCCTCCCGCTAGATCATCCACTAACTATCTACCACGTAGACATACAGTACGTTACGTGTTGGTGGATTGTTATTTTTATTTTTTTATACTTTTTATATTTCCCTCTTCCTTCTTGATGGGGAACTGAAGTCTCGACAATGGTTGACTAAATATGTAGCGAGCTGGGAATCGATAGTCTCAGAGGCTCAACAAAGCGAGATAGAAGCTAGCTAAGGTAATTCACTACCACGTAAGCAGCCCAACGAGAGAGAGCTACTGCACCCCTGCAGCAAGACATGGAACGGAGCCCGTCAGTGTTTGTCCTGCGCTGTTGTTGTTGACTGGTTCATGGCTGGGGGGAGGGGTGTTTGCGTTGTCCTTCACGTAGGGCTTCTCTCTCTTTCTCTCAGCTCCCAGCTCTCAGCTCATCCAACGGGCCGCATGCGTCTGGTGTCTTGTGCCGTTTTTCTTTCTTTCTTTCTTTCTTACACGTATATCATCTAGGTAGGTAGCTAGACTACCACTCCGTTAATTATTATGGAGTTATGTGATAACCCGGGGGGTCTAGTTTGATCCCCTCGATTTGCTGTCGCATTCGGGTTCAACGATTTGCAGTAACCTACCTATGTACACAGTAAGTAGCACGTTAGGTCCCCTACCTCTCTCTTCATCTACCTACTGCGCAGTAATCTGTACTTGGGTCTCAAGTACCCAGCCGCAAATCCCCCCCCCCAGTAGATCAAGAGAGCGGCCAGGTTAGGGATGGTGGAGCCCCGTCCGCCTGTGGGAGAGCCATACCGGATCCGGGCTAGCGCCATAGGTCACTGTCAGGGTCGCTTTCGGGGCCACTGTCAGGGCCGCCCGTGAATGAGGTGGCGCTGGCCAACAAGCAAATTTGGGCTGGGTTGGTGGTTACTGGTGGTACCTGAGCGTGCTAGGTTCAAGGGTCCGTTTCTTTTTGTTGTGGCTTCGCCATGGCGCTCGATGTGTGCCGCTATCTAAGGTACGGATGGAAAAATAATAATAATAATGTTGCCCCCCTTCCCTGCTAAAAACCAGCCACAGCTTGACATATTAGACGACTTCGTTCAGGCCTCTATATCTGAATAATGAAGAGCCAAGGAGCCCAATTTACTGGGTCGCCCGCTTTTGGGAAAGGGATGGGGGGAGGGTCTTTGAACGCTACAGCGCCTAGCCGATCAAACCCTAGGAAGATAGATACAATAGTCTACAGATAATACTATGTAATTAGTAACATAGAAAGGTAGGTGAGTTATGTATGTACTGACTTGCACAACTTTGACGCGCTGCCCGTTGTTATTGCAATTATCGGTGAAAGAGACTGTTAGACATAAAAGATGAATAATTCGTTGGACATTGTGGGGGATCACACGGATCTTTTCGTCTTACTCGGCCATTTATTGAGTAATACATGGTACTTTACAGATTACTTGATTCACATTTTATGTTTGCTTATTTCCCTCCTTGCCTTGTTGGCATCGTCCTTGTTGTTTTGTCGCCCCCTGCACAGTATGTATGTACCTACTCACTTGTTGGTGTGACGCGAGTGCCGTGCTCCCCCCTAATAGTACTTCCGAGTCGAGTACCCACCAGCATCTCTTGTCTCACATGGCATCCCATCCCTATCCCCTTCTGGCCTGTCATGAGTCGCATCTTGAAAGTTCGTTCACAACACATCCAGTCCGGATCGAGAGAGAGGGAGCGTGTGTGTATAGGTGTATGTGTGTGTGTGTTTGTGCAGGGCATGGCACCTCGGTACGGAAAGACTTCCCCCGCACGCAGAACAAGCAGGCAGATTTCGTAGTTGCCCCGAACGGTAGATGCAAGTGCTAACCCCGAGAGGCGGGCGGCAAACGGTGCCTTTCTTCCAATCTGATTGAGCCGTGGGCATCACATCGCATCGTATCGCATCTCACTGTCCAGTGGATGATGACATGTGGGTATGCAAACGCAAAAAAACCCGAGCACAGGGAGAGAACACGCTGGCTCTGCTCCTCCGGCTCCGGCTCGAGATTAGGCTCGGGTCGGCAGGCGCAGCTGCAGTTGCAGCTGCAGTTGCAATGGGAAGGGGGAAGGGAGAAGGTGCAAGGTGCCGGGCGCAAGGTGCAAATGCAGATGCACGCACAAGCAAGCGGAAGCGGAAGCGCAAGCACAACACATGCACCTTCCTAGGTTCATCAAACGTCACAGAGGGTTTATTACTGCCTTTACCTTCTGTAGGTACCTCATCTACCTGCCATAGCACAAACAGTACCTAAGGTACCATGCCTTGTGCTGCACTGACGAGGGTAGATCAGTGAGGTGATTGATTGACTGACTGATTGACTGACTGGGTTGACTGAGCCTGGCTCCTTCTTCCCGAATCGTTGCTTTCGTCTACCGATGGATCCCGTTTATTCAAAGTTGGTCAAACTCCATCCGAACTGGATCTTGTGATTCAAACCTACCTTACTTACCTACCTACCTAGGACACATAACCACAACTTACTTTCAACATATCTGTCCCAATCCATATGCATGAATCTCGCCCTTTTTTCCTTTTTATTTCACATTCTACTACATACAGACTCCCGTCCCGTACGTATTCAACATAGTCCCCACGCTCGCCGCCTCATTTCGCTCTCCACCCCCGGCCTCCCCCCCCTTGCTGAGACACCTCACCCGCCCGACGACTTGCTGGTAGTAGGCGACACGAACGAGACTAAATGAGAAACGAGAGGAGAGAGACCTCGTACTGCCAGACAGCGACCCGCCAACAAAACCCAGCCACAGTCCCTTCTCCGCTCTGCTCTTGATAAACCCCGGCTGCTCCAGTTCCTCAGCTTGTTCCTCAATCCGTGTTCACTACGCAACCGCCGCCCTCGTCTTCCCTGGAACTTGGGCCTAGATCCGGCCTAGGGCCTGCCTTGTCGCCACCACACCAAGTACTATTACTTCACCACCTTTCTCCTCTTTCTGTTCCTGTCTTTCCTTGATCCGTCGGTCGATAGCCACCAACTTGTCGTCACTACTGTGACATCCTCGCCCCCCCGGAGGATCCGCTCTCGCATCCCATTCACCCATTAATCCAATCCATTTATCCATCCGCTCTTCGTCACCTTCTTTACACCCCTTCTCATTCATTCCTCTCACGACTGTCGACATTTGCGTTTCCTACCCTTGCTGCATCTGGTTACGGATTCAATCTTTTTTTTTTCTCTTCAACGTCACGTCACGTCACGCTCTTTGGGCCGAGAGCACACGACTTTTACGACTGACACATATCACTCACCCGCCCTAATGGACTCGTATGTTGCTGTTTTTGTTCTTCAACTTGTCTCGGAGTCCTATTCCCACTCTGGGCAACCGTTCCCATCCGACAGCATTGTTTCTTTAAAGTTCTCCTGCTAACCGGCGCGCTCCTGTCCTTTCGCAGCCTCGTCACAACCATGTCCGCCGCTGGCTGGACGCAACAACTTGCTGGTATATCATCGGAACATTCACGACGCTCTCCGAGCCATTTTAGTTCGCTTGCCTCCGTCGCCTCTACTCCCAACGATCGACCCCGGACTCCCTCATTAACGCCCGTCCACACTCCTGTGAAATCCGCCTCTGTTGGAAACCTCGCCCTCAGTGGCTCTCCTTTGATCAGCGATGAGATGAATACTATTCCAGACCCTCGAAGTCGTGCAATGAGCCCAGCAGATGAACTCGGTGCCCCGAGTCCCAGCCAGCATCCTGATCTCACTGATGAAGTTGCGACCCTCAGCAACAAGCTAATCAATGCCATCAATCATCAGACTCACCTGGACGACTCCCTCTCTAGTGCCCGTCTTGAGCTCGAAGCCGCGCGTGACCGTATTCGCACTCTTGAGGCGGAGAATGCTTCTCATCGCGAGATGATGACTAGTGATGTCTGGATACGAAAATCGACGGTGGAGACTGAAAAGAGGCAATTGCACGCGAAAATACTCGAGGAGCGACATAAACGGCTTGATACCGAAAAGGCCAAGAAGAAGATCGAACAAGAATTGGAAAATCTAACTACTGCTCTCTTCGAGGAGGCGAACAAGATGGTTATAGCTGCCAAGGAGGAGGCCAAGGTGGATCACGAGGCCCTACAACGAAAAAATGACCAACTCAAGGCTCAGCTTGCTGATTCGGAAAGTCTTCTCAAATCTCAACAGGAGCAACTTTCCGGCCTCAAGCACGTCATGGAGCACATGGCCGCTGAACAGGAGGACCAAACCAACCCTACTGCACCTTCATCTCCTGGACTTAATAAGGTGGAATCTGGAGAATATCTTGAACCTACAACCGCGGATCCCGAACCGTCACCTTTGGCGGCACCTGTCGAGCCCTCGCCCCCAACCTCCCTCTCACATATTATTCAGCCCGTGCTACGGAACGATATTTCGGCTTATGATGATTTTGTCAGTTTGGCACGAACCTCCCGCAACCGCGCTGGTAGCCGTGTCTCTTCGAGTTCTATGAACGCCCTGACTGCTTTGACGAGTTTTAGCTTGGGCGGATCAACGTCGAGCGCTCATCCATCTAATGCATCTACCGCGTCTTTGACCACATCCGCACAAACTAACGGCAGCGCTCCCCAATCACCAAACACACCTGCGTCCACTATTAGCGTTAACTCGACGGCCTCGATGACCCCTCTCCCTCCCCTTAGAGAAACCAAGTTCTACAAACGTGTCCTGGCTGAGGATATTGAACCTACACTTCGTCTTGATCTAGCTCCCGGTCTGTCATGGCTGGCTCGCCGAAGCGTTCTTACCTCTGTAACAGATGGCTCTCTGGTCGTTGAGCCGGTCCTTGCCCGGTCATCTTCTTTCCTGGCTATGATGAAGCCTCAATTTTATCCCTGCTCTCTTTGCGGCGAATCTAGGACGGACCCCAAGTACCTGCGAAACCATCGCTTCCGAATCAGCGAAGCGGATTCTGCCCAACGCCACCCACTCTGCAACTATTGCTTGACCCGTATCCGTAGCACTTGCGGCTTTTTGGGATTTTTACGCATGGTCAAGGATGGCCATTGGCGCACTGACGACGAGGATCATGAAAAGGCTGCTTGGGAGGAGAGTGTTAGGTTGAGAGATCAGATGTTCTGGTCTCGACTCGGCGGCGGTGTTGTCCCCGTCACTCAGTCAGCACTATCAGTGGACCTGGAAAAAAGCCCACGACCCAGTGAGGAGAGCCGTGCTATGCTCAAACCCGCCTCAAGAGAAGCTTCTCCGGTGGATCTCGACAGAGCCGCTCGGACAGTGAAAAAGGGTCCAATTGAGGAGCCCCATACTCCTCCAAACCAGATGGACGGTGCCGCCAGCATCCGCAGCTCCATCAACTCCTTGGAGGTCAAGAGCATATCTGGATCTGAGGGAGTCAAGCGCTTGTCTCTTTCGATTCCGTCCAAGGACTGCTAAACATCTGTGGATCCTTGGAAAGAATTGAATTCATATCGGTTTCACACTTGTGATGCCTTGTATATCATATCACATCACATTCTTTGTATATTATCCATTGGATTTACTTCACTGCGGCATGGTCAAACTTTTGATATTGGGCATGGCCTCCGTCTAGCAGGGGCTTTATTATATGGGAAGAGAGAGGAGGGGGAAAAAAGAAAAGGAAAGGTGAAGCAAATTGGTGGGACTCCGACATTCATCGCCATGACCGTTATGTAATTTGGGTTGGGAATAGGACGGAGGCGGGTGAAGGGAGAATTTGGGGGGGAACTTGTCGGTCGATTGCGCAGGCGTTTCTCGGGGACATGCACATTCTTTATCGGCGCTTCACGGTTGGTCTGGGCGAGCATGGCTTTCTTGCAAGGGGGATGGGCAATGTTTTTTGTTTCTTTTCTCTTTTTTTGCCTCATTGTTGAGCGTCACGATTGGATTACACACATACACTATTTTTTAGATTTGCAGCCCATTATAAACATCATGGCCGCTACCAATATTTGTAGTTGTAATAGAAGAAGATCAACAAACATTTTGCAAAGGCTTTTTATATGGATTTGATGCCCGTTGACCAGCTAGTCGGTTCGTCTTGTGTCGGCTAACAAGTGATGTGCGTGATGTATCTCTGTGAATACCCAATCTCTAGGTTTCCTAAGGTACCGTTATGAACAACTCCATTTTTTATCCCTGATCACATCTGCAAATTCAATTGTCTCTCTCCAACGAGTGATTCAAGCAACGCAATGATGAGGGCAAAACAAAGTCAAGTAGATAGGGAGTTGTATTTTTTTCTTTCTTTCTGTCTCTTCCGCTCTTCCTCTTTCTTCTTCTGGCATGAACATGAAGTAATCTACTCGGTCTCTGGCATGAGGATGAAAGCGCCCATTTCGATTTGAATAGGGTTTTTTTTCTTGTCATAGCCAAGCACCACATAGCCTGTTTTGTAGCCTACAACCCTCAGCCATTTCGTAATTGATATTTCCTCTGTCCCCCTCCCTTCCATCCACTCCAGTTTAAAATAAAAGGATACAAATGAGAAGACGTCATGTCCCGCCATCCCGGGTAAAAGTTCAGATCAGGTTTCATCTCCTTATGCTGACACACACACCTCGTTGTAATTAATTTTTTTTGCGTCTCGTTTCATTTCGATGGCCAGCGAAGAATTTTTTTCATCCATCTCGCAATTCCCGGGGAAGAAAAAAGAAAAAGGGGCAATAAAAGAGAATAGAAAAACGAAGAAAACAACAATAGAAAATCCATCTTCCACATGAACATAGAAACCACCAAATCTGGGTTTGATTTCCTTCTTTCGCGTCTCCCAATTCGTCATCAGATGATATGAGTACATGGTTTTTACACGGGGCTCAGTGAGCCACGCTAAAAAATGGAAAGATTAGTCATTTGAAGGCGGGAAAGTTGATACCTCGTTGATATCTCCCTTTGCCTGCTGACTGGGCCATCTACAGCTCTTCGTGGACAGCAGCCTCTTCCTTCTCAACCGAAGGCTTGGGCTTCTCCTCGACCTCATTCTCTTCGATGGAGGTGGCGTCCTTCAATTCACTAGCAGGCTTAGGCTTGGATTCCTCGGCCTCCTTCTCGCCATCTTTGCTGGCCTCAGGGGGAGCGGCAGCCTCGTTCTGGGCCTTGTCATTGACAGTCTCGCTGTTGGCGCCCTCCACGTCGGGGTGAGGAGGAGCAACACCGATGAGCTCCTCCTCGACCCAGCCACCCTCAGGGGCCTCCATCTCGTTGCCAGCTTCGTCCACAACGCGCACCTTGGTCTCGTACTTGGTCTTGAAGTCGACCTTACCCTCTAGAGCCTTGACCTGCTCATCGTTGAGGAGGTTGCCATCCTGATCGCGGTACTCGACCTTCTCTTCTCTAGCAAGCACACGATGCTGTTGCTCGGCCTCAACAGGAGCTCCCGAGATATTCGCTTCCTCCTTTTGCTCAACAGGAACAGCAGGCTGTTCAGGAATCTTGGCAGCCGTTGTAGGAACGACGCTTTCGCTGACTGAGGGGACCTCAATGTTGGTGTACTGGTCATACTGCATACAAACATAGTTAGCTCCAAAGCTGTCCAGGTTGATGCTGTGGATGCATACGTGGCGGCAAACTCGAATCAAGGCAAGAAATGCCGTGCCCGAATTTCATCATCCACGGAGGGGCATCCTTCTCTGTGGAATAGTCTCGGAAACACTTACGTTGTCGAAGAAGGTGTTGCAGTCAAAGTCCCAAGTGTCGAAGAGCTTCACTCGCTTGCATTCAGCCCTGGTCCAGGGGCTGCCATAGGCGAGAGGAGCGTAGAGGGTAAATACAGCTGCGGAAAGGACGAGGAAGGAAACCGTGGCGATGCGGTTGATGATGGGGTTCTCACGAACACCGATACCCGGGACGCGCGCGGTGGCATAGTCAAATATCTGGCAGAGAGCAATAATGGCGAAGTACAGAGCGGGGAAGTAGTGGTGAAGGAAGAGCTGACGCTTCATCAGGTAGAAGGGGAAGTAGTGCAGAGCCCAACCAAGAATGTACGTGCCAATCTCATAGTCGAATCGCTTGAAGGTAGGGTTAGCGTAGTCGGCACAGCTTCGCTGCCATCGGAGGACCGCAACACCCTTGAACAAGACCCAGATAGCAATGCCGATGGTGGTAGACCACCAAATGACGGGGTTACCAATGAGGTAAACCTGGGTGTGATGTCGGCCCCAGAAGTTGATACCACGGCGCAGAATGGGCCAAGACTCAGGGCGAGAATCCCAGGCGTGCGAGTCCGTCAGGCCGGCGTTGGTGGTCCACATGACCTTGTTGAGCTCGAGGAACTTGCCAAAGAAACCAGGGTTGCGGTAGTTGACCTTCTCAACACCCTCTCCAAGCATAGGATGTTCGTTGTGTTCAATGTACCAGATGCTGTTAGGCACAGTACCGCCACGGGCGCAAGTAACCTCCTGCTGCTCCGAAGCCCAATCCGGCAGCTTAACCTTGTGAGAGAAGAGGGCACAGCCAGTCATGAGATGGACAAGGCGGAACTTGGTCTCAATGGTTCGGACGCGCTTCTTGGCGATGGCACCGTGGGACTGTCTCCCCACAATCTCAATACGGAAGAAGTCGTTGGCATCACCCTCAAAGCCCTCGTAACCGTATGCGGAGACTTCGTTCTGCCACTCAGCCTCAGTAATCGGGGGTCGGACATCATGAGAGTGAAGTCGGCGGTGGGTAGGGCGGTGGTAAAGCCTGATGACACTGCCATGCTGGAGATACTCCGGCTCGGGCAGGGCATCCCAAGCAGTGGTGCCGTTGATAGGCTGGCCATCGATGCCAAGGGGCTGAGTCTGGTTCTCCAGCAGCCAGACGTTGTTTTCGTCCTTGTGAGGATAGAGGGTGATTTGCTGCTGCTTACTACCGGTAGGATACATAAGAGCGTGAGAGTGAAGATAACCACCACGGGTGTTGAGATGGCGAATGCTCACACGGCTTCCCATCAGGACATCAGCAGGTACATCTTGCATCCCCTTGTTGTTGAGGGTAGCCTGAAACTCAGAGCTCATGAATCCATCCCCGTCACCAGGGTTTCCAAGAATGGCGAAGTGAATAGCGAACATAGCCATATAGAAAGTAGCGGGAATGACAATAAGAGCGAAGGTGCGAGCGAAGAAGTGCTTGAACCAAAGACGCTATGAATCTTAGTTAGACGATAGAATTCAACTGGAGGGCTAGCAAAAGGAAACTCACCATGGAAACGTTCTTGTTGTCACCGAGCAGAACCCAGAGCTGAACAAGAGTCAAGGAACCAACCCAGGCGATGGTGAAGAGACCGACCCACTTGATGCTGAAAGTAACACCAAGGCCGAGACCAGAGAGAATGAGCCAGAACCACCATGTAAGCGAAAAGGCCTTCTCAGGGCCGAGCTCATGCTGGTTGGTGAAGCAGGAGAAGGCGAGGGCGGTGAAAGCAGTTGCCAGAACGAGGGGCGAATCGAGAAGGATCAGACGAGCCTGTGTCAACAAACCGTTTTCTATAGAGAGGAGTCAGCGAAATTTCCTCAGGGAAGCAATTGATGCTTCGCGAAGGCGAATTGGACAAACTTACCAAAGATGATAAGGCCAGCACCCATAAAGGCGGTCATGGTCCGGCAACCGACAGCCTTGAGAGTGAAGAACATGGAAGGGACAACAAGAACACCGCAGATGGCTGGGAAGAGGCGCATGGCGACATATGGGACACCAGGCTCGAGGTAGTCCTTGCCAATCTCCTTGAAGTCGAAGTTGCCATTGAAGCCCGCGAGCCATCCGACGAGGGCAAAGAGCATCTTGGCCAGAGGTGGGTGCACGTCCATGAAGAACTTGCCCTTGATGTACTTAGAGGCGAATCCTCCGAAGCTATTGGGAAAGAATGTTGTTAGCTTGCGTGTTCGACGACTCGACTTTTGTCGCATGAATTCGCGAAGGAAACTTACTGGACCTCATCGAAGACGACGCTGGTAGGCTGGAAGATCTTGAAAACACGAACAACGGTCGCCACAACAATCAGGGCAAGGGCGATCCAGTAATCGGAGACGGGAAGGAGGAAGACATCGTTATCTTCGACGCCTTCGGACTTGTATGAGGTAACCTTCTTCTTGCCAGACCTGGATTTGGGCCTACGGGATGAGGACCGTTGTCGTGGTTGTTGCGGTTGGATGGCAAGCTGGGAAGGTTGTTGCTGCTGCTGCTGCTGCTGCTGCTGCTGCTGCGCCCTGACAGGCGGTTGGGGGCTTTTGCCCCTAGAACGACCCATGTTGAAGAAGAACTTGAGGAATTCGAGTCAACTCGCTGGGAGCTTTGGGCGGACTGGATAGGGCTGGATCGAAACGAAACAATCGAGGCGATCGGCGGGGTGAGGTCAAAGGAGGGTTTGTAGAGGAAGCTGATAAGCAATTAAACAGTCCTCATCGATTGACTCGATAGGAAGGCAAAAGTCGAAGATAAGAAGTAGAAAGAAAGGAATTAAAACGTCGAGAGGTCGGGACGCGGGAAAAAAAGGAGGTCGACCGTAGTAGCCAGCAAAGGCCTCCCGTGATGATGAGGGCGGAGGATATGAAGTCTTGATTGAGGGAGAACCACTCGACCTTGGAGAGAGGATAAGAAAGAAAGAAAGTAAAAGATAGAAAAGCGACACTCGAGTCCGCAAGCAAAATAGACAGAGGGAGAGAAAAGGAAGGCCGCTCAGGGGATCGCTGCACGAGGAACTGAACACGGGTGCGGCTGGGCGGCTGGGCTGGCTGGTGGCTTGTGGTAAATGTAGCTACAGTGGCCTTTTCGAAATCCAGGTCCTGCACGCAGCACACAGCTGAAGATGGTAAGTGAGCCCACCCCCTGGAAGACTATTTGCTTTGTCGCCCACTTTTAGGTACAGTACATTGGTCCCAGACAGAGGCGCACGCAGACGGACAGAGACAGTCAACGGCCAGGTACCTGGCCCGCCCACGAAGTACCCCAGCCTATCTGCCTACTATTCCTAGAAGAGGCTCCCAGCTACTCCACTGCAGAAAAATAAAAGTGTCTAGCTTTCGGTACCTGCGGTACCTGTCTGTTCCAAGTCCAGCCTGGTCCTGCTCCGCTAAAGAGGTACAGTACATACGCCGCAGGTAGGCACTTGGCTCCAACGACGACTTGATGAACCCGTTTTCGACAACGATACTTGGCTGAGGGAGGTGAAGATGAAACAATTCGTATGCTCACCTTTTCACCAGCAGCGTCTCCTCTTCCTCATTTTCCCATTTTCTCTCATCTTTATGAAGATATGCGTACATATATGTGTAAAAGTAACCACCCGCTGACTGCAAAGGCTTTCGGAAAGCTCGTGTCACAGAAAACTGATATTCCCATGTATTCCAAAAACAGACCATTCCGCCTCCCCCCAATGTTTCATCGGTTTGGGGATTGGAAACAAAATCGGAGACACAGTATCCTGATTGATGGACGTGTTAACTTTACCAAACAGCCAAACTTCCAGGGGCCCACGCCGTTGCAGGCCCCCTCCTTATTGTCACTCTTTGGCCTTTGCCTTAACCCAACTAGTGCTACTTCAGCCGCAAGCCGCAACTTGGTTGTGGATCTCTGCACACGCCTGGCATGGAGGGAGCGGGAAAAGGGTGGTTCTCTACAGGATGCATCTGCAACTGCATCTGTACTGTAATTTATTCCCCATGTTACTTCGTATCCGTCTGACATGTGCTCGGCGAAACTTGTTGACCCGGCTTGCTGCTATGTACCATGAGAAGACGACCCCTCCCCTATTCTCTTATTGCATATAAGTAGTAAATCACAGCGCTTTTCAAGGTTCGACTCTCAAGCCAGGGCTATGATGAACATGTTGGAGTATTGAAACGCTCATGTGCGATGTCAAGTATTTCGAATTGAAACACTGAATTTTGGTTCCCTTCTGGCTGGTCTCTGATACTAGATCAGTACATTTCTAAATGCCCGGCAGCCCTTTCCTCATGGTTCTGTGGCCCTCTGAAATGGAAAAAAAAGTGTCAGTACTCAACAAAGGATGTTAGAAGCCGAGAATGAATATAAATCGCCAGATCTATAGTAAATTGACGTGTCGTCGCCAACCGATCAATTTACATGCATTCTTGTTTGCTTGGTCCAACGTATCCAGTGCTGCTGCTGCCTTGGTCTCTCCAATTTTGCTGACTGGCCGCGCACTGCGGGTAGTCCTGCGGCTCCAGGTCCCCGGATCAACAAATTTTCCGGCAAAGCTTCGCCTTAGCTTACTATCACGAAATTTCCCTGTCATGGCATGGTAGGTAACATTTCATATCCATTCGCGCCGCGTATTTCTCAACCCGACGTGTTAATCATGGCCGCCATCGCGACAAATGGCGATGCCGCCCTCGAAGAGCTCAAACCCCCTACTGGAGTCGTCCTCCCACCCCGCGAGATTCGTAATGTCCTCGAGAAAACGGCTGGTTACGTCGCGCGAAACGGCTTTGTCTTCGAGGATCGAATCCGCGAGAAAGAACGACAGAATCCAAAATTCAGCTTCCTAAACCCCAGCGACGCCTATCACCCTTACTACCAATGGCGCCTCGAAGAGATCAAAGCTGGTCGCGGTACTGCCATTGCCGCGGGCCGTGCTGCTGAAGCTCCTGCGCCTCCACCAAAACCTCAAGGTCCGCCTAAACCCGTCGACTTCCAGTTCTCTGCGCGCATGCCTCGGATCAACCAGAAGGATCTAGATGTTATTCGCCTTGCCGCGCTCTTTGTTGCCAAAAACGGACGTCAATTCATGACCCAGCTCGCCCAGCGCGAAGCCGCAAACCCTCAGTTCCAGTTCCTCATCCCCAACCACACCTTCCACAATTTCTTTCAGCACATTGTCGATCAGTATACACTCTTATTGAGAGCGAGCGGGCTTGGAGGCGAGGGAGGCAAGATTCAAGAGGAAAGAATGGCAGAGTTGGAGAAGAACTTGGAGGATAAGTTTGCCATCCTGACCCGAGCCAAGCAGAGAGCCGAGTACGCCAAGTATCAAGAGTCTGAACGACAGAAGAAGGAAGAGGAGGAAGAGAAAGAGAAGGTCGAATTTGCGCAGATTGATTGGGGCGACTTTGTGGTTGTTGAAACGATTGCATTCAATGACAACGATGATCAGACCAACCTCCCGCCTCCCACGAGCCTGTCCGAGCTGCAGTATGCTTCCCTTGAGGATCGAAATAAAGCCTCCATCAGCTCCAACTTGCGCATCGAGGAGGCTATGCCTGGTGAAGAGACCAATTACAACGCTTCACCTGCCGTACCCCAACCCTCATTTCCTCTCCCCGTCCATCCTGGGCTTGCGCCACAGCCCCAGTCCGTCTACCAACCTCAGATGTCACCTTCGGCCCAGGCTGTTCCCGCAGGCCCACAACAACCCCAAAGATCTGCCCAGGAGGAGGAAGAGGAGCGCCGAATTCAGGAGCGCATGGAGCAGCAGGCGCGAAAGCAGCAAGCACATACGGAAGCTCGTGGTGGTGGTGCTCCAATGAAGATCAGGGAAAATTATGTACCCCGTGCTGCTCAGAAGAACGCCAGCAAACAGGGTACACAGATGGCATTGTGTCCCAACTGCAAGCAGCAGATTCCCATGAACGAGTTAGAGGCTCATATGCGAAGTACGCCCCCGCGGCCCCCTTCCCCATTCATTTGGTTGCGCAAGAAATACTAACTCATTTATACAGTCGAACTCCTGGATCCAAGCTGGAAAGAGCAAAAGGCCAAAGCGGACGCCCGCTACGCGACTACATCACTGGCTCATGTTGATGTGGCCAACAATCTCAAGCGTCTTGCCAGCCAGCGGAGCGACGTGTTCGACCCTGTCACTGGTCAGGCCCTCTCGGAAGATGAACTGGCCAGGAGAAAGAAGGCTGCTATCAATAGTTTTGACGGCAACCTAGATGGCAAAGCTCACCCCCAGGCTGCTCACATGCAGAGCGTCAACGTCGAGGAGCAGATTCGCGCGATCCACCAGAAGTTTGCGGATAAGAAGTGAACAAAAGGAGATTTCTAACTTGAAAGAAAGCAAAATGGCGTCAAAGTATCTCAGATCTGATGGATGAGAAGGACTGTCTTGCAGTTAACAAACTCCGCAGGTGGCCCTCAGTGCTGGAAAGAATCGGGGATGATTTCCCATAGGATTGAGGACGGTGCACCAGCAGGTCATCTTTTGGGTAGGAGGGTATCTGAAGATACTTTGGCCCGCTTAAGAGATTGTTAGGCGTTGGTTGGCTTGGCCCAAGGTGAGGCACATCTGGCGTTTTGATTATTGAGTGAATTTCGGGGACTTATACGACTTGTTTCAGCTCCAATTCTCCGCAGCAAAAACCAAAGACCCGAAGCGCTTACAAGCAATTTGAGCAAGGATGGATATCCTCGTGTGTCTTGGGCGTCGCGGAGGCAGAGAACTACTTTGCTTATTGAGCGGCAAATTGAGGTGATATCGAAGAAGACAGTAAACATATGGATTGAAGGAGAGAATAAGGAGAGAATGAACTCTACTTCAGGTGTTTTTGTATGGCTTACAGCTGCTGCAAATCCCTGGCTGTAGGATGTTTTATTACAAAGCGAAATGGCTCAACAACCAGACCTTGCCACACCATGTGCTGTAAATTAGAATGCATAGCTGCTTTAGGGCCTGTATAATAAAATGCTTCTGTCTTTTGACATCAACACTCATGCAGCTATCTGTCTGCGTACGTATGGTGATGTAAGATGGGCTGGGTGTCCAGAGGGCTGGATGTAAGTGATAGTAGGGTTATATTGTGTTTTTTTTTGGGGGAGTTAGATATGACGTACCCGTTCCTTTTTAGGCAATTGTTTTGATTCACTTGCCAAGTGGCACGAGCGGCCTGCAATAGATTCCAAACAATATGGGCTGCAATATGTTGAATCTAGTGATAGATATCTGGAGATGTTATCCGACTTATCTGAAGTACAGAGGTACATAGGTCAGATATCTAGGTAAGGTACGTAATTCCAGGAAGTAGAACTCCGTAATGTACAAGGCTAAGTACCATGCAACTATTTTACATAGTATCATTCCTCTCTCCTCTTCTCCTTCCCCCACTTCTCTTTTTCTCCTCTCCACCTTTCTCTTCTTGGCGTTCCATCTATCTCGCTCTCTCTTTCTCTCCACATAAAGTAGCTACAATTGCGGGTACTTGCTCTGAGCCGCTTAGATGACATGTTAGCCAAGTACCTCCTTGGCTAAACTAGGTACCTACCTTGCTTCTGGATATACGAAAGCCCACCACCAAGAGGAGCCTCCCATCGTCTACTACGTACGTCCATCTGACCTCCGGTCCAACTTTTTCCCCTTCCTGTTCTCGTCTTGTCATCCCAAGCGCACAAGCTCGACTCAACGCCTCACTACTTACACCCGGCCTCATACGTTACCGGCTGAAAAGAACTTCTTCTCTTCTCTTTTTCTTTTCTCTCCAAAACACCGCAAAGCTGGCGTCCGAACAGACTCCCGGCCTCGGCGCCGGCACCGACTCCATCTCGCCCGAGTCCCCCAAGACGGCGAACCTCCACCGTCCCATCCTCCAGTCTATGCCCGATACTCGTCAGCAGAGCTTCGATGAGATTTACGGTCCTCCTGAGAACTTTTTAGAGATTGAGGTAAGCTCGTTCTCTTTGGCGCCTCAATTCTCTCAAATTTGTTGCCCCCTCCTTGTCCCCTCCTCCCTCTTCACTTCTTCGGAATAGTGTCGCATGCGCACATTCATGGAACTCTGCTGCCATCCAGTCCTCGTTAAGAACCTTCATATGCCCGGCTAACACGCTTGGTTTTTCCTAGGTTCGAAACCCGCGAACTCACGGGATGGGCCGTTCCATGTACACTGATTACGAGATCCTCTGTCGCACAAATATCCCCGCCTTCAAGCTCCGCCAGAGCAGTGTCCGCCGTCGCTACTCCGATTTTGAGTACTTCCGCGACATTCTCGAGCGCGAAAGTGCCCGCGTCACTATTCCCCCGCTGCCTGGCAAAGTCTTCACCAACCGCTTCAGCGACGACGTCATCGAGGGTCGCCGCGCGGGACTAGAAAAGTTCCTCAAGATTGTTGTTGGACACCCCCTGCTGCAGACTGGGAGCAAAGTTCTGGCCGCCTTTGTTCAGGGTAAGAAAAAATATGGCGCGGGGTTTATTTTCTCCCCCTCCTTAACGAGGGGAGCGCAATGCGCATTTGGCTCCCTTCTTGGCCCAGTAAACCGACTAACTCGCGTTCAATAGACCCCAACTGGGACCGTAATGCTTGGTGACCGAGCTGCAAGATCTTCTCCATGCCACCTCCCACTGCTTCGCCAATTATCGTCCCTCCTCGAGCACCCCGAAAGCTCCGCAAACGCCGGCATCCCATGGGCCAACGATGTACTCCCCTTGACCATCTTTGCACGACAGCATGACCGATGCTACAGGATATAGGCAACCAGGTTCATAAGAATACTAGGGGGAATCTAGGCAACAAGTAAAAGGAGAAGCGATGTTATGCACTGGAGGGAGACTTCCTTTTCCCTTCAACGCATATTTCACCTTCTCCTTCATCTTGCAGATATCCCGAGCGGTCTTTCTTCCTTTTTTCCCCCCTCAGCTTTTTTTTTTCTCTTCGCTCAAGTCCGCCAAATCCGCCATCTTCCTCGTATCGTATGATTTATGGCAAGGAGTAGGAAGGAATCGGTGTCTCCGGCAATATCGAAAATAATCCAATCTTTCTTGTTTTCGCTCCCCAAAATCGTGGGAGAAGGAGGAGGCGTTGTGGGCTCTCAATTTTTTTTTTCTGCTTCATCTTCTTGTGTATGCTCGTTATGACTATGTCTCATGAGAAAAAAAAAATCACTGCCATTCATTTTCATTGCTGTTCTCACAGAGTTATAGGGAAGAAAGAAAAAAATCTGCTCCCTAAAATGCAGAGCGAATGTGAAAGCGGGATATTTTAGTTTGATCAAAATTGTTCTCGGAAGCTCCAAGAGCTTCGAGTCTTTTAATAGTTTTGCTATGAATGAATATCCTTTCATGGGTAATTGGTCATGTGAAGTTGTATATATAGTCATCATGCCGAGAGAAGAGTGTCACCCCCCTCCCCCCTATAGTACAACGTACAGCATGAAAAAATAAAGCCATGCTGCGTTCATCCTAATTATACATGTACATGTGTGTAGAGTTTGTTGTATGCGTCCAATCGTTCTCCTCGTCTAAGGTAAGGTATAGACAGACAAGCCTGTCCGCCAACTCAGCTAGCTAGCCGAAAAACGCCGCGAAGAATTCGAACCTTTCAACCCATCTTTTTTGCGTCCCTCTAACTTACATTTTGAACCTCTTGTGGCCTCCAGTGCATAACCTGGAAATTTCTTTTTTCTTCGTTGTAGCTTTAGTTTTGTTCCCTAACCGAAAGGGAAAGGGCGTCTTGGGGTGAATAGAATGGGTGGGGTGGTGTTGGGTTGATTATTGTACATGGGGATCATAATGATTTTTTCTGACTCATGAGGCGTGAATGCCAATCGCCCCCCTGGAATGATAGTGTTACAGTGCTCGATGCTGATATTTGTGATTCAAAAAAGGGGGTCATTGTGAGGTCGTCGTCGTGCTGATATTCAAAGTCCGCTTGGGACTATTCGAAACTGCCTTTTGCCGAATTGGGTGTTCTAAGCGGGCGTGTGGAAGAGGCGAAGGATGCCCTCGTACATGCCGAACATGATGGCCGCACTAGGAACGGTTCGCATCAGATGGGGGGTCAGGCCTCCGTAGAGACCCATCAGACCCTCTTCGATCCATACGAGCTTGAAGCACTGAACGAGGCCAGTGTATTTGGGCAGGCCATTTTCCATTGGAGCTTGTCGTAGTCGTGTTCGTGCAACCTGGTTTAACTGGAGTTAGCATTGCTTTGAAAAGCTCGAACCAAAAGGATGTGATGGCAATCTCACCTCATGCGGGTACGCGATGACAGCAGCCACAAGCTTAGCACCACCAGCGGCACATGAGTTTCCAAGCCAATCAATCGTCGTGTCCCACGCCGTCTTCTCTCTTCCACTGCGTACGATTTCAGCCTCTCTACGGGCGAGAGACACCTTCATCTGCTCATAGAGCATCCACTGCATTGTTGACTCGACGACACCGAGGTAGCTGGCGCTCATGCCGCGATACAGACTTCGGATTCCTTCATCTCGAATGACCTGACGCACACAGTCGTAGCTGTTGCGGTATTGGCGTATCTTGGCGCCACCACTGCGCTCTGAAACGTTCTTGTCGAGCTGCAGTCGGGTCTTGACCATCCAGATTGGGTTCGTGACGGTGGAAGTGACGACTCCTGCGGCGACACCTGCGGAGAGATGTACCCAGGCAGCCTCTTCGCCATTATTCGCGTATTGGGAGATGAGACGCTTGCCGTTGCCATAAACGTAGAAGTTGATGGCCCGGGCAGGGATGACGCCGACGAGATTTGGGCCGAGGCCTTTGAATAGAGCACGCCATCCCTCAGTTTTGTATACTGCGCCGAGGATTTGGAGGGTATCTGTGAGGTGGTAGAGGGCGGCTCTGGCGGGGTTGAGACGACCCAGGACTTGAGCCTGGGCCTCGCGGGAGGCACGAATCTGTGCTTGGTAGAAATCGGATTGGAGACGAGTTTTGAGGACGTCTAGAGGAGCAGTGAGGGTTGCAGCTGTCATGCCACCGACTCTAAAATTGGCCGTTAGTGTCACAGGTTCGTAATTCTTCTTCTTTTCCCCTCGAATTTCTGGGCGGTCTAGATCACCGAGAAGAAGTGTCTTGTAGGGGCATTATTTTGGGAACATACCCTCCAGCAAACATGTGCACCCATGATTTCGCGAAGGGCAACGCCTTCACGTTTCCCTGTACAGGTGTGTCATCTGGGATAACATCGCCTGTCTCCCTCGACTGGATAAGAGCGGCATGCTCTCTGGGGACTGTGGTGTGGTGGAAGGGCCTTTCATCGCGGCCGGCAGCGAGAGAGTTTGATGATGGAGAAAGCGACATTTGGGAGGCAACCGTCATGGCTGGATTGATGTGTCGTGAGTGTCGAGTTTAGCTGGTCTGTCTGCTGGGGAGTTCGAAATCGAGTCGAATCGAGTTGAGTCGTGTGAGGGTCTCGTCGCAGGGTTTGCGCCAAAGATGGCGGGCCAAGAAGGGAGGAGCAATGAAGGGATTCGACAAGAGCAGGTGTATGAAATCGAAATCTAGAATTTGCAGCAATGCATTGAAGAAAGAAGCAGACGTCGAAAAGGCGTCGAATGCGACAGAAGTTGAGATTGGTTTGGTGGTGATGTAAACGAGAAGGGAAAAAAAATATTAAGTGTTGACTAACAGACTAACGTTAGCAACTGTGTGCACCACCTAAGGTAGGGAAGGTAGCAAGGTAGTCAGCATGGGAAGGAGCACGGTAGTGGCGGATTTTGGCACTTGCACCCGCCAAGCTAGCTAGAGTCGATTTTTTTTCTCTTTCTGCTCCGTAACGATTGATTTCTGGAAAGAAAAAAAAAAGTGAACTCGAACTTTGGATTGGCTACACGCGTCTGGACGGTCAGATGGATGCCCCACCCCGGCCGGAGTGGGGATTTTATCTATTTACGATGTATGGGGGGCGCCTTGGGGGCCCGTCCCGCCGGAAGGCTCAAGAATGGGACAGTTTCATGCCCGTTTGCTCACAACGTTTAAGAACCAAATAAATGGGAACATATAAATGGTGGAATAGATTAAGTGCGGGAGTGTTCTGCGCAATCAAGGTTTATTCACAAATGCGGCAAGGGAATCAACTGACTTGGAAATGTTGCCCAAATTTCATTGACTGTAGCCGCCACTATCACAATTTACACACTCTGTCCTGTGCTCCATGACTCTCTCAATAACAGTAAAAATGACTGCATGGCATGGCATGGCATGGCATGGCATCATGACCATCGAGATACCCAGCCGTGTCCTAATTGTGCATGCCACTCTTCAAGCAGACCAATCCATTACCCCCTTGCCCATTGGGCTTAGTTGATACCTTTCCTCATCAATGCATCTAGAAATAGGCGGCTCCAAAGTTGCCAGCTGAGGCCCCTCTCTGCTTGCCAAGCTCCGACTGCGTTCCTTGAGCGCAGCCAACGTTGTCCCGGATGCCTCGTCGATGGACATGCGATGATCATCTTGGGCCATAATAACATCCGAATGACCCGTAATGCCCTCTTCATTATCATCCGCCGAGCTTTTATGACCTGTGGTCAGACCAATGTCCTCCTTGAGCTTCTGTATTTCATCATCCGTGACCGCGCTCCAACTGCATTTGGCGTGCTTCTTGGTGCACCCCACGCACGCTGTCAGGTGCTTGATGCATGAGAATTTCAATCTTCGACATCTATCGCAAGGGGGCTGAATCTCGTCGCCTTTGCGGAGCCGGTCAATGCCTTGCGCAATGAGCAGCTTATAGGACTCTGTGCGGCTGTCCGCAACTGACTCGAGAGCACTTCCCTGGCGGCCATGTACCCTTGCTGAGGCCGGCGCAGGAGGGGCTTGTACAGTGATGTGCGGTGGCAATTGAGGAGGACTTGTACTGCCCAGAGTCTGTTCAGTCCCTGAAGTTGAGCGAGATGAAGCGGCCATGAATTGCTTGAGGAGTTCTTCGTGGACATCAGACACTTGGGCATTGCTGGTCCTGTCATGAACCTGGGTTGCTGACGACCGTGCGGATTGGGTGTCAGGAGGTGAATCACCGCGGCGCTGAATATCCTGCCTCCGGTGATAGAGCTTGCGATTGAGAATCCGAGCTCTCGCCGCCACCTCGTCCGCTTTCTTGTACAGCATTGACGTCCTCTGCTCAAGAATTTCAAGAGTAGCCAGCTCTACAGCTTCATCCTCCTGCAGAAGTTGGTCCAAAGGGAACCTATCCAAGGCAGGAGACCACGCCAGGCGCCAATCATCCTCGGTAATCTCCACTGGCGTTCTATTGACATAGAACTGACACCAGCGACCGCCGTCTGCCTTAATAACTAGGGTGTAGTCATTGGGATTGGATCGAGCATACCGCACAACATCAACCCAAGTGAGGTCCTCAGCAAATGGCCGGAACTGTAGCAGGTTGATAGGCCCGTCGAAAAAAGTCTCGACGCTTCTGAGTAGACGAGGCCCTATGAGCTTCGCTCCAAGGTTGCTAGCCAGACTCTCACGTCGGTCCATTGCGCCTGTACCACCATACTAATTAGCTAATTGTCAATGAATTCTTTGAAATGTAGAAAAGGAGGCAGTGACGCCGTGTGCTATTTACTTTCGTATTGGCCGATAAGGCTAGTGATATCAGAAAAGCTGTTGCCATCCCCTTGGATGAGGTCAAGGCGGGAGCGCTTGGAGGTTGGCACATAGTAGATGGGCCCATGGGAGTCTTGATTATTTTATCAGCATTTACGACCAAGATATGACGAGCAGAACAAAGCTAGGTAGTCATGCAAGGTTGCCAATTGAGATATTCAATGCAAAGCAATGACTGCCATCAAAAACGTACCTTGCCCAACTGCCCACCCACCTTGATGCCCTAACTGGTTTCGAGATTGTTCGGCATCAAGCTTTCGCTTCTGTTGCTTTGTTTCCATAACATTTGGAATCATGGCTTTGCCAGAGGGGAGGGGGGGGATTCTGAAGGATAGTTAAGAGCAAATCTGGGGCCTTCAACTACGCAAAGGTATGTGGGATGACCGGGAACAGCGTTTGTTAGGATCCTTGTGATAGACGACAGTAGAACAAGAAATTGAAAAGACGAGGATGGGATTTTTTTGTTGCTATATAATGATGTGTTTGGCGATCTCGTTCTCCCGATGGCTGTGACAGTGACCCCCTTCCCCTTCCAACAACATGTCTCTTGAAGCAATGCGCACAATACGTGCTTTGCAGTGATTCAAGAGCAGGACAGATGAAGTGAGAAGGAGAAGGAGAAGGTGATGGAAAGAAGGGATGGAAAGGGCGACAGTTCCGCTCCCCATAAATAGGTCAGAATTAGATAACACATGCGTGGTGGAGAGAGAGTTAAGTCTTTTTGCAGTGAGTCTATATTACCCTCCAGCAAAGTACAAGATACAAATCATCGTCTGTCACTGGCCTGGTGGAGCTTGACAAACAGGGAGATGATATGCCAGGACAGCACGCGGAATAGTTAAAATTTCAGGCCAGGAAATGATCACAAGGAGAGCGAAACACTTTCAATGCACGTATGCATGCACTAAGCCACGAGCTAAGTTAATTTCGAACAAAGGGGTAAGCTGTTATGTCAAGAGAAAACTGACATGAGGGGAGAGAACAAAGATTCCATCACGTCAAGCTACGATTGGCGAGAAAAGCATAGACGGTGAGGAGGGTTCGTGGGAGGCAACCCGCGAGCAAGGGCAACGCCAGTGCAAATAATTGCCTCTACGGTCTAGAAGCAGGGCTATTATTACGTCGGTACTGGCGGTTTGGCTATGAGGGATATTTCACCATGTGTGTTGGGAGGAGGGGGGTTTCCTCTTGACTTTTTATACAAGATACCTATACCTAATACCTTTGCATAGGTGGAGGTGTGACCTGTCGTCAACCTGGACTTACACTGTTCCAACAGCTTCGGGTCATGTACCGTATAGTCCTTCAGATCAACGCACCCTGGGGTCTCGGATCTCGTGTCACCCCTGGAAGAGGCTGTGCACGAGTTTAATAGAGGTCAAAGGTGAAGGGCCACTAAGACGAACCCATACAAGGGTAAAATAGATGAATCTTGAATGAAATGAGGGGTTTCAACTTGATCTGGACGAGGCAATTAATTATTCTCCGTGAGTCAAGCTCCTCTTTTTTGGTTTGGTTGCCATCAGGATGGAGACAGAAAAAGCTTGATTTTTTGGCACAAGGACCAAATGGCGGCTTTTTTCGTAAAGCGGATAAGCCGCCGACTTTGATGAATTACATGGGTAGCTAGCTACATGACGTGCCTGAGAACAGATTGAGAGAGAGGGGAGGGGAGGAGAGGGGAGGAATCACGATGCAATAAGCTGGGTCTGCATTTCTGACATCACACATGAATTGAAAAAGGTATCTTGCGAATCAACAGGCCTTGTTATTGTTTCCTCTTTAGACACTTAGGCCTGCCACGAGACGTCAGATTTGAGGCATAATTTAGACCAACCAACCAACTGACAGTCTGTCACAAAGAGAGAACTACTGTTACCCCTAATATCGTCTCGTGTTATTCAGCATCGCAGTGGACAGATTTTTCGGACAAAATCCGCATCTTCAGCTTGTGTAACCTACCAAGTGCTGCAGTATGCGGCTTGTGCAGTTCGCTCTCTTTCAATAGGCATATCATACGTTGTAAACACCTCGCCCAAATAGGAAATTTTGCATTGCTTATCAGGCACCATGCAAGGTCCTAATTGACACTTGCCCAAGGGCACAACTATGAATCTTCACACCAGCTACTAACCCCAAGCTTCCTCGACCTTCCACCCCCACCAAAGCCGCCCCAAGCTTTGCTTGCCCGCCCTTGCTCGCCCTCCCAGAAAAAGAAGCGTCATATCGAATACGCGCCCTCTCCCCCCTCCCCCCCCTCTCTTCAACCCATAACGACACATGCACAATGTCCGATAGACCATCACACCGAGGCGGCCGAGGCGGAGCTGGCCAGGGGGGTAACTTCCGCGGTGGCAGAGGCGGAGGCCGAGGAGGCTCTGCGGGTCATAGAGAAGGAGGAGGAGCAGGAGGACACAACCAATCTGCCGAGCGCGAGCGCCCCAAGAAGGAGAATATCCTCGATCTGGCCAAGTACATGGACAAGCGAATTACTGTCAAGTTCAACGGCGGCCGTGAGGGTGAGTTCTGGAACGGATCGCGGTCGTTTTATAAGAGTGAAGGCTGTTTGGAGGCTTTGGATGCTAATGTGGTCATTCGCAGTTAATGGAACGCTAAAGGGCTACGACGCCCTCATGAATCTGGTTCTGGATGACGTCCATGAAGTAGTACGAGGCAAGTCTTTTTTTTTTTTCCAATTTCCCAATTCAGCCCTACCGGCGTGTACTCTCCCGCAACCATATCGGACTTCAAAGCTAACTGGAACCTCTCTCTCTCCTTAGATGACGAAGGAAACGATGCGACCCGCTCCCTCGGCCTTGTCGTCGTCCGCGGAACACTCCTCGTGCTCGTCAGCCCTGTCGACGGCAGTGAAGAGATTGCCAATCCTTTCGTTCAGGCTGATGATGATTGAGCACCCAGATATTCTGCTACTATCCGAGGAAAAGGTGGATAATCTGAGGAGTGGATGGTGATGATAATACCACCTTGTCAGCCACTTTTCGCGGAGGGCTTGACAGGATGGAACATCCTAAAACTTCCCAAGAAAAAAAGGGCTTCTTTACAGCCCAGTATCGATTTTACGACAATGCTCTTCAGCTTTGTCTAGAGGAGGAAAAAGAATCTAGGCACATCAGACAGCTAAAGATGTTGCCATCGCGGATTTTTAACGCAGCATGACAAGAAAGATAGTAAGAGCAGATAGTCAGTTCTGCCAACACAACATCACATAGTACTCATCTGTCAAATCTTTTTTTTTGTTCAGAGTTAAAGTAAAGGCAAAAGAAATATTCATCAAGCCAAAAAAAAAAATGGTACTATCGTCTCGCTGCTTTCTCGCTCAGTCTCACCTAACATAAGCTCTCGGACACGTTATGACATCCCAAAATGAAGAAGGTCCAGCACTGATGCTGGTCCAGCACCCAACCAGTTGTTTTGCCCTCCCGCCTGTGCCAACAAAGCAAGCAGACAAATGCCCTCCCAAGGGTCCGTTGCGCCGTTATCAGCCAGACAGGAAGACTCACCATATCCTAAGATAATCAAAATACCGGTCCTCTAGCCAAGTTATCGACAATGCTGTCTTCAAAGAGGGAAAATCTACTATGTCCTAATTTGCTTCCCCTACTGCTTTCTCGACCCTTTATGTTGATATTTTTCTTTAAAAGCCCCGCGCTTGTTTAGTGTTGCCTTTGACGAGCTCGCCGAACGAGGTAGCGAGTGCCTTCTTCAGCTCCTTATAGCTGACAAGGAAGCTACTCTGTTCGTCTCGGCTCGTGAGGCATATTCTTTCATCAGTTCCGGCATCCAGCTTGTATAAGCACCGTAACATATGTCCCATATCCAGAACCGGGTTGCCGTTGCCGTCAACTTGGTGGAAAACGTAGTCTCGGAATAGCTTGAGAAGGTACCGCTCGCCATTTTCTGACCAAGCTTGATCGCCGTTAAATTCATATCGCTCGTTGATACAGCCGAGCTTCATCATTAGCCTGGCTGCCTTTCCATTCTCAATTTCTCGGAACAGGTCGGTACTCGTCTTATCAATAGCGTGTAGGCTTTCGTCCAGAGTCGTCACGATGCGACCTGAGATGCCTCGAAGGAACTCGTCAATCCCCTTCACTGCCGGCGGAGCTTGCGGTGTGAGGAGCCAAAAGATCGTATCTCTCAGTTCCACTGAGTACGTCCGGCCAACCTGTTCCAGGGACATCTTAAGATTGGTTAGGTGGATCGGTAGAGTGCTAGTCGCTAAACATAACAAAAGCCGACCGAATTGGATGAAGTCTTCTTGCTGAAGCTCCTGTATCGGACGTCTTGCATCAAACTGCACTACATCTAGAATTGAGCATGCGCTGAGGCGAATTCGATTCTTGTCCGTCAAGATGATTTTGCTTGGATCAATGCACCGGGCTGCTAAGTTGATAGAGTGAATCGCCTTCAGTGCGTTGGCGATCTGGGTGATGTATCCCCAAAGCGTTGCTTCTGGGATTGCCGTCTTCTGAAACCGGTTTCCGTGGGAGGGACTTGGTGATAGATGAAGCTCGGTTAATGTCTTTGAAAGGGGGTGGTAGTTTTGGACGAATATAAGGGAGCTATCGCCAAAGGCGCGAGTGGTGAAAGCGTCCAAAATCGACACGACATTGCCATTGTCGATACGCCGCCACTCCTTGACTAAACGAATAGCGTGCTCGTTGGTGAGACGATATCCTTCTAGTCTTCGAAGGCAGTACAGATTCCCTGTCTTGGTTGACATCGCCTTATATACCCAACTAGGATACCCAAAGATGTTGGCGTTCTTCCTGTGAGTCGTGTCCAATGCGACGAGGGAATGGTAGTTATCGAGTTGGGGGAGCTGGGAATTCGGCATAACTTGCAAAGCTGCTTCTGCCTTCTTTACGTACTCCACCCTGGTCTTCTCGTCCAGGAAGAAATCGTGGGTCATGCGATGATAGGGCATGAGATCTTCGCGATGGGGTCCCACATGGGCGTATAAATGATGTTGTAAGGGCTGAAGAGGTGTAGGAAAGGCACCTTGTGCTTGAAAGTAGCTGGTTCCATGACCAAGGGCGCCATGGTCGTCCGCGTATGGGTTAAATTGAGGTGTAGGTAGGCCTTGGCTCACAGAGGACATGGAAAATGGATCGAATGAGACACTGGCATCTTGAGCAGTACCATTCGGACTTGGCTGAGATTGTTTTAGAGGGAGTTTTTGGGTAGAAAAATAACTACAAACTTACCGCGGGATTGAGATCAAATGTAGGGGTAAATTCGCGGATAGCCGCGGGGTTAAAGGAGCCAGCATCGTTATCTTGAGAGTTGTTCGAGTTACCAGCTGGTAGTGCGACTTGTCAGTAGGAGTATTACCAAAGAAAAATTAACGTGAGAAATCTGTACCAGTTAAGCCACGTGGTGTAAATGCAGGGGCGCTGGCAGCCTGAGAAGAGAAGGTCGCTTTCTTCACGGCGGATTGGATATTTGCAGGAGTGAATGATGGTGACTCGACGTTTAAAGTCTTTTTGGATCTATATATGCCCTTTTTGTTAGTCATTTCACAAACATGACAGTAAAACATGTTCAAAGAATACGCAGTGTTATGTCAGTTGTTGATATTAGAGATATAACCTTGCCCAAATTGACCAGCTTCATATAGCGGACCGTCATGTGGACAACATGCCCCCAGGCTGAGAATTATGATGAGACGACCATTGACGTTTTGTCAACGAACGGTATTCGACCAAACCCATCTAGGCTGCATGTATAGTTTTGGATGTGGTGAATACTGGCCCATGCACCAAGGGCATCGGATGACGAACAAACCATCGTCTTGCCGCCAGTCGCGCAACTTCCGATTTGATGATTCATGGCAAATCGTGGAACACGCAGTGCTTAAAAGGCGAGAACAAAGCCAGTCCTGAATTTCATGCTGAGCCGGCAAGGGGGCAACGGTTGGCTTCGCTATTCGTAGAGATGTCGGAGTCGGGTTTATGATGACGATATCTTGGCATGTGTGGGTGGCTGGCAGGTCGAGGGCATGGGCTCGAAATGGACAAGCAAAAAGGATGTAACCTACAGGTCTTGATTGTTGTTTGTCTTATTCTGGTCATGGCTGAATGCGCAGCCTTGGTCTTCGTATCGGCAGTGGCCGTAGATAAGGACGTTTCGGCAGAGTGTGTCTTTGTTCTCTGGTACCAGCTGTTAGCATGAAGTCAATGGCAGGCGATCGCAGCGCATGCGTGGGGCAATTTACGCACCGCGTCCCTTAGGCCTTGGAGAGCCGACCTGGCGACGAAGATCGGTCGGCTGATATCGCGATGTGGCCATGATCAGTAGAAGATGTTGAGGAAGCCGCCCCCTTTGCCGAATCTACGACGTCTGCAAACATTGTGAGCTGGTGAGAGAACAGGCAGCGGAATTATAGCAGCAACGCGTATTATGAAGCATCAAGGCCGGAAGGGCCACGCAGAAGTTGAGCGCGTATGGTTGGACGAATAACACGTACTTGACTCTGGCAAGCATTTCCCATGGCTCAATTGATCGAGGCGACAAGCCGCCCATGGATGACGGGAAGCGGGGGGAGTATGGGCAGGTTGGTCGAAGCAACCAGGGAGCGCGCAGGGTGGGGAAGGCCGAGTGCAGAGGGCACAGACGAAGTTCAAGAGGCGAAAGACGTCGCCCTCAGCAAACGGACCTCGATATCCGGTCGAAGGGGGGTGAGGGCTCGTAGGAGTCGTAGATATGCAAAGTATGAAGTAGGTGGGGAGGGAGTCGCTGGCCAAGGTTTGGGTTGGGACGCCAGGTCGCGAAGGAAAATGGAGAGGGGATGGTGGATACTTGCGCGCTGTCCCTCAAAGCTGGGCGATATCGGTACATGGCACACCCAAATTGTATGGGAAGTGTACATCTGCGACCCACGCTCTGCTCCCCCGCGGCCGTCCAATGACGCCAGTAGGTGGTGCATGGGTGCATCGATGTCCATCTCCCTTTAATTGCATCAAACGCCTCCAATCGACCAACTTTTCCCAATGATACGTTGTGGTACTGCATGTCGTACAGTTCACAGCCATAAGTTGGCTATTGGCGATTGGCGGTACCTATGGACGCCCAAGCTAGTTTGCTTTTAGAAATGCAAGATATTCCCAGCTTTTCAGCATTCTGATATTGACAAATTGTGTCCCTCTCACTCCTCTCCCTTCTTCCCCCTCCACGCCCCGATTTCATCATATTTCCTTACTTTACTTTTATACACGAGCCATCGAGGTCCGGTTAGACGAATACTCTGGGGATTTCCTGATCTCTCAAACAGGACTGTTCTTATCAAGCGCGATAGCTCTCAGCGCAAGGCCTATTGGGGGGTGCGTTTGGTTAAGCTCCACCCAAAGGCCAATCGTCATTGTCACCGACCCTCCGAGGCAGCCATCTCGATATCGGCATCGGCTTCTGCAACAACTTGCTTTTGACAACAGATCAACTCTATCCTTTCATTGCTACTTTATTTTGACGTTGGTCCTTGCCTATACTTTGTAAAAAATTTCTTACACGAGCCGTATCTACCGCACTCTAGATTGTTCAATTTTCTCCGTTTGGTAGAGTGTGTGCGTGTGCACTGTTGGTAATTCCGTCATTGTCAAACCAGAACTTCCCAGAGATTACCTTCCACACGCAACAACGCAATCAAATGACGACGCAGAGAAGGATATTCATGAACTGATACTGCGCGATTGCGAAAGTTTCAATTCTGTATCTTGCGGTACCCCCGATACCACCTGAAAAGATGGCGGATGGCGATTTCGATTTGGGACAGCTGTCCACAAACCAACAGGAGGCTCTGAATCAGTACACCCAGGTCACAAACCAGGAGATTAAAGATGCCATTCCGCTACTGCGGCGCTCCGAATGGAATGTTCAGGTATGGTCTTGAAGCCTCCACCAGCGCTCATGGTGTTTGCTGACAGTCGCTCACACTGCCTAGATTGCGATTGCCAAGTTCTTTGATGGAGAAGCTCCCGACCCATTAGCTGAGCATCTTCCGACGCAAAACATTCCCCGAGCATCTGCCCGACATGAAAACCTTCAAGAAAGTCTCCTATCCGATGCTGTGCGACCTCATCGCGCATCGCCCCGACGGCAAACTGATGCTGCCCCAAGGATCGTGCCTCAGGGCCAAGTGACGAGTCGGCCCCCTTGGCTACTTGGACTTCTCATAGCTCCTTTTGGCTGGGGCTGGAAAGCAGCGACTACATTATTGCGTACACTACTATATGCACTCACTTTCCTTCCCGCCTCAATCCGTCCTCGGGCTGTTACAAGTACCTTCTCGACCGGCTTCAGGGGCACCAACGGACGACGCCCGCTTATGCCTCGGGATACCGCGGCAAGATTCAAGAGGGAGTTTGATGAGGAATATGGAGACAACGGGCTGCCATTTTTCGAAGGTGGGATAGCGCAGGCGCACGACTTGGCAAAGAAGGACCTCAAGTTCATGTTAGTGGTGCTTATGTCCCCTGAGCATGACGACACCGAGTGTTTCGTCAAAGATACTCTTCTGAGTCAAGAAGTTATCGACTTTGTGAAGGATCCTACCAACAATATCATTCTCTGGGGGGGTAACGTGCTGGATTCGGAAGCCTATCAGGTGGCTACTGAATACAACTGTACCAAGTTTCCCTTTTCAGCTCTTGTCTGCCTAACACCGAAAGAGGGCAGTACCAGGATGGGAATTGTAAAACGACTCGTCGGACCCATGCCACCTGCGACATACCTCTCGGAGATAAAGTTAGCTATTGAGAAGTACGGACCGGACCTGGACGGCGTTCGAGCTGAGCGCACAGCGCAAGAAGTGACGAGAAATCTCCGAACACAGCAAGATTCGGCGTACGAGCGATCGTTGGCTATTGACCGAGAGCGCGCCCGCCAAAGGAAGGAGGCCGCCGCGGCCGCAGCAGCGGCAGAAAAGAGGGCCCGGGAAGAGGCCGAGGCAGCAGTAAGGCTCGAGGAGAAGCGAAAGCAGTGGCGACAGTGGAGAGCAACGACAATCTTATCCGAACCTCCAGCTAGTGATAAGAACACTGTCCGAGTGGCGCTCAAGATGCCCGAGGAGTCGGGCATAGGGCGAATTATTCGGCGATTCCCTCAAGATGCTACCATGGAGGAACTCTACGCATTCGTCGAGTGTTACGATCTCATCCAGCAAGGCAGCGAGACAGAGGATATCGAAAAGCCTGAAGACTACGAACATGAGTTCAAGTTCCGCATCGCATCCATCCTGCCACGAATGGTCTTGGAACCCAGTGCGACGATAACGATGGGAGAAAAGATTGGAAGATCCTGTAATCTGATTGTGGAGGATATCACGCCAGATTCGGAGTCTGAGTCGGAGTCGGGGGACGATGACGAGGATGAAGAGGCTGAGGAAGACTAGAGAAGCTAGCATTGAAGGCGTGACCTATTATTGGTGTTTGACGTCTATGTACCTATATGACGAGGTATTTGCATAGCGGCCAAAGATCTCTACTTGATCATTGCTATAAACACTGGTTAAAAATTTTGTCGGAGTCTCGCGTGGGAGTAGACTGATATTCCCTTGTATGATTCCAATATGGTTACTTGCATGTTCATTGATATGGGGAGAAATCTTGGATACACCATACGGCGTTATATACGTGTGTGTGTATTTTGGGAACTAAAAGTGCGCCAGCCCAAGATTTCTCTTGATGAGAATGTGTTATATACAATTAACTCTATCCTTCATGCTCTGTACGCGCTTGGACGAAGGAAGTAGTTGTATGCGTGGGGTATCATCCGGGCCGCCTGACAAAGTGACAGCTAACCAGCACGATGACGAACAAAAGGCAATTTAGCACATGGGGAACATGTCATGCGCGAATGGATGGTTCTTTTGACTGCGCGTTCTTGCATGTTTTCTACCAGCAATGCCAAGTGAAAACTAGACCTCAGAAGGCGGGATAGGCAACGTGGTGGGTGGCAAACGTCACCAATGTATTTCGTCTCTTCCGCCTGATCTACAGATTATTGGGATTTGTCAGAGTATAGGAGAAAGCCAAGGGGTTCAAAGAGGGGCTGATTGCGTGGAGTTGTGAGGCTGTGCATTTGGGTCGCAGTGCCTCCAACACCGGGATCTTTTCTCTTTATCTTCGCGATGAATGGGAGGCAGCTCAGGGACGTCATGAGTACTGACTTCTAAATAAATTAAGCGTGTAGAAGTTGAGTCAATCCTAAGGAAAACACCAACAGAAACCTGCGAATGTCATTCTTGACAGGCTGGCGTCGGAATTATTTCTCCAACATTTGCCTCCAGCTGTCTAGCTAATTATCTTGCCTACCGTACAGCAACTGGCAACAAGTTTTGATCCAAACCTCTGTAACTAGCGGGGCCCCCCACAGGGAAATTAGACTCAATTTTCAACGCTGCTTTTACCCCCCTATTTTGCTTCCTTCAACATACAACACCACAAAATGGGCCGCCGTGGGCTAGAGCTATCACCTCAATTACGGTCTCGAATTTGTGAGCTTCGAAGCTATGGTCTTTCTCATAGCCGGATTAAAGCTTTACATCCAGAGGTCCCTCTTGGAACCATTAAATCAACCCTACGGCTCGAAAAACAACGCTTAGATAATCAAAGTAAGCCACGGTCTGGAGCTCCACGGAAGCTTACGGAAGAGCAACGCGATCAAATCTACGATACAATAACGCATATTGATCCACATATTACAACAAAAGATCTACTAGATTCAGTAGATAATGCTTGCAAAGAGAGGTCTTTAAGATATCTTTTGCGAGAGATGGGCCGGCGTAGGTGGATCCAAAAGAAACGACCTTTACTGAAGCCTGAACATGCTGAAAAGAGGCGTCAGTGGGTAGCCCGATACGAGAATATCGACTGGAAGACTGTCAAATGGAGCGATGAATGTTATGTTATAAGAGGGCAAGGGGCCCGGCCTGTGTGGACTTTCTTAAGCCCTCGTGAGCAGCTATTACAGGGCGATGTAAAGGAAAGCTCACCACAAGGAGCCGTAAGGCAGATGTTTTGGGCCTTATTTGGAGCCAGCCTTCGCACAGGGCTAATGGCTCTTCACGGCCGTGTTGATGGAGAGCATATCTGCGACCTATATCAAGCTATTCTTCCGGAAGTCATCAAGCCAGGTGATATCTTTATGCATGATAATGCTTCTTCACATACAGCTCGGATAGTCAAGGCTTTATTAGATGAACTAAACATCAAGACCATGATTTGGCCGCCATATTCACCAGACCTCAATCCAATTGAGAACCTTTGGGCCTTAATGAAAGCAGAAATCTATCGTCTTCACCCAGAGCTAGAATTTATGGATGATACAGTCAAAACACAATATGAATTAGTGAAAGCTGCAAAGGAAGCTTGGCATAGCATTGCTGACGAGACCTTAGAAAATCTAATATCTACAATGCCTAATAGAGTAGCTGCTGTTAAGGCTGCTGATGGTTGGTATACAAAATACTAGCAAAATAAAGGATCACAAGGCTGCTTAAAGCAGCATATAATAGCTACCTATTTCAGCTAGCATGTCTTTGCGTGGTGACCCCACTGGTACAGAGGTTTGGATCAAAACTTGTTGCCAGTTGCTGTACGGAGTACTTGGTGCAGTATTGACGTTATTACCTAAGGTAATCTACCTGGTTCAGGTGGCTTGGGTAGGATCGGAGCAGTCTGGAAGGAGTAAGTTACTTCTGTACTTTATTCGCGCCTATAGTTACACGACAGTCGCAGTACTGTGTAATCTGCACCTCAATCCTGGTTCCATGCTTGACTGGTTTGGTGCAAGCCTCTAATTAGTTGACTAGGCAGGTAACTACGTTAGCAGCTGGCCTTACCCCAGATCTTTCCGCCAAACACTGTTGACGGTTCATCTCCCTGACTCCAACAGGCTGTACCTACTTTTCCTCTCCCCCTTATAAACTACCCCATTATTGGGCTTGTTTTCCTTGCGTATTGATACCCTCTGCCTCTCCTACGAAGCGCTTTTTTTTTCTTTACTTTTTTTTTTTCTCCTACTATTCTTTTTTTCCCCTTCGCTTGCTTGCAACCTGATCCCGACTGATCCTGTCCAACAAGGCCCCATTTGACGGTGAGAGTGACGCACAGGGCTTTGGTCCGAACACCCTCCACCTCGGAGCTTCCACAACGCGCCAGTTCCTAGCAACAGCTGAAAGAACGTGGAGTGATTCACAGGATTGGTAAAGGAAGAAAAAAAAAGAGAGAGAGACTAAAAAGGAAATCTCCGAAAATAACAGAATCCAAAGCCGAGTTTACTTACAAGTGATTTGGTGGGGGTTAGGTTGAATCATCTCGCCTAGCCAACCGATTTCCATTGATCACCACACAGATCACTGGGTCCCCTTGCGCTCTGCTTATCCCAGACACCAGCGCTCCAATCAATTACCCGCTACGGCCAGAAAGGTATCAAGGTCCTGACCAACAAGTTGAATTCGAGGGACGACTTCGTTTCAAGACCACACCATCGCCGTTTCTCCCTTCTAGCACTTGGCCCTACCTACGTCTTCGCACTTTACTTTAACGTCGCATCGACAAAGATCGGCGTTCATACCGCCCTACCCTACCCACCTCTCGTCTCTGCCCTCCTCAGCTCCCTTCCCGTTCAACCCGCGCTCTACTATTGTAGCGCGAGCCTCGACATCGGCAACCATGAAGTCCATGAAGGGTCTCAGCGTGAACAGGGTTTTTGGAAGCATCAAGAAGAAGGCCAGCAATGTCTCCAACCGTACGCGGCCCCTTCCCTTCTGAGAGAGCAATATCGTCGTTGATAATCGGTTCCTACAGGCAGCAGCTCTGAAGGTGTCAGCGGCACAACTCCCGCAGCGACACCCGAGATCACCGCCCACAATAGCGTGGTATGTCCATTCCTTTCATGCATCCGCCATAGTAGTCGATGTCTCACTCGGTTTATACTTTATTGACATGAGCTAACAAATTATTCAGAAAGCCTTCATCGAGTCAGGAGGCAAAGCTCAGGCAAGCGCCCATATCCCCCTCACGTCCAATCGTCGCACAACCAGCTAACAACCTCATGCGCCCATCAGAGCGATGAGGTCCTTTTTCTGCCTCCAATCGTCGATGCCGCCGAATCGTCCCCTACCGCTGCCGCTGAGTGCGCGCGCATCATTCGCAAATATATTTCCAAAGAATACTCGAGCCGGCCATCATGGCAGTACAATGCCTTGATGCTTGTGCGCATACTGGCAGACAACCCAGGCCCAACATTCACGAGGAACATCGATCAAAAGTTTGTGGATACTGCCAAGCAACTTCTCAAAGCTGCGCGCGACCCAAGCGTACGACAGCTTCTCATGGAGACGCTTGACGACATGGAACACACCAAGATGGACGATGAAAACCTAACGTTGATTGTATCCATGTGGAAGAAGGAGAAGGAAACGGCTCTGGGCAACAACGTAAGTGACCTTCGGTCTTTTACCTTTTCCCTACCTCACATTGCACTATGATTGACACCTCAATCCCGAGAACAGCAGCAGATGCCCCCTCCAGTGCACCCCTATGCTCAGCCTCCGTACAACCCTCATTCGCAAAACTACTTTGCTCGGAGCCACTCCAACAAGCGCCTGCCCGATCCAGTCGAACTCGTTAGCCGTCTCGAGGAAGCTCGTACATCGGCCAAGCTGCTAGAACAGGTCGTCATGAATACCACTCCGTCCGAGATGCTCAACAGCGACCTAATCAAAGAATTTGCCGACCGCTGCCAAAGTGCATCGCGCAGTATCCAGGGCTACATGACCTCTGAGAATCCGACTCCAGACAATGAGACAATGGAACACCTCATCGACACTAACGAGCTCTTGCAGACAGCCCTGAACCAGCACAAGCGAGCTGTTCTCAACTCCCGCAAGCACCTTGGCCTTGGCCAACGCTCTGATACTGCTACTCCAGTTAGTCTCCCCGCATCAAACGGAACTGGACAAGACCACCAGGACGATCAGACTTCTGTCACAGCATCTCCGAACCCTCCAGTGTCAAGCTTGAGCAGCCCTGTTAGTTACGTCGGCAAAGGCAAAGAGACTGACTTCCCCTCGCCTCTTGGCCCGCCCCCATCCACTCTAGCTTCAGCCTCCGGTTCTGGCTATGGGCAGAGTTCAAAGGCGCTCCCTGATGAGCCTACTGATGATCCATTCGCTGATCATCACGTCGCTGGTGTGTCCCTCCAAGCAGGAACCAGGCATGACGAGTTCTCCCGACACAGTCTTGCATATGAGTCATACCACTCCGGATTTGGATCATCGAACTCGAATGAACCAAAACCTCACGGACGGGAACAAGATGAAGTCTCCGTGGATGATGACATTTATGATCCGCCAGCACCCAAGAACAAGGAGCCCATTTATAGATACTAGTGCGTGGGCCCTAGCTCAAAAGGATGATGAGTGTGAATATCAGCAATGACTGAAACCAACAACTCGCAGGGCTTTGTGGAATTGATACCTTGGATGAAACTGCAGCTAGTTTAAGCCTTCCTTTTTTTTTGTTTGAGTGGGATAATCTCAGTGTTGGATCAGTGACGTTTCAGTTGAACAGGAGTCGCATAGTGTAGACATGGTATTTTGGCGGTTGGCGTGGCGAACGGTCAGGATCTCCCATTGCGTTCCTCTTTGCGTCTCTGCATTGCAACGTTATGAGTACGAACGTTAAGAGAAAGAACAGGCTGATATCCTCTAGGCAAATGCAGGTGTTTTTGCGAGTGATGTTTAATGCACAAGATATAGGGATGACTATTGTTTCTTGCACAAGTTCTCATTGCCCTCTGCACGCGATTATGTATTTGAAAAACACATGTACAAGCTAGGGAGATGCTCTCTGCAGCTCAACAGTCGACTGGACAAAGGCTGTCGCTCCTTGTCAATCGACCCCTCCCTCCTCACGTATGCACCTGCATGTTGTATAGCTCGCACTGCGGTTTTGTTTGTATTTTAGTAGGAAGCAAGAGTTAAAAAGAAAAAAGAAAAAAGAAAAAAAGAAAGACAAAGGTGAAGAGCTGTAAGAAGAAAAAAGAGCATAGTACAAACAGCCCTTGGCTGAGGAACGACACACAGGAAGCACACAGGGAGCTAGCTCATGTTTTGTGACGCTGGACGATATTGTGACAGCCACGACATGCATGGTCCATGATCCAGCAGGCTGGCGCAAGGTGCAGATAATCGAAGGGGGGGTGTTAGAGGACAGGACTCGAGGCAAAATAACCAAGGCTGTGGAACAAGCAACATGGACACGAAGCGGGGAAAACCTGGCATGTGGTACCGGTGTTCTTCTCGAGGTACGTCGAAAAGAGGAGGGAGAACTGTCTTGATATATGTGAATCGGGGTGTTTTGGCGTGTGTTGTCAAAGAGAGGATAGGCACATTTGGAGCCTGTGATGCTAGAGAGCGTTCTACCCTATGATTATCAAAAATGAATAGAATAGAATAGAAGAGAATATAACAGAGGGTAAAGAATAGATTCATGATTGAATTAGTAGAATCATCAAGTTGGATTGTTAGAAAGTAATTTGCCATGAAACAGAGCGCTAGCTCTCAATAATGAGGACTAAAACCTGCAGCGCGTTCATTTACCGACTTCGATCTCGAAAGTGGTTGTGCCCAACTCGTCCCAAATAATTATGTGGCTCATGAAGAGAAGCTAAGAATACAGTAGTTATCATAAATCCACTATTTCCTTGGAGCATGACATCTTTCTAGATTCACGACCGCCTGCTCGGTTTCGGTTTCGGTTTCGTAAATACCGGAGTTGCGTCCCTGCGTCTTACAAGAAGCCCTCTCCCATTGGTAGATGCTGCCTACAAGTTGCAGATGAATGAGGAACATGGAAAACTACTGTTTGTGCTTTTCATAGCTTTGTCAGACTAAGCCTAGGCCTAGGCCCAGGCTAACTAGACTTGACTCTGCGGGCGTCAGTTGGCTAGCAAGCCCACCACAAGATAGATCCAGAAATCCGGAGTCTTTAATCCTGGTGTGTTGGCCCTTCATCTACCAGTACATGGACCTATCCATATACATATACATACATATGCATCAGGGGGGGGGGGGGGGGGGGGGGTGAGAAGCTATTCAGTTGAGGGTAATGAAAGCGAAAGAGTCGTTGTCTGATGATTGGGTAGTCAAGGCCAAACAAGAGCTTCGATGTATTTGGGTGACATCGGCGCATTGCCAAAATTAACATGCCATTCCTGGCGATTCCAACCAAACAAAGGCTTGAGAAATGGCCTCTCGATGCGATAGGATGTCAATGAGCAGCATGGAGGGGGGAGGAGAGAGGAGAAGGAGAGAGAGAGAGGGGGGAGGGGGGTGAGAGAGAAAAGCAGGGACTTGTCATGGACATGTCAAATGAGTGAGCAGAGGAAAGCCACATTTTCAAGCTAATAACAATTACCAAAAGAAATAAAAAATGGAAAACATTCAGGAAGGGGCGGCTGATGAGTATTTTGGTCAGATGGGTTGGAGTCTCGGCCACGGAATCAGATACACACACGGAGAGAAAGATACTGCACATTGGTATTGTCCGTTGGAGATGGGAACATCGCTTAATCCAGCTCCACGGGAAATGGCCCCATGCCAAGTACTGTAGTGGTAGATTGAGTGATGGAATCGGGGAGACGATCTCTTGCGATTGGTTCCATGAATCAAGGATTGGCTCTCGTTAATTAACCAAGGTTGACTACGGATTACTCGGTATGAAATTTTATTGTTTCATCGAGTTTCTCCATCCACCCAAAGCTCTGCAACTCGGCCCCAGCTGCCCGAGCAAATGGGCTGGACCCAGTTTCCCCTTTCGGGACATTCTTGCGAACATATGAGATTTCACCAATGACGAGCCACCATCAATCAGCCTCCTCTGACTATCTTACGCGAGGTACCTTACCTTACCTTGCCTACTGTACCTCCTACATGAAGCATTGTAGGGTATATAGGGGGGGGGGGGGGGGGGGGAGGGGGCATGAGAGATGTGTACGTAGGTATGTACCGTTGCATCTACACCAATGATTTTGAAGAATTAAAAAAAAAAATGGGTTATCTCTTTATATCAAATTATTATTCAGGGAATGGATTTGAATAAAAGGAGGGGAGGTGGGCATGGCCTTATGGGACGCACTAGTAGATCAGTAGGTGTCCCATCATTTGTTGGACCTGGACACCTGTAATGTCGACTACAGAGTACATTGCATCAGTACGAGACTGGGGTTTCCTGTTCGCTTCTTGTCGTTTCTTGTCTTTTACGCAGAGTAACAGACAAACCAAACGATAAGTTGGGCGTATTAGATCTGGATGCATAAGTTGATGTTGAACAGGCATCACTCCCCACCTTTCACAGACAAAAACATGGGGTTTTTTCTTTTTGATGCTGATAGGGACAAACAGACACCCAGGGCCAGTTATGGATCACGATACGTACTATGCACGGATTACTCGCAAAAGAATAATGACACGGACTCCTAAATAAGAGAAAGATGAACCGTCCCTCATCACCGTGCTGTTTGCCTCCTACATACTAGAGAAGTACCCTCTGCGCCTTGACCTTTTCCCCCACCATCCCCCCCCCCCCGCCTCTGACTCCCCTAGTGTGGGTAACCGGATATTTACTTGCGAAGTCTCCATGCGCATTGCAACGTCTTGAATCGCGATATCGACTTTTTCTTTTCTTCTTTCGGGTTTTTTGTGTTGTTCACTCCATCCTATCCCGGGCCGAGTAACTTAAACAAGCTAGAGACAAAATAGACAGACAGACACACAGGACAACAGAGCTGAGCAGAGCACACCACAGCAAGCACATTAACGTACACAATACGCAACTCATGCCGTTTTACCCACCATGTCTCTGCCGCTGTCTCTACTTTTCCCCTACCGACACCCTCAGTTGGTGCATTAATGCATTCTCAAGACAGAAGCCCAACCTTGCAATGCCTGCCTACCGAGGCTGAAATGGGGTTTTTCGCTGACCTCTCTTTTTCCCTTCAATTTTTTATTCTTCCCGGGGGAGGGTAGTCCTTCCCTCTGAGGCTAGATCCCGGGTGGGCAGGTAGGCTGTATCACTTTTATTCACCATTTACTTCATTGAGCCTGAGGTGTCTTTTTTTCTATCAACCTCATCCATCTAGGTACTCTGCTGCATCTACTACCTTACTTAGCCTACCTAAACTACCTCCTAGCTACATCTACATCCAAATATCCACATCACCATCTACCGAGGAACCTGTAGGAAAGGTAGGTGGTATCGTACCGCCCTGCCACCTTGAATTACGTGCAGTCCCTTTTCAATCTATCCCCATTCTCTCTTATTAGCCCCTCTCCACACATGGCAATCCACCAGCTTGCTACTGTCTATGCCATCCTGAGAAACTCAGCTCCACATGGGCTACCATTGTCCGGTCTCGTCGCTACGCCATGGGCATTCACTCATCTCCATCCGCCATTTACCATTTACCATTCACCATCCAACACCTCTCCAAGATGGCCTCTGCTTCACGTCCTCTTTTCTCCCTCCTACCCTTCCAATTCTTTTTCCTTCAGGGGTTGTTGTCATGCCACCCCCTCCAGTTCATCCCCGTCCCCTTTCACTTTTGCACCCACACCCTCTTCTTGCTTGTCTCGCCTTCTAACGCCTGTCTCTTCTACTCGCCACCTCGGTCTTTATGCCGTGGGCCATCCGAGTGTCCTTGACAGCGGCCCAACCCGCACATCAACTAACCCTGGCTCCCCCTTCCCCTCCTCACTCTCCAATAATACGGCAAGCTAACGGCACTGCAATGTTGTTGTTCCTATACAAACAAATGTACCTCGTCCAGCAGTCCCAGCAACCTGTCTCCTCCTTCTTGTTCCATTGGCCCCCAGCCAAAAGTGGCTCCATCCAGAACAAGTTGCGTCCATGTTGGCACTCCCCTGCTTCATGGCTGTTCTGTTTCCTTAGATCTGCGTCCACCCTAAAGAGCCACAGTTTTTGCCGCCTCTTATTTCAATCGTCTGATGCCCTTTCGTTACTTTCGCCTCAACCAGCCTAGTGCCGCCTGTCATGACGCCTAATTGATATTGTGGTTGTTGTCTCTTCACTTACACCCACATAAAAACCCACTTACATACTCAGCCCACACCACTCTCTATCCACCTCTCTATGAATCTGTCTACCTCGCAAGCCTCTTTTTTTTTTATCCCTCCTCCTTTTCCTCGCGTGATCAGCTGTAAATCTTTCCTAGACATGTGTTCATTGACAGAACCCCCATTTATTTACTCCCCCGTTCCCTCGGCGACCCACGCTTCCATCTGCTCAAACCATCCCCTCTCATCTTGCCGCATGTCCCTCAGATCAAGTCCTTCGGTAAACCTACCTCTTGGGCATCTGAGCTCAGAACTCTTGGCTCTCATCCTTGAACAGGCAGGTTACCTATTCGAGTCCACCGGCCTGAGCAAGAAACTGACCTATCTAACTAGCTTCGAGATGCTGATCCGCCCTCGCTCAGGTCTGTACGGCTCACATCGAGGAGACTTAATGCCATTGCAATTCCTATCACGTATAGAGTTTTAACTCTGAGCGAGAGTCTTGTTGCTCTCGATGCCGAACAGCGTTATCCTAATGCGTACAATCACATAACTGCCTATACTAACCATGTTGTCATACCGGGCAATCTTGACCCTGCGGGTATCAATCGTATCCTTCTCCGGATTCTGAGGCTTTATTCGATACGGTATGTTTCTTGTTGCTATGGCTGCTTGTCACTAACATGTATAAGCTGGCAATTTGTAAGCAAGGACTTAGCCTCTGATATATGGCTACCATCCGATGTGCTGAACCCGAACAATAAACGCTTCACCGAGACGATGTTATATGTCGAAAATCTGCCATTGAGCGAAATCGAGATCCACCACCCCCCTGATCGTGACACAAAAGGAATTCCACCACGTTTTTTGACCTCTCTGAAACTTACTAACCCCTCGCCGACTCTTTCTACGCGACTTGGACCATTAAAGCACCTTCTTCTTCAAGCAAGTCAGCTTCGAACTCTACATTATGAAGACCGCGGCCAGGGTACGAAGTTCGAATTTGAGCGTGAAGAACGAATGCCACGATTATTCCATCTACGATTACGGTCATATGACTGGCAGCACTCGGCCGAGGATGTAAGCAGACACTGGAGTTTTTCTCGCCTCGAGTCACTACAGTTGGTTTCGGTGCCAGTCTTCAATTTTCTCTCCTCCGTCTCTTTCGACGACTTGACGAATCTGCATACCTTACATGTGGATGAATACAGCCATCTCTCTGACCGGAGACAAGAGGCCACCGTCAGCCTTCATCGCTTGGTCAAAAATCACGTTCGTGCCCTCAAGGTGCTCGACATTACCTGCCATACCGAGCTCTTCCCTATAGACGCAATATTAGCTCATCGGCATTCATTACAACATTTACGATTTCGAGATCACGTTGGATTCGCGGATGATCACGAGAATTGCCCAACTCTATCTGCCAACTACGTTGAGATGCTGTCCCGAAATCTGATATGCGTCCACACGCTCGAGCTAGATATGGACATCAAGATGTGCACTCCGTCTGATTTTCTCCGCGCTGTGTGCGCCTTCCCATCCCTGCACTCGCTCACCTTGCATGTGCAAACAATTGTGCGGCCCCTCGAAGACGTAGCACCAGCTGAGTTGGACCGGGATTACCATGCGGCGATGGAAACATTTCAATTTCTTATCCAGAACCGACCGCAGGCGCATTGGAGACGGATTACCATCAATGTTGGCGGATGGAGACGGGTCATGGTGCGACGGCTGGGCGAAGCCTGGCATAGTTTGAATGAGGTTGGCATCTACGCAGAGAGATGCTTTGTCCTCGAGCGAGATAATACAGGCGAGGTAGCGGTAAGGGAGGAGATGTGTTTGAAGAACTCGAGTCGGCAGCCAAGTCCCGCTCCCTGAGCCTCAAGTGAAAACATGAAATGATTGAGGAGTATTGCTACTATCTTGGGTTATGGACTTCTGGTTGGCTCAGTTACAATATTGTTCCGGCGTAGGATAGAAAAAAACAAGGCTATTATGTAGATAACACAATTCGATACGTATTGGGATGGGCATATACAAGTACTTACGGTGATGAACAAAGAATCACACGCGGGATTACGTATTACGTAGAGTTGGAGGCATCCTATTTCATTATTTATCAAGTGCCATAATTATCTCCTTTTGCTTCGTAAAAGAGGGTATGTAATTCAAAACATGACGTCTCGGCAACTCCATGCTGATGTCCTAGAAGGTTCTTTTATTGAAGTTACGCGGGAGAGATGAAATCTGCTTCTCAGTACAGGAACCTTGCTTGGTCTTCCAGGAGTGTTGCTTCACTGCAGCATTGATAGTGACAGAGGGCTTCTCCGCTTTCAAAGGCGTGGTTTTTGGCTTCTGTTCTTTTTTCGATGCTGACAAGGCTTGACATGTGAAGGATTCACGTGCGTGTGGGAGGTGACTCCTATATCCCCATACAGGAAGTAGAACTGGGCTCCTCAATACAACGTCAGACATCCGACGCAACATGGTAGCTTTCAATCCTTTCACCGTCATACATCGTGAAGGATCAGAAATGCCCCATGAGAGCTGGTCGCTTCCGAGGTTCTTGAATATTGATTCCCAGCACATGCCCAAGCCAGGAGACTCGCCTCAAAGATGACGGTTCAGGGATGATTATCCTCGCCACTGAGAGGGGATAGCAAGTCCACATATAGTCTTCGAAATCTGAGCAGTATGCAAGTTAATCGGTGGCGCCCTAAAGACGGACAAAACTCGCCCTTAACTTGCAATGGAACCAGATATCACAATCCCAGCAGGGGGTGGAAAAACATTTAACATGCTTTATTATCCCCCCCTTCCCCACGCGAGAGTGACAGAGTTACGGCTGTGGAGAGAACCCTTGCTGCAGAAGATTCCTTTTCATATAAAACCTGGGGGTGGTAATCCTTGGACTGTGTTGGTACTGGGGGAAAAGTTGTATTTTGCGTTTGATTCTTGTAGGTCTCCGAGGGCGTCTACGGATATCGAGACGGGGGTATCCATGTCCTACGATGGACCTCATCACCGGGAGACAGTGGATAGATGGGGAATCGGAAGTGTTTGTTACACCAGCACGGCATGACATCTCATATCACTTCTGGGCTTGACGTACTAACTATGTAGTCTACGTCTTTAATTTTTTTTATCCTCTCCCAGCTTGCCCAGGGAAATAAACAAACCAGTAATTAATTTGTTCCCACTTTGGGCCCTTGAGCGGACAAATGCCAAGGCACGGTACGTCCGGGCCGGGGCCCGGAGATGGCATCTCGCTCCACAGTGTGGGGGGGAGAATTAGAAAGGGCTGAAGGGTGACCTTGCGATTTGATTCTTTGTCTTCTTCTTTTGATTCTATCAAGTGTTCTATCTCGTTTAAAGAGAAAGTGGGAAAACCTGGGCTTTTCTCTGCCCTCCCGCAGGGAAGAGGGAAATCAAATCAGCAACAGAGTTGACCGGGGGTTGGCTAGTGTGTGGCAGGCCACTGCTCGACTGGTTAGGGAGGGGCGGGAGAGCGGCAGCGGTCATGGGCAGTAAAAAAAAAACATATTGGTTGGTTGGCTGTCTGGTTGGTTCGGAGTCTTTAGGGGACACTCTCGAGGTTCGTCATGTCCGTTCTGCAACTGGGGGTTGTTCACAAAGGACGGTGTCATCAACTCCAAGAGAGGGTGGATGCAAGTGTTGGGTGAGGTCGATGGAAGCTCTCACCTTGGATGAAGGATCATGGTGGAAATTGCATTTTCACTTGGCATAACTACTTACTACAAAAGCCCTACGAAGCGCACCTAGATATCCAGTACACAGACCACAAAGGTCATTGGGCCGCTGCTTTCCGTGGAGGCCGGCAGGGTAAGTTAGGTAGGTAGGTAGGGAATTGTTCACGTCACCGTGCATGGTTGACCAAAAGGTGCAGTAACCATGATACTGCCATTGCCCCCCTCAGAGGCAAAAGGTTTCTTGCTGGACGAGGAATAAGTTGGCTGGTGTTATTGCTATTGAGCCTTTATTGTCCATGGCCTTCGCCGTGCTGCGCCATATTTCAATGTTCAAGGGCATCCATTGCTTGCACTTACGTACAATATTGGACTACCCATCAGATGCAGGGACGACGGCGAGTATACTTCCCTTTACAGAACTATGGGCACTTACTTCCCTGAGCCAAAGCAAGTAAGGAAAAAAGTCCGCGCAGAAGGGGCTTCCTGAGGGAAAACCCCTTCTCCCCCTCGGATCACTCCATATCCTCCTACTCTCTCACGCTTCGTCACCATTCATCCACCTTTCTCGCCCCCCCCCCCTCCTTTAGACCAGATAATCATGACCGTCACCAAAGGCTTCATCTGTCCCATCTTACCAAAAGCCCATTGCTTCGCCACCAAACTACTTCACTGATTGCCCACCCCCTCCACCAGAACGCAAGTAACCTTTCGGCCGGACCCTCTGTATCCAAACGTCTGCCAGGTCAGTGGCGTTGAAAGTCTCTGCCCGAAACCGCCGGCCTCGGCCTTCCTCCGCCTCTTTCTGGCTCCGCCTGGGCCCGGGGGTGTCCTCATTCAGTATGAACCCCCTTCCCTTTTCCCCCCTCCCTCACCCCATCCTGCGGCATACTGTGTACAATCTCGAGTCCTGGAAGTCAAACTGATAGTGGCTGAGTCATGGGAGGAGTCAGCAAGAATTAGGGCACCATCGGTCAGGACGGTGACCGTCCAGATGGGTTCCTGCATTCACTTCGGGGCCGCCAATAGTGGTAGAAGCGTCAATGGCGCTCGAGTTGGCACGGCTCGACCCTTTTGGCTACGTAGCCATTCCCGTGAATCCCGCGCCCGGAAACAGCAACGCCAGCAACGCCTCCCTACGTTTGAATAGCACAATTGCCAGCTCCCTGGGTTTGCGTCTAGTCGCCCCGTTCCTCGTCCCCGTGATCGACATTACTCGTCTCGTCTCGCCTCGTCCCGTATGAACAAGAAATGGACGCAGCCACTTGTGCCCTCATCAAAACTTTGTCGTCCACTGCGTGAGAGAGCCTCGTCATCTCCCCGACCATCCGTGCCTTCACCGTGACAGACCTTAAGTCTGCCTCTTCCAAAAAGAGAGGGGGTGTGAATAAATGGGAGAATCCTGTTGTGAATTTACATTCCAACTCTGGCCATACTGTTTTTGCAATCAGACTTGCATGCTCATAACATACCCCCTTTTTGACTCCTAACCGAGACAAACAAGAAAGAACAAGACATTAGAATCAGACACATGCAACTCGGGAAAAGAATGGGGCAAGTAACCTTTGATTCATAAAACAGATCTCGGGGAAGAAGGAGAATCGCGGAGGTGGCCTATGGCTTCGATCCGTTTCTATACAGCCAAAAGTTTCTTACAGGAGGAGGAGGAGGCGAGACTTTGGGCCGAACGAGGCTTCTCCCGCGCCCCGTGGAGTCGTCCCAACGTTTAGTGTCAAGCTGGCCAAAAGACCAAGGCGGGCTATGGCGAGAAGGTTTTGAAATATTTGATTCTAAAGAGGGGTGTCCCACGGTATGCGGAGGGTTTTTTGCTCGTTTCTTGCAAACCTGTTTATTAATCTAGCCGGAGGGTGTGTGTTACGGAAAAGAGAGTGGAAGAAAAAGAATGGAAAGACAGGAGACATTGAGAGGTAAGATGTGATGGGAAGATTCGGAACAGCAGCAGGAGCAGGAGCAGCAGCAGCAGCAGAAGACAACCAGACCACAGGTTAGGTGCTTGAGTTTCTCGCAGACAGCTTGCCCTCGGTCATATCAGCACCGCCGAGACGTGATTGTGAAGACGAAGTGTAGTAAAGCGCCATGAAACCTGACATACCAGAAACAAAAGAAAGGTCACTCTTCATATTTCCTGTACGGTGGTTTGCGAGAGAACCGAGACAAAAAAAAAAAAACCAGAAGCTCTGAGTTCATGATAGCAGCTATTACTTACATGGCTTGCAGTTTGCAGGACCGGTCAGTCTGTGCACCCCGGTCCTCCAAGATGAATTCCTCGCTAATCTCTCCTTCTGTCTTTTTTGTCTTGTCTCTCGTTTTGCACAAAGACACACACAAATATACACCCAGTACGAGTTTGCAAGTTAGGCAAAGGGTTGAAAAGTACTGTCTTTCTTTGCCAATGCCAGCCAAACCAGCGTAAGGGGCCGCACGCCCCGAAGCCGCATTCCAGAGAAGCTCCCAAGGGCTCGGAACTATGAGATGGTTCATCTTTCCCAGGGGGGGCCGGAGGTTCCCTTGTGGTGTGTTGATTCGTTCACCTTTCACCTCTTCTCTATCCCTTGGTACCTGAGAAAACGGGACCTCCCTTGGGCGGAGAGGCCCATGCATTTCAGCTCATCAATCTCCAGTTTGTCTCGGGCGCTCTCTCTCGTCCCGAACGGACATGCCTCTCTGCGGTCTGCGCTGTGTCTCTTTCACTAATCTGTAGCCTTTGTTGTTTCAAGATACAACGAATTCGTTTTGTGGCATCTCTCTTTCCTTGTCTCGGCGTCATGTTTCCGAAAGCTGTTCCTAACCGTCCTTTGTTTTTGTTATTTGGCTCACACGCCCTGCCCTCTCTGCCCCCTTACTTGCTGGGACGAATGTGAGCAATTGATTGAAATTGATGAGGTTTCCTTACCAAACGCAAGGTGGTGGGAATGCATAATGGCCTACATATTGCCTTGTTGCACACGTTGCCACTGTACCAGCGGGGTTTAGAGAGCCCATGATGGCATCTAGTGTTGATCGGACCGGTTCCTTTCCTTCAATGTGTATACCCCCTTCTTTCCTCCTCTACCACCCCCTTTTCTACTTTCTCATACTGTAGGAAACGCCACGGGACTGTGAGGGGTCAAATCTGGCCTCTTCTTTATTCCTGAAATCCGCCCCAAACTCTCCCAAAGCAATACGGAATAGTGAAAGGGCCTAGATTTTGCATAAACTTCAGCCATGCGTCGAAGCCTCTCTTGTTTTGGCTCGCCCTTTTTTCCCTGGGCCGCGCCGCACCGCTTTGAACGGATCGACTAAAGGCTTGAAGGGCATAAGGGGGGGTAAGGAAGAAGAAGAACAAACAATCGTTTGTGCCGTGCATGACCCCCTCCAAAATTGAAAAAGGGCCACTGAACCTAACTGTGCATACGAACCGCGAGATATACGCGCATGATACTGGGGGGGAATAGGCTTTCAACATTTTCCATCCTACCTGCAATGATTAGGAAGAAGGAGTAACTTGATTTAAACCAAATGGGCAGTTTTATTGGTGTATTTCTTGTTTCTTGCCGTTGTGGGTTGATAGCCGAGTTGCCTAACAAAGTTGGTCACTCACACGATGTTGTTTTTTTTATTCCAACAAGGTATGTAAATGTAATGTAATGTAAGGTAAGGTCAGGTAAGGTCAGGTAAGATGTACTTTATCTCAATTAAGGAGCAACGGAGAAATCTCTCCGTTATTCACACGATTTCCAGTCAATCAGTCAAATCAGCCGGTCCGGTTTGCCTGCTTCTGTGGTTTTTTTCTTAATCACGCCCCTCCCCCCTCTTCGTTGGCTTTGATGGACAAGATCTCAGTCTTCTTCTGATACTGCTTCATCTTCTCGTCGTCGTCATTCCCTCCCCTTCAACTCCCCTCTATCCCAATCAAGAAATTATTAATTAGTTATGTGAGAGTGAGTTTGTCCCTTTTTTTACTACCAAGAAAAAAACGAAGATTACCTTTTCCCTTGCAGCCTGTAGGTTGGCAGCAGCCCTACAAGTGATATTTTAAGTGCTTCTCATCCGTGGTACTGGCAGTCTTGTCAATGTCTTGTCATGCCATGTCATGTCATGTCACATCACATTCACCCAATGATAGCCAACTCTATTTATGTATATTTCTGTGTGTGGGTGTGATGTATGATAGATGCCTTTGCTTCTCTTGTTGCTCCATTCACACACCACAAAGCAGCTTGCTCTGTATATTCAATTCATACTCGCACCTCATACCCTCGCAACGATCTCGGCCTCATTGTCATGTCCATCAAGCCCATTGGCATTGGCATTGACATTGGCCTTCCTTTTTCTCTCTGGTTCTTCTCCCCCCCGGTTTCTCTCTCTCTCTCTGTCCATATCTCTCTACCTCTCTTTGTGCGTATATGTGTGTGTGTCCATCTCATTGTCCCTCAATCCCTCCCCCCCCCCTCTCCCCTCCTCCTCTCCCCTACTCCACAAACAATCACACATTGACGAATTGGTTTCTCATCTTCCCCTCCTTTTCCCTCGCTATGCTTTGCCTTGTTGGTCAAAACATACATATACATGTCATCATACGTACATGCACATCTACGTAGGACATTTTTTTTTTTTTTTTTTCAATTAGTTACTCCTCTGAGCCGGGGGGGAACAGGCGCGAAGGGAAAAAAAAATTAAAGATAGCAAGTTTGTTCCACGGAAATAATGCACCTACACATTGACCAACAACAAACAACAAACAATACGCCCTTGATATCACGACGCGCTCACAGACTTATACAACCCTGCATACATACACACTGTACGGCCAAGTACAGTTCTTGGCACATTTCCCTTCCCCCCTCTTTTTCTCTTTTTTTTTCTTTTCTTTTTTTGTCTTTGCTTTTTCTTCGGTTCGTTTTTGCCCTATTTTAAAAGCCAAAAAACCAAATTTATTAAAAAACAGATGAACAAAAAAGATTATGAATGCCAGAACCCGCCCCAATCACTTGCTTTTCTTTCCCGTACTCTATGCACATACCTGTAATGTCACCCTCTCCCTCTGTCTCTTCACTACCTCAATTCTTTGGTTTGAGCCAGCTTCCTTTCTTCTTGTCATCCTCTCAGATCGGATGTCTCTTACCTAGTAGGCAAATGCGGTCACAGGGCTTGAATTCAATATAATTCATCCACACAAGGCAACGGCCTCTCAAAGGATCTCCATTCCCCTCCCTCTCCACAATGGATATATCATCCCAGCTGGGCTTGATCCATCTAGTCCCAGTCTTAGTCCTGATCCTTCTCAGCTGTTAGTATTAGCATATCTTTCCTACTACCTCACTCGCTCTTCTGTAGCTTGGGGGGAAGGGAAGGGGGGGGGGTTTGGTAGACTTTGTTTGTCTTGCATCCCGCGTACACACAACATACATATCGTACCCGCCCGTACGCAACATTTCTGGCTGCACAGTTCCTTTGTCCGGCCGCCTTCAGGTCCGTCCGTCTCCGACCCCCGTCTCCGCCGCACACATGCCCGGTGACTGCGCGTTAGCCCGCAGCGTCCACCCCCAATCCTTCATCCGCGTCCTTTTGCTGATGTCCCACGCTGTCCCCTGGAGGTAAGGTTTGTTTGCTGCCCCTCGTCAGGGAAGGCCTTTATGAATCATCTCTTGTGATTTTCTATAGTATCTGCTAGATATTTGTTGCTGCTGTAGTTGCTACTGTTCTTGTGCACACACACAATCACACATGCATATACACATAATACACATACACATGTACACCCAGGTAGTCGTCGATGACCCTCCGTGTCCCTTATCTCAACAGTAATTCAACAAGAGAAAGATGAAAGATTGGACAGCATGGTACTTCTTTCAACGTATAGCACATGACAGCTTGTCAAAGTTAGGTAAGGCAAGGTAAGTATTTTAATTTACAGTACCGTCATGCGGTCTTTTTACCCTAATTACCTTAAGTTACCCCCCCAAATACCCGCTTCGTAGCCTCTCGCCATCTCGCCCTTGGCCTCTCGCCCTTGGCCTCTCGCCCTTCTCGCGCGCCGTAGCCTCCGTCCGCTTCCCTTCCTCCCCCCTCCCCCCCTGCCTCCCGCCATCTACCGGTGGCCTTCAAATTGGCCTCGGGCGGGGGAAAAAAAAAAAGGTCGACACCCTCCGCCCTTCCGTTTGGGACTGATTGGGGAGGAAGAGGAGGAGGGGGGGGGAGAGAGATGAATCGTACCGAGTAGATGTGCAGCAGCAAAAGAAAAGGATCATCTAGTCCCCTTTTCCTTTGATAGGCTCACCCACTCAAACTCATTCCAAAACTCAGCCAACCGCTTGGGCCTGGGGCTTGGACCTAGGGCTGAAGCTGAGTTTGGGTTGGGGGAGAAATCAGGAGATGAGAGGCTAACATGAGAAGTGGTACTTACCACCAAAGGGGTTTTTTTTTTTCCTTCTTTACAATATCATCGACAGAGTGAGATATAGGCAGAAAGAATATCTCAGGGCGTATTGTTCAGGCCGACCTGACAACTAATCTAATTAGCACAGCCCTTTTTTTCTTCTTTTCTGTTCTCGTTCTGGTGAGTCTAATCTTGCCCCCGTTAATTAACTCCCATCGCCCCATCTCCGTCCGTCTCTTGTCCCCCCCCAAGAAGCTTCCATAGATTCTAGTCTAATAAAAAGAGGGCACCGTGACACCTGTCTCTCGTGGCAAAGTAGGTAATTAATTAGGTCGGGGCGGGGTGGGCAATTGAGAGAAATAATATAAAAAAAACCACTACCAGGGGACCCCCCTTCCTCACCATTCGGTTATTAGTTGCCCTCTTTGTTGGGCTGCTTTTCTTGTCCCATCTTGGCCTCTTTGACAAGGACATGTTTGCCATGCGTTTGGGTAGTAACCCATATACTGTGTGGGCTAACTGGTTTTGATGGGCTCGGCAGTTGCCGTCCCTTTGATTGCGTGGTCTCTGTCTTCTTTCTCCCTTTACTGGCCTGAAGAAAGGAGGCGGAGGATTGGGTTGTATGGTGTTTCCATCTCCCCTCTATCTTAGGGGTTTTCCGGTCCGTATTAGGTATGAAGACGTAGTTTTCTGTTTCTTTTGCTCTGTTCTGATCTCATATGCTTTTGTATTCTGCTAGTTTGTAATTGGCTGCTGCTCTTTTTTTTTTTGGTTTCAATCATAAAATCAACCCGTAATGTCTCAGCCTAGGCAGGTTTATAGTAATTGATTGTATGCCTGTGTGCCAAACACCTTTCTCTTACGACCATACGATATAACGCTTGAAGTCATCTAGGTATCTCCGCCTTTTTCTACTCAACTTCAACATCCCTCCGTACGTTGGTAGTCAGTTACTCATCATTGCTAGTACAGCTTACTTAGCCTCCCCTCCTCTCACTCCTCCCCCACGGCTTGAAGCTAAGCCCAAGAGCAGGAGCAATAACTAGCAGTAGCCAGCGTAGGATAGGATACAGCAGGGGGGGGGCCAAAGGGATCCATTGGTGACAAGACTCATTCATGCATTAAAGTAGTGAGGTTTTCCTCAGAGCTGCCGGATACCAATCATTCAAGTCCCGCATCCATGTGCTCTGAGATCTTGGCGTACATTCGGCCCCGTAGGAGGAGCTTCAACACCCTGACTATGTCCATCCGTCCCCATCAATGGCTTACCGCCCCTCTTTCTTCCCCTCTCTCTCTCTCTTTGTATCTCTCTCTCCACCGCCATCGGGGCGCTCTCCTGTGCTGGGCTGTTTGATGGTTTGATCCATTCCATGTAGTTATACTGTGATGTGATGCAAAGGTCTGTCTTCTATCTGTCCGTCTCTACTGTCTACCTTGTTAATCTATCCACGGTCTCTCCGTGTACAGTATCTGGCTGTCTGTCTATCTGTGTGATCCTCCCCCATCTCCCTTTTTTTTTTCCTCATATTTTTGTTATTCTTCTTCTGTCTCTTTTACCGTCTTTTTGTTGTCTCACTTGCAGTTCCTTTCTTTTCCTTTCTTCCTCTTCCCCAGTGCCAATTCATTTGATATGTATATTTTTTTTTGTTTGTGTGTTCAATGCTTTCATGCCCTTTCTCTCCCTCTCCCCCTCTCTCTTCTCTACTCTCCCCTTTCTCCCTCTCTCCCTCTCTCTCCCTCACCACAGCACTCAAGCTCTTCGACTGAATTGTACTATACCATACTGTACTATACTGTACTGTACAGTACTGTAGAAATTCCCACACCAAAGATGGAAAAAGAAAGAAAAGAAAACGGAGCAGGGAGTGGATTGAAGAAGGAGGGGAGGGGGGGGGGCGTGGCAGTAAATGATTATTGATGGGGTTTTTTTTTTTTTTTTGTTTTTTGGATTGGACCACTTGCGTGCTCGGCGTGTCATGTGCATCAATGGTCCTGCGGCCGTCCCCGTGCAACTTATCCACCCTCATCCTCCGTCGAACGTCGAATCGACACCAAATCTAAGTACACAAAGACCAACCAGCCCCTCATCTCGCCCTAAAGGTAGTTTGTCACTTTTTTGTGTGATCCGGTTTCCTCACCCATTCTCGCCCAACGTCTCCGCCCGCTAAGGGGAGTGGAGGAAGGAGGGGGGAAAGATAGAGAGAGAGAGAGAGAGAGAGAGACAACAAAAAAAAAGGGAATGAATGATTTCCAGTGGACACGACCGGCCAAGGTCCCGGCTTCTAGCGTGCATCGACTCTCTACTGTACGACCCGTCAACAACAAAGAGGCAAGGCAGCTAGTAGTTTCTAAGACGGGGGGGACATACAGTACAGAACCACCTCCCACGGTATATAGTATCTGCCAAATACCGGGTACTGTATTGTCAGGTTGGTAGCTTAGTGATCCAACGAGTAAGTGAGTTGAGGCATATATCATAACCAGTCAGTGTAAGGTATACGCAGTGCTTGCAAATGGTGGCTACACAACACAATTCACAAATCACAAAAGTGAGAGAGGGATGGATGCTGCAGCACTGTACCAACTTGTACACCCATTTCCTCTCCATGCTATTACTGCTATTATTACTAACTAGAGTAGTTGCCTACTGTACATGACAAGTCAACTTTCAACCTACCCCGACCCAAAATCTCAGCAGAGCCCAAAGAAAATCCCCGTCAGTTAGTCCATCTTCAGTAGTCCATCTTCAGTAGTCCATCTTCAGTAATCCATCTCAGTAGTCCATCGCCATCATCGCCATCCCCTCCACTGTACCACCAATATCACCAACATCATCACCACCATCACCGCTTATCACCGCCATCCATCACAATCATCACTATCGTTATCATCTTGTCATCATAGTCTACCTCTCTATCCTCTCCCCCCCTTCTCTCTCTCTCATCTACCTTCGCGTGTCCCCCAATTCTACAGAATATATAACTAACCATTTCTCTCTCCCTGTCTGCTTTCTCCATCTCCCATATCCCATCACCACTGCTCTCTCTCACCTCTCAATTTTCTTCTGCCTCGCATGTCACCGTGTGGGTTCGCCCCATCCCCCTTTGTGCTTCTCCGCTCGCCCCAGAACCCTGTAGTCGACAAGCCATTTCCATGCACGGATGGATATTCATCGAGCCCGTCTACCTTAGAACACAGTACTGAACAACAGCATCATCCAACATTTGTACTACCTACACACGCCTCCCCGTCTCTCTTGTCGTATCCTAACCCCTCTTCTTCTCATTGTCCAATCCACCACCAGAACCGCCACCAACAACGACAGCCTACGATGCAGAACGACCCACGACGCTCCACAAAGCCATCTCATCATCACCTTACACTGCTGGTCCTTGCTCCCCATCTTCCACATAGTATGCACATTAGTAGCGTACAGTACCAACAATATCTTCCTAACCGCCCCTCCCCTTTCTCCTCCTTTTGACCCTCCCCCCCCCCTCCATTCCCCTCTCGTCCTCGTGTCGTCTCCTCTTCTTTCGTCTCGCCCGCCCCTGCGCCGCTCATTGCACTGTGCCGGTGCCAGTGGGATGGACGGGACGAGACGAGGCCACACACGGCCAGGCCAAAAACAACAGACGCCAACACGGACGACTTGCAGTAGCCTCAACCGACTTTCAACTCCCGGCCAGTCTATCCATTACCATCCATGCACCTAAAACCCACTCACCAGCTCGGCCCAAGTCGAGCCCAGCCCCAGCCCCAGCCCAACTCAGCCTAATTAACACTTCCAAGTCAGCCCAGCCGTCGTCATTGAAAGCCGCGTCGAAAGTGTGTGTGTCTGTGTGTCTGTGGGCGCACGCTCGACCCCTTGAACTCCCTCGACCCCTTTGATCCCCTCTCGTCATCCCTCCATCTTGCTACAATATTTCCTATTTCTTTCTTTTACTCCTTTGTTTTCCCACTACTAAAATCTGCCTATCATTACACAATCCCTCTCACTTGTCCACCTTCTCTCTCTCTCTCTTTTTTTTTTTTTTGCCCTTTCTTCCTTTGGTTTTGGTTGCCCACCGGGAGTCCTCGGGTGATACATGACACAGCTTTGTGCGTTCGCCTCCACCCTCCTCCACACCTCCTCTCCAGATCCCTAGATCCTGGCCGTCCCCCCTTCCCCCCATCCCCTCTCCAAGGAACGGACGGACCCCTGGCCGCGATGTATTGACCAACATAAGCGTACACTAGCTAGCAAGGTCAGGTCGTACAACCAAGAGCTGGAAACGTGCTTCTCAACCCCAGGAAATTCGGTGTGGACGCCCTACTTCACACCACCCATATCTGATACAGTCCTGCTGTAATCTGTACATCTTACGGAATATAGAATCTACCCAGACACCATTTTGAGTTTTGAGAGACACGGCATCTAAGATGCAATACTTCCATGAGCCACACACATTGTTCATCGCGGTCCATCTTGTCATAACCAGAACACAAGTGTCATCAAAAGCAGTTGATTATAGCGAACATGAAAACAGAAAGAACGTAAACCATCAGACTACCTCCAAATCACAACAAAGCACCCCTTCCCTCTTCGCCTTTCCATTCCATTGCTTTCAGTTCCTTTGCGTGTGATGAATTTCCTTCCTAACCTTGCCCCGTAAACCGTCCTGTCCCTGCCAGTTCCAGCCTAGTTCTTCATCAACATATGCCCGCAGAAAGAGACAGCAGGCCGCTTTTTTCCTTTTCGCTTGCGCGGTCTTCATCTTCGGGAGATGAAGCCAGGAAATCTTGTCGATAGTAGATAAGAAAAACAAAGAGAAATAATAAAAAAAACACACAGCCAATCAGCCCCTAGCACTCCCGTCCACTCATAGCACTTAGTAGTCGCAGTAAAGAAAAAGAAAAGAAAAAGCGTTCAATCAATAAAGCCAAGAGCATCAAGGGGGCGTAAAATCAAAATCATTTGGTGCCGTGAGGCATATCCGTCTTTCCTGAAAAAACAAAAGTCCGACCGATTATAATGGTGTAAACTGCTCAGAGCAGTTACTTTTGAGGCAAATACTTGACAAGAAAGTAAACAGTGAAAATACAGACAAAGAAGAGAAAAGCGAGGCATGACCAAATGCAGAAGTAGGCTGCTGCAATTTCGATGTCAAGCTTGGATTTTGTGCCAAGCCGTCTCTTCGCTAAGAATGTATCTTGCTGGGCAGTTTGTCTGTATCAACCCACGCTAGTCATCCCATCCCATTCTCGATATTGGGTCTCTTTTTTGTCCTTTTTGGTGTTGGTTTTTTTGGGGTCATTTTTTTTATAGTTTTATTTTGTAATCTGCGTGTCTCTTCGCTGAAAACTCGCTTAGTCTCGGTGTCGAGAATGTTTGTATAATTCATCAAGGGAGAACTGAAATCGCATCGTCATCTCTTCGGTACCTGCCATCAGAATCTGAGCGGCTATCAATTAAACCAATAGAAGCTCAACTCGTTGCTTTTGACCTGCCGGCAGGGTCAATCTTCTTTCGTAAAATTTCTTCAGCGACCATTGCCCTGAGATCCGTTCTGGTTAGAGCCTTGGTTGGATGCTCCGTTTTGGTTCGAAGTTTCATCGGCTGGATCCGTAAGGGTACCTCTCTTTTCCGATCGGTTCAGTCGGTCGAGCACTCCCCTATCGTAGTCACTGTTGTTCTTGTCTACAAGATTGCTGAGGCTCATCACCGATGAGTTTCCTTGTTGTTGTTTTTGACTAGGGGCCTGCCCCTGTCGAGCCGGGGTCGATGCTCCGCTAGAGCCGTTTTGTCCAGTGGGAGAGCGACCACCAGGAGCCGGTGCCGAATAGGATGGTCTCGCTGCGTTCAATTGTGGCAACGCGTTTCCTGCAGGGTTGCGTGGGCTCTGTCTGGCACCGTATGGGGGATATCCGACTCCACCTGGGCTGCTGTGATTCGAAAACTCGGCAGGGGATCGTCTTCGCGGATCCTCCTCGTTATTCGGCCTGGGTGGGGGGAGCCTGTATCCCTCTTCCTGCTCTTCCGAGGTTCTGCGACGTCTTCTTCCGGCAACCTGACTGTCGTCGTTTCGTGGGTCTCCATAAGATGAGAAAGATTCCGTGGGCGACTGCACCGGCGGCGGGTAGTAACCGGCCGGTGGTGCAGGTGCCGATGCAGGAGGGGGAGGAACCGTCGCTGCTGCCGCCGCTGGATGCTGCGGGGGGTGCTGAGGGTGCTGCGGGTAGCCACCTGGGGGAGGTGGAGGAGGAGCTTGGTGAGCATGTGCCGGGACCGTACCTGGGGCAAGAGGTTGTCCATACGCGCCGAAGAGCTGTGTACCAGGGGGAACGCCGCCAGGAACTGCGGATACGGGTATGAATGCTGTGGAGCTTGACGAAGAAACTGGCTGGAATATGCATTCTTGGTTCATACGAGCACAGTTCTGGCACTTGCCACCTGGCGCACTTTGATAGCCACTGCATCGAATCTGAAAATGAAGTTAGCGACTTCAGAATGTTTTTCGTTTGTAAGAAAAGAAGCACGTACCTTGCGCTTGCGACAGTATCTGCAGGCAATGGAGGTACGCTGCCTGGGAGCCGCTTGCGTCAATGGAGGAGCTGCGCCAGGTGGTGCAGGAGGATAGTCGTAGACACCTGGATAGCCACCTCGGTAGTCTCGATAGGCGCCATTTGGAGGGGGAGCGCCCTGGGGAGGCTGTCCGCGGTAACCGTAGTACGGGTCCTGGGCATAGGGATCTTGGGGAGGATACGGACGGCGATCCTCATAGTAGCCTCGAGGTTGCTGATCAGGCGGAGGCGGATACGCAGAGGCTCGGGGATCAGACTGGGGCTGAAGAGGTGGGAGATAGGGACCCGGCTGCTGTGCCTGCTGTTGAGGAGGAGGCGGGGGCTGCTGCTGACCTGGGGGAGGGTATCCATTGGCGGCGTTGGGGGAAGCATAGCGAGGATCATGAGAGTATCCACGTCCAGGACCAGCTGGTGGAGGGCCATAACTACCATGGATGGATGGAAGAGTGACAGACGTCGCCATTGCGGATGCAGGGGATTCAGAAGGCCTCTGGGTGGTGTCTGGTGGGGGGGGAGGGGGAGGGTAATGATGGGATCTTGCCTGGCTCTCCTCTGGACGACTGTGTTGAGGATATTCTTTTCGATAGCTGTCGTCGGCCATGCTCTGGTGATACGCAATAGGCCGCCGACAGGTGACAAGTTGCGATAAGGCGAGAGTGGGATGAGATGGAAAGCTCAATCAAAGTTGGTAGTGTTGCTATAGAAGAATACTGGTTAGTCGATCGTGTTGTATTTGTGGGCGGAGACTCCGAGGGTACCGAGTCAAGAATGGGGGTCTCGGATCAAGATGAAGGTGGATTCCAGAAGGAAGGAGGGGACTTGGGGTATGTTTGATTCGGATGACAGCAGACGGAGGGAGGATTGTCTCTAGCGGAACGGGAGGAGAGGGCCGTATTTAACACAAGAGGGAGGAAGGGAAGGGGAAGAGGAAGGGAAAGGGAAATGGAAAGGGATGGGATAAGGTTGATGAAGAAGTTTTTCTGATCCAGGCAGACAGAGAGAGAAGCACCGACCGACAGACCGACCGACCGACCAGAGCCAGAGTCAAAGAGGTTCGACTCGACGGGTTGTTGGTGAAGGCCCACGACGATGCATCAGTGAGAGTTGGGAATGAGAATATAGCGATGCAGGCCGATGCAGGCGATGCAGTGTGTGCCGCAGCCGGTGGAGAGAGTGTATGTATGAGCGTGCGTGGGTGTGTGTTGTGTGTGTGCGCGCGCGTAGGTGTGAGTGTGTATGTGTCTGTGTGAAAGCGATGGAGAGGAGGCGCAACTCATGCAGAAACCTGAAGAATACACTTCCGGTGACAGAACAGTTAAAGGTTGGGTTTGGGGGAAGGCAAGTTTGGAAAGTCCAGGTTGAGGAGTGCAGAGCGTAAAGAAGAACAGAGCATAATGCAGCAGGGGGGGACTGAATTACCTGCTTCCTGGGTTTCGATCGGAGAAAGAGACGGGTTTTGAGAGCGATGATGATGGGATACAGGAGACACGCAAGCAACAGGCGACAGGCGTGGCCGAGAGAGAGAGGGCGGCGAGAGAAGGTGAAAGAGAGGGAGAGGGAGGGAGTTGTAGAAGAGCAGGGCAATTTGCTAGAAAGGGCGCTCAGAGTAGTATACCTTTGGAAAGAAGCCTAGCAGCCAAAAGACTTTGTCGCAGGAATTATGTTTTTGGAGTGTTTTTTTTCTTTTGTTTGTGTAATAGGGTTTTTTTCCCAGTGTCTTTTTTGTATCCTGCTTCTCCCCCTTCCCAACAGAGTCAGTCAAGACGGTCAAAAAGAGGGCGGCGACCAGAAAGTGAGAGGAAGGAGCGAGAGTGTGAGAGCAGAGGGCTGCGAGGATTAAAGAGTAATAGCAGAGAAGTTCAGAGGAAAGAAGGCGGAGAAGGGGGGGTGTGGGGGTGTGAATGGAGGGAAGGGGGGATGTGCCGGTGCCATTCAACCCAGTGCCAAATGCCCAGTGCCAGTAGAGGTGGGAGTGTGAGAGTAAAGTGCCCAGTGCGAGGGAGTGCGGAGAGTGCAACGAGTAATTGTGGGAGGAGTGCGCGGAGAGCAGGAGTGCGAGCAGCGGCGAGGGAGACGACGAGTGGATGGCAAGTGCCAAGTGCCAAGTGCAAGTGGCGGGGACTGAGGGCGGGAATGTAATGGGACGGGTGTCGTGCCGTTCCCAGGGAGCCGGCGTGCTAGCACAGAGCAGTTTAGTGCCAAAACCCGCCGAAAGAAAAAAAATTTGGCGGCGTCCACAGGGGGTGTGGGTGTGGGCAGTGGTGCCAGGGCCCGGGGGCGTTTGTTTGTTTGTTTGTTTTTTCTTTTTTTTCCTTTCTTTCTTTTTCTTTTCTCTTTATTTTTTTTCAAGCCCCCCCCCCAAGCAGTACCAAATCCCACCCAAGCCAGGCCAGAGACGGAATGGCAGTCAACCAAATCGGCTTCTGGCTTCTGGACCCGGGGGGCGTGTGCGGACCAACAAGCCAACTGACTGGCACCCGACACCGCTCTAGCAAGGTCGGTCCCAGAGGCCAGGCGACCAACCAGGGCTTCCCCCTCCAAAAGGCCCTTTCTCTCTTAAATCTTTTTTTTTTGGTGGCTTTTCAAACTTCGTAGTCCTTTGGTGAACTATCCCCAACGACTATGACACCTCCCAAAAAATCGAATTTTCGTAAAGGCAAGAGACAGGCCAGATGGACAAACAGCGCAGACACAGACATGGACTTAGACTTAGACACTTATGCGGGACACCAACTCTTCGCTCGGCCGATTGATTTTAAATCAACTTTGTGCCCATGGCAGGTGACCGTCCGAAACATAAAATAGAGATTCCAGGCGTTGTGTGAAGCTGCCGAGTATTTCCGCTTTGTTTGCAAAAGACTCGTAAATAAACTCTCACTTTGTTTTTCCACGGCCAACGCTCGTGTCCCTCTCACTTCTGAGGTGACTGATGTAATGCAAGGAGGGGGTATAGTAGTCAGTTGAGGGTTTCCGGCTACGAAAACTCCTGCTTTTGACTTCGTTTCTGCTTCGAGAGCAGTCCATCTGCCAGACAAAACTTGCAGCAAAGACTTGATCACGCGGTTGAGCCTGAACGGTCTGCCACCGCCCTTCTGTCTCGACCCGCCACGCATCTCACTGCCAAACTAACACTGTTGAGCAACTGCTGTAACAGTGTGTCGTCTCATTATCAGGACATCAACGTCAACGACACACGGGGGTAATCGTCCACTTCCCACAGCCTTGCTTGGTATTCTCTCGGCCGGCTTGATACTTGGCCGGCCTATTGTCCTGGTGACACGGCAATACAAATGCTCCAAAGGCATGACAATAATAACAATAACACCGGTGAATTTAAGACTTGTCAAAACACGGTGAGGGCGAATCAAAGAGAACCCGTTTGCGTTACTGGGTAAAGCCAGGCTGCCAGCCCTGTCGCAGTAGATGGCATATACGGTGAGCAACAACTTGTTGGTTCGGGTTCATACGAAGTCCAAACTTCCACCGTACAGTCCAAGCCTGTCAGCTGTCCACATCCGATCGCTGAACCCCTCGAATCTCTCCATTTACTCATTCATTCGGACACTCCTTCTTTCTCTCTTCCAGAGCCAATTCGTATGAAAGTCAATGTGCGAGGGAAAACAGGCCAAATGATAGAAAAACAAAACTTAACATACCTTGATAACAGAGAGACACAGTTCGCCTCCAAAAGATGGAGACAAGAGAGAGTTGAAAGAAGGAGTAATATTGAAAGAAAGAGTCGAGAAAAAGAGACGCGGGAAAAGTGTGTAGTGAAGATGAGGGGGTGTGGGGGACGGGAGGGGAGCAGAGAGGCAGAGAGGCAGAGAGGCGAAGAAGAGGAGGTGTGACTGCCTGATTATTTTGGTTGGTTGGTTGGTTTGCTTGCTTGCTTGCTTCGAGGGTTGTCCTGCATCCGTCCCAGCGCAGTGGAAGAGCTATGTCAAGGTCAGGCCAGGTCGAGCATGGGCGGCTCCAGACTCAGCCAGTCGCAGGTGAGAAGCGGGATGAGCCAAAAGCAAGCCTGCCTGGCTGGACAGGCTGTCGGTCGTATGGGCTGTGGTGTGGGTTATGGCAGCTTAGATATCGCATAGGTGGTGTCCAGTAGCGATACCAGAGACGTGCAGCAGCGCCAAACAGCTTTGCCCAGAAGGATTCATGTGGCCCGGGGGCGTAGCGGCGGTGCCCGTAGCGGAAGTGTGAAATGGCACCTCAGATTGTACCCGAGCCGAGCGCACCCTGTAGTCACCCATGGACGACCCAGACGTCCACTGGGAGCGGGGGCGGCGCCGCCCACCGGCGCCGGCTGGAGGGTGGAGTAGCACATTCATCACTGTAAGTAGCGAAGTACCCTACCCTACCTACAGGCGGGCATGGAGGGGGGTTGAAAGTCGTGGAACTGTGCAGTTCAAAACGACGTCACGGAAGGCTTTGTACAGGACGAAGCACAAGAGAGGATGGTGTTTGTACATAGCACGCATTATTCCAGCACGAGGGGCTAAGATATCCCCCTGCCATACCCTTCTCCAATGAAGGGTCCGAATATGGCTGTGTTTTTCTGTTTTGATTTGTTTGTCTGACAACTTGCTTCCATGCTTGCACTGCTCACCATGGCCATTACTAGGTGACTAGCCAAGGACGGAAATAATCGCTTTAAAAAGAAAGGCCAGATAGTTGGAGAGTGTAAACTCAACCGATGCATACCGAAGCTTTGAGGCAACAGAGGTTGTGATGATGGATCGCGTATCGTGTTGTGGACTAGAGATAAATGAGCCTTCAAAGCACGCGCTGGGCCCGCTAGATGAGGCTGGGTGACTGGGAACGAGGGTTCTAGAGAGCACAGTGCGCGAGGTTATTGTGTGTGGATGCATGTATGAAGTACTTCGTGCGCAATGGACGTGGGTGTGAGCGAGTGTGTGTGTGTGTGTGTGTGTGTACGTGTGTAAGGACGGTGACTGAGTGACTGAGAAGGGGGGACTGGATGGGATGGTGAATGGATACGCATGCACGGATGGGTAAATGCAGGTGAACGAATTGAGCTTTCATGAGAGCCAAGCTATCCTGTGCCCAAGGTTAATAAGCCTTGTGAGGACCACCCAGGCAGCACTCAAGGGAATCGCTGACAGTAAGAAAAAAAAAAAGGGAAAAAAAGAAAAAAAATCTTGATCGTGCAACTTTGACGAGAGCTAATGTGAGTTGGGATGCAATATCACAACTCAATAAGATGGATGGGAAGCCACGGTTTCCTGAGGTTTGCAACGGGGAGGGGCAACACGAAACGGGAGCCTCAAGCAACACATAACGCTGAGGATCCATGTGTACCTACATGCTCCGTCCATGCTATTGTAGTACTCACACCTGTTACCCCAGGTTGCCCATAATGGCAAACCAAAATAAAGAGGGGGATGAGATGGGTGGATGGATGAGCAAAGACCGTTGAGTTTTGGGTGGAGATTTTGTCAATCAGCACCTGGTCGGATGCTGCTGGGGCACTGCTGCTGGCTCGAAGCTGGAGTCTTTTCTCCTGGTCCCTGTCACCGACAAACAAGTCTTGGGTTTTTTTTGGGGGTCATTGGAGGCGGGCTTGGGTCGCCGCCGCCTTCTGGTCTGGGGTCCCGCGCTTGTACCCGGCGTTGGGTTGCAGAGATGGCCGCAGGACGTGAGACCATGTGTGCGAAGGGGGGAGGGGTGGGAAGATTCCCGGGTGTGCGAGAGTGGACGGATGGATGAGAAGTGTGTGTGGTGTGTACGCAACAAGGGCATCGCTGAACGGCTTTGCGGTCATGTTTGGGCGCAGTGGGTGTGTGCCTATGCCCTCGTCCACATCTATCCAGTTGACCCAAATACATATTGGTAAGTTGGTTGATGGGAAACATCGGCACACGCACACGCACACACGCATTCTCAATACCGCAATGATGACAGAGTTGATCTGTTGCATCATGGACGGAGGTGGCGCCCAAGCTCGCTAGCTGGAGAACCCGGCCATGGGCCGTGGGCCACGTACAGACCAGACGGGGTAATAAACAGCTTGCCCTGGGTTTGACCATCGGCACTGACAAGCGTCCAGGTTAATAGCGCCTGGGTGACCCGGCTGGCCTGCTGTCATTCATGCAGTCGTTCTCGACCGCTTGTTCTTTCTCCATCAATCCTGTTATCCGTGACCCCCCTCCCCCGTCCTGTTGACTCTCTTTTTTCCTTCCTTTTTCCTTTGTCGATTAATTTCCGGTGGGAGCCAAGCACATATTGAGCTGTTGGCTGTGCGTCCATGCACCAACTGAGATCTAGCCCGCCTCCCAAGCCAAGGGGACGACGGTTGAGTGTGTTGGACCTGGAGATGGCGTTCTGTCGAATCAAACTGGGAGTGCTAAGTCATTTACCTATGTGAAATGTGCCTTGGATACACCATTATTTGGTTTCTCTTGGTTCCAGCCCCCCGCTGGCAATGCCGATTAGTGCACTCATTTTTCCTACCCTGGATTCATTCCCCAGCACCTAGTCCCGAGCCCCGAAGTCCAACATACCATCAGCCGAGTGCGCCTCAAGTCACCCATTTCAATTGTATGACAAGTTCTTGGTACCTATGGAGAAATACATCTGACGAGATGGGCTGACGGGGCGGCTCGATCCCAAGACTTTAGAACCAACCGTTTCGGTGGTGTTTGATGCTACTCTCGCCCTACTGTGGTGTGGAAGGTGCTTGGATACTTCAGCGATGATGCTGTACTCTGTATCACCCTTGGTACCTTGCTGGAGAACCATCGACCAAATGAAAGGAAATGATGCTGCGGGATGGATAAGGCACGTCCGTGTCAGCTTCGGACCTCGCACACTGAGCACACTTGAGAGCAGCTGGGCTCCGTGTCGAGGCGCCTAAATCGACGGGGTCCCAGCGTCGAAGTGACGTGCCGCTCTCGTACAGTAGTGCGCGGCAGCGCTGCACGGGAAGACGGGAGGTCAGAATGGCTAGCCAGGACACACAATTTAATGCGACCGTAATCAAGGAAAGCTGGCTGAAACGATTGGTGAGAACTTCGGAATCGTGATGGCAAGGGGCGCACCCCGCAGCCACGTATGAGTCCACTTGGATTCCACCAACTCACCGCCCACCACAGAAGCCAATGGTAACAAGTTATCGCCAAGAGGCAACTCAGTTACATTGTTGAGAAGATGCCATGTTGCTGCAACGTTCTCGGTATGAAAACTTCAGCCTGCCTCCGTGGCATTTCAGAGTGGTAGCAACAGTCGTGGTACACGCCTCTCGACACCACCTTTCCCAACACTCTTCAGAGGCCAGGTGACGTTGTGGCGCTTGTCAACCCTCGAGAAAATATCTTAGAAGAACCATCTGCTCTTCATCCATGGAGATCGAAACGGGTTCATCTCACTTTTTCGGAAGCTTCGTGGGGCAACCAAACCAAACAACAACCCATTATCTCGCGTTTACTCCATCGCCCCATGGAAAAGATCCTGTCCCCAAGTTGGGGGTTCCAGCACCGAGCGGACGGGCGCACCAGTTGTCGTTGTGGCGTCACCAGTCCTAGTTTGCTGCAGACAAGCTGCGACTCGACAATCCCATTCCTACCCTGCACCATCAACCTGACTGTGTTGGCACAATAATGCGCCCCTTTGAAAGGATGGGGGCGGTGATGCTGTGGCCAACCGTTGAAAACACAAGAAACTGCATTTCCGGGCTAGTGTCCCGCAAAATGAGATAACTTGTGGGCAATGCCCAGTCGGCTGAAAGGGTGTGGGAGACAGTATCCCAGCATGCTGTCAACCTATGTCTTAGGACCTACATCATGGCAGGCCTCATCAGTCATCCAGTAAAGACGACACACCGAGACTAGAATAAAGAGAGTCAATAAACCACTTCTACTCTGTGAAATAACCGTCGCACGAGAGGATAAAAATCGCCCAACGTGGACACTTTTCATGGCGACGAGGTTTGGTCCCCAGCCTTAATCTGGTGACCCCCCACAGGCGTCCCCCCCCTGTACTGCATCTCCTCCCTGCATCGCGGTTCAACCCGCAACTTCCAGATGGCGTCGGGTCTGACGCCAGACTAGGTGGTGAAACCTCGGGCTAGCGCTCTCACACCATGACGCGAAGGGGGAGAATAATGCAGCCCGCCCCTATCATCCTGGGTAAAGAGCAAAGAGCAACTCGGGCCGGCTTCACCACAGAAAATTTACATCTCTTGAATTTGATGGGGAAGGGGAGAGCCTGGTCTTCACATGATGCCGCCAGAACCTCAACAAGTAAAGTAATTGGGCACAGGGCTCGTGGACGTTGAGCCGAGTCGACCTGGCACATGGCTCCGCCACGGTAAAGAGCACCTTGTGATGCCAACCATCATCGCTCCCATTGCTTGCAGGATTTGTCCAGGTAGTCCCAGCAACATGGATGTGCTGCGCTTTCAACCAACTGCCTGTTCTCTCCGAGGCCTATTGTATTATTGCGTCAGAATGATCAATTAATTCCTGTTGGCTTCGGTGATGATTGATCCACTGCCTTCCCCAGGTTTGGTTCGCCATGAACCTGGTATACCTGAGCATACATTGAATGTCCACACCAGTCCGAACCCTTAACATCTCAAGTTCCCTCATCAAAGAAAAGCGGAAGCCAAACCTGGCCACTTGGCTTATCGGGTTGTTGCAGTTTTTTTTTTTTTTTTCGTTTCCTATAAAATCCCGATAGCTATTCCCCAATGACTATCAAAGGCTTTGTGACCCCCCTAAATATCCCTTGAGGTCTGAAATTTGAAGCCAGTGTGACACTTCGACCACCGGGTTCACATCGCGATCGCGGAATTGACCGAGCCCCCGGCTAATAGCATGAGCTTCGATATATGCTCGTCAGCATGTGGCGGACAAAGTAGTCTTGGTCGTGGCCAAGGCCGAATGGTCATGCACAGTCCCAATTGATGTCGCACCCTAGTGAGGGTGCAATCACTCCCTACGTGCCACGAACCTTGTGGTGGAGCTTCGACTCCCGATTCTCTGGAAGAGCGAAAAAAAAAATTGAAATAAAAAAGAAAATGGCCACTTCTAATGGCAGCCCTGGTCAAAAGGCACCCACAAGCCAATCATTTTATAGATGTCCTGCTTTCTCCCAGGCCAAATCTCATACTCCAGGAGGGGTTGCAGTTGGTGCTCAGCAATGGGAGCTAGGAATTGAACAGGGGAGGGGGTGTGTGACCGTCTGACTCCGGGAGAAGCCCCGTTGACCGCTAACCAGCTGAAAAGAGGACGGTCACCGCTCATCTCCAAAGCGACTCAGAGGCTCAAGCACACAAGAAGCGGATTCAATCCCGAAAACGAGGAAAATGTTTGCTTCTGTTGTTTCTTTCTCTGCTGGCCCACAATCTGGTATTGGAGACGTCGAGCCGATGCAGCCGGTTGCGTCAGGATGACCTACATCTTTGGTCGTGAGCGATCAACTTTGTATGGACTTCACTAGGATCACCCGTTGCGACAAGGATCAAACATGCCCGGGCCGCCCACAATAAGGCTCCTCCCGTCCCTACCGAGTCGTTCCACAGTGCATGTCCGCCTCTCTAGGCCGCCCTGCCAACAACCCATGCAAAATGGAACAGCAGCTTGGGTGCCTTGTGCAGCATCAAGCGGACCCAATTGAAAATTATCAGCTGCCTATGCCCAATCGTCTGGATTTCCATGAGGCAAACCCCATCCTAGAAGCAACGCCGACACAGCTCACACTGTGTACCTCTCGCTTGCCACTCCCCATCGTGATCTTGGGTAGGTAGTTGTCAGGTGGCGGGTCGAGATGTCTCGTTGGGGCTCCAGCGTGCTCAATGTGTAATTACGCTGGTTTCCATTTCAGCAACATTTGACTGAACGACATTGACCGGAGTTGTCAACGAAATACAACCGAGTCTGAATGGACTGCCGAAAGCTGTCATATTCTGGTGAGCTGCACTGAGTTGGGAACATTCCAATAGCCGTTTGAATAAGATCACAGGAAGGAAATGATTGAGATCAACTAGATTAACCAGACGGAGCTGTTCTGAATGAATAGAACCCGTCGCGCTCTTTATGATCGACGACGTGACTTCCGTGAACACCGCTCGTGATTTGATATCAGGTGAGGGGGCGCAGTAGCAAAAATAAACTGTGCCCTGGGCATTTCACTGACCAAAAAGCTGTCTTTGAACGGTTGTAAAACGTCCTTGGGTACTCGTCATAGCCGAAGCTGGTGTTTCAAAACCGACTCCGGAGTCGAGAACGAAGGATGATGCATACGCCCAGCAAAACAGCATGGGAGGTGGCGGCCTGAACAGAACGGGACCCGCCACTTGACGCTGCGCATCGGGCCGCAAGGGTTGATCCGTCCAAGCCCTGGAGAAAATGGTGCATCATTCAGACAGCACTACTCGAACGATCTGAGAGCCCGCGTCAAGCCCACTTCACGTGGGAGCTTCTGATCCATAACGTGTGCCCTATGTATCAGCCAGGCACTAGTACACCGCAATTTCTCTATCAATCACTGAACACAAGGATTGAATATCTTCATCCTGCGAAATTCTGATTGTTAGAAACAGAATCTTCTCAAATGAGAGTTTATCTTGCGGTCAGAGGGAGGAAAATGGGCTGATTTGCCATTGGGTTTTGATTTTTTTTCTCGGTTGCATTGGGACCCGTATATTCGACGCTGTGCAACCAATCTGTAGCAGCCATTGGTAGAAATCTGATGCAAGTTGGTCACAGGTGTGGGACAGCTCACAACTTGGAGCCCCGTGATCCTTCTAGGAGCCCTATTTCTATTCTGAGGGGAAATCCACAAGAGCGGTCTGTTTTCGCCTGACCAGTCTGGATGATCTTCCAATGTGGAAAGTCTCAGCCTTGGTGATATGAAACATGTCTCCGTGTGATTCGTCGCTAGGAGCCAGATTCTTTTGCCATCTAAAACCTGACGCTCCTTGTGATGTTCTCCCGTCTGCAAGTCGGCTAAATTGGTAAAACTTTCGCTGTTGTTGGGCTGGGCCATGTAAGGCGCGTGATCCTTCAGTTTGAAACTTTTCTTTGGTAGAGCACCAAGTCAGAGTCTTCCGTCAATTGATACTTGACGTCACTGACACACACATCACGATTTTCGTGGGGACACAATGTATGTATTCTATTCGGTCAAGAATTTAGCATGCGCTTCGCAGTTCGGGAGATAGCTGCAACAATCCTGATGGAGGCAGGCATGCAACCAAGCAATGGATGAATGACTTGGCTGAGTCTGTAACATAATAAATTTGAGCAATAGAGGTCAATCATCTTTCGCGGAGGGTTTGAAGCTTTCGTGCAAAGTATTTAGGATGGCTAATAGAAACGAGAAGACACCAGCTGCATAAAGGCTGTTTCTACTTTGTTAGGTTGGCCAGAGATAGAAGGTATCTAAGCTTGGTAAGGTAAGGTAAGAAGATTCTTGAGCCTGCGCGATACCTAGTGCGAAGTATGGCACTACAAACATGGTAGTATGTGCATTGCGATCGATAGGTGACAATGGATGGGCCAATTTCCTGATAAGTTGTCGCGGCCCGCTTCGCCGTGAACAGCAGTAGGCTGCGTGAATAAAAGGCGTGAAAAGGAGCGGGCATGGATGCTCTCTGACCTGAACAGGTACGTAGTGGCAGGATGTAAAGAAAGTTGCGCTTCAACGGCATGAGTAACCATAATCGATTTGAGATAAGACCGCGCCAGCACTCACTTGAACTTGAAGTGTTGCTAACATGTCTTACTGTCATTCTACTATGTAGTCTAGAGTTCACATGACCTTTGGTTCCTGCAGGGGAAGGGCCGAGATGGACCTGGAGGAGAGAACGTGGGAGACCGGCGAGACCTGGGGGGATGTTGCGGGCCTGTCCAGGCCTGGCCCGGTTTGTCTATGGCGAAGATGGACAAGGCCAGCGAGACGGGGGGTGGTTGGACAAGGGTATGCCGCCATAAGATGAAGGAAGGGCTGCGGCGGCGCAAGCCTGAATAATTACGAAGCACCATGCCTTGGGCTGGAGGCAGGGTGATTGAGCAACTGATGAGGGGCGGTAATTGAGAACTGCCTGGGTTGTGAACTTCTGATCACATTTGTGGTTGTGTGGGTGGTACTTGAGGTAGTTTGGGAGACTGTGCTGGATGGCTGGAGGTAGGTACCAATTTTGGACGGGTAGGTGCCGTATGTACCTGAGTATAGGTATGGAGCTGCTGTAAGACGGCGGTTGGGCCACACTTCTTGATGCCCACCACCCCTTACAGAGAGAGCAAGAGCCCACTGGGCCGTCCCTACTTGCGGAGCACCCACTTCCAGAAGTATTGGCAGCCATCCGCTACCTTATCTGCCAGGTGGGTTAGGTAGGAGATACTGGTGGTGCTTACTTTGGTGTGCCTCTTTGAGCAATTTTGGTGATTGCAACGGGTTCCCTTTTCCTATTCATCATGGCTCTGTCCTTCTTGTCATTTCTCATTCTGCAACTCGCGTACTATGACGCCTACCTTACACGGGGGTGCAGCCAAAGTCCCCTGTGTCATCAAGGCAAGCGTTTGTGGAACAATTACTCGTACTGTACGGCCTTGGAATCTTATCTCAATCTAGCACCATTTTTCCTTCCTTTTTCCCATATTGCTTCCCTCCCCGTCGTCTTGTCCTGTCTAACCTCACCCTCGTCGCCGCCATTTCAAGCTTTTGCAAGCAATTTAAAATAGCCTGTGTCTCTGAACGATCGTCAATCGCTAGCCTATGACACCCATGCCGCGGCCAGGGCCAAATAACTAGTAAATATACCCATACACAGAGCAATTGGACAAAACGGCCCGGCCCATGGACTTCGCCCAATCCCTGGTGAGGTTACGCCGTCTGAGAGACACGGTACGACACACCGCCAGCTGGGCCCCACTGCACATCGCTAAATGTCTTCCAGGGGGCCGCGGCCTGGCATGCCTGGGTTTCCAAAACCCACGAGCCCGAGACATTCATTGCCTTCGCATAGATGGGGTGCACCAAATAATTAAGACAAAAAGTCTGATGGGTGGTTACTGCACACACGCCAGTCCAATCCGTGACATATGAGGAAAAGCAAATATGTTCAGCGACGAAGCAGGTATTCCCAACCAGGCCGCACCACCCAGACTCGTTTAGCGTGGTCGCGTTCTCAATGATATGGCGACCAGGGTGCAACATAAAGATGGCTGCCAGTCATCACTGTGATGATGTGGTGCACAGCGCCGACCAACACCAGCTGGCTTATGGCGCTATTGTGTAGCTCAGACAAGCTATAGTATTATCGCCACCTTGGCTAGGATTATGTCACACTCATCGAGCCCATGCCAAAGCGGAGGCAACGTTAAGAGAGTAACCTCTGGTTCAGCTTACACCGACACATTTTTTTTTCCTCTTTTGCCTCCGCCAAGCTGGACGCTATGCCGACCCGAGACCTCGGGGCTGGCTTCAACTTTGCACTATCCGAGCCCAAATGTCCTAGTCCTGACCAGCCGGGTTTCATTGGGTTGCCCCAGACAAGGCTCGGTCCGCCAATCGCACACGTCCGCTCTCGATCACGTGAGTAATTTATCATGCGGAAGATCCATGTAAAATTGGGTCGTCTGCACCTGTCCCGCGACAGGCCCATATTTCCCGGGTGTCATCGCCCACGCTCCTAGGGTTGTTGGACGAGCTGCCAATGCTCTCGCGGGCGGGCTATCTCTCACAGTTGGCCTCTGTCAACTTCTGAGCATGGCTCTGCTGCCATGCCAAGGCAAAGTATGGGAGACACAGAGGATGGGCGGTACGAAAGTAAGGAAATGGATAGCACCGACGGCTCGTGCTGAGCCCACAATGTGCCTGAATCTGCATCTTGCTGGCGAATCGAGTCGATCGCTTGTTAAGTGAACCAAAAAAATGGGACCGGCTGGCGGGAGGGACAATCGACTTGGAGCTGAGGGTCTGCCACGTCGCAATTTTACGGCGCGGCGCGGCGACTCGAACTTGGCGCCATCCCCGGCTGCATGTCATCCTTGGGCCCGAATCAAGTTGGAAAAAAAAGTAACTTAGCGGCACAGTACGTGAAACTGGAGTTCGCACGCACCACTTGTGAGCTCGACTCGCACGCCGGGGATCAGCCGCCCATTTCCCTACCTGCTTGCTGTCGTCGGTTCCTCACACCGGACTCAAGGGGATCGTGGCTCTTTGCTACTCGTTTACCCTACGCGGCCATTGCCGATGCGGCTCCCAACGGCTCAACAGCGAACATTTGTGCGGGCGCATCGGCCATCCCAACACACCAAATTGTACGAGGTACTAGGTAAGCAGCCTTGCAACCTCTTCGTGTGTGAGACGAGGTCCCAACGAAGGGAAATACGACATGTCGGGAAGAATGAATCGGGGAAAGAGGCGGCGTGTGTGCAATTTCAGGCCCACGAGACCTAGCGCGCATGCACCTTGGCCTGCACGCTGAATAGTGCGGCGAGGGCCTGGCGTGTTGTCTTCCTCTCATCGAGGACTAGGCCACGCCCCTGTCTTGTGCATTTCCTACGGAGCGCTACAGGTTGCAGTGGTAAGTAAAAAGCCCAACACAGCACCATCTGTTTACTTGCAAAGAGAGCCCACTGTCGCTCTGGGGCCGTGCTGCGACTAGTGATGCCACCTGGCTCTGAACGAATAATAGCATTCTTCACACCTACTGTGTAGCGACAGCTCCATCGTACTCCGCCAAAATGGTAGCTCGTCCGGCTCCGTCCAGAGGGCGCTGTTAGAGAGACTCCGCGCTGCGGGTCCCTGCGGCCGACGCCGCCAAATACTGCAATGTATATTTAGTGATACAATCTCATGCCGGAGCTCGGCCACGAGGACGGTATTTTCTGGAGAGAAATTCGGAATCGCCACGGCCGTCGTCGGCCATGTGACGGGACTTCTTCCGGAGTTATCAGTCTGTGGCCATGTATGCCCCAGCCAAGATAGCGGAGGTTGGGATTCAGGAGGGCAGCGCTTTGTTGTTACTTCCCTGACAATCGGCGGTGAGCGGGGGCGCGGCCTTTCGGTTGTCTGCATGACGCTGGTGTATTCTTGCACACAGACGTTGCCTTTTCCACCAGGTTGCGTCTCGCCTGCTGATATGCTGCTCCGTTTTGGGAGGAGGGGAAAGACGGTGCCGCTTCTGTTGTGTTACGGGGTAGCAGGAGAGAGTGCAACTCTCCTTCGCAGTTTCAACCCTCTTTCGTGAATTCGCCCTTGTCACTTCCCACCCGTAACTCTGCCGTTTTCTAAGGTGACGCGAAATTGCTGAGAAGAGTGCTGTGTACGGCATCATCATCCCTTTGGGACTGGCGCCTGGCGTCTGGGACATTTGGTTGTTTCGGAACCAATGATATATGTACCACTGATTGTTTATGTCAATACTGTATGTCTTTGGTTCATTTGAATTCCCTTGCTTTTCCCCTGTTGCTTGGCCTTCTACTATCCCTTGCAGTCCACCGAGATCAGCATTGGCCATGGAGTGGTAATCCCCACCCATTGTTTCTCTTTTGGCTTCGTTGCATACGTATCAGGATGGCATCTCGTACCACTGCCGCTTGGGCGTCTGCATGGGCCACAGGCTTGGGCATGGCTTCTGGAGCCCTGGGCTACCATGCGCAGCTCGCGGGTTGCGGACCGGTGCGCTCTTGCAGGCGCAGGATCACCCGTGATCGGCCCCTGGCTCGGCTACAGTAACAAGAGGTGCGTGCGCATTCATCCAAAGCTGCCCATGTCACCGAGCGCACACCTGAGGCCGTGGCCGTTGTGCGTATCGAAGGCAGCCACGTTTGCTTCCCAGCTCCAAGAGCCAACAAGCAGGGTCTGCCACGCTCATGCCCTTTACAGTGCATACTGTCGTGCTGCACTACCATCACGATGCAACAATGCAGACCTGCCATTCAGGAAGTGAGGATGAGCGCGTACTGTATGTCTGCTCTAGAAGAGGCTTCGAGAGCGACTTCATCGGCACCACAAAAAGCCCTTGGTAATTGCTGCCTCAGTGCCCTCGCACTACTCTGTATCCGACGAGTTGTATCGTTAGTACTGAAAAGTCTCCGGTGACACAGTGGCTTCTCAAACTTGATATTTCCGGGGAAAAAAAAATGTTGCGAGCTTCTCTGTGCTCTTTCTGCTATGGAGCTTCGGTTCTTTGTCTCCGAAAAGATGAGAGCAGAAATATCCGAGAAAGTATCCGTCACCATGTTTATAATGAGCGGCATGACCAGGAGGACGAGGGGGATGTAGTGATATCCTACGTATGTCAATGAAAAATTTCCTCGGTGTCACTGGTATCATACTCGCTTCTTTTGTTGTTGTACTTTCAGCAGTCTTCCAACTTGCACCATCATCCACCATGAGCGACATCATATCTGTGAACCAGGCCCATTTTAGGTGAGTAGCAGACTGGCTTTGGCCCCCCTCATTCAGTCTTCTCCATAGGCCCCTTCAGTGAAGAGTCACTGTAAGTGGCTGACCTGGGACTACGGCGTTCGACACGTCAGTCACCAGTTCGGGCACTTTGTAGCGTTCCACGATCTTCTCAAGCTCACAAGTGCGAATACAGTAAGCTCGCCGGCCAGTATGACCAGCAAAATGCCCATGCCATCGAAACCCTTGAACGCCAGATTCAAGCCAGAGTGCCGTTTCTTGGCATAAATCCGAACTCGCGTTTTCTGGATTACGCGTGTGGCACTGGAATGCTCTCGAGGGTCAGTACAGTCCCTAAGCAGCCAACTAACTCCAATTTACAGCAGGTAGAAGCTGACTTGTGGTTTTGCAATTCTGTAGGTTTTGGCAAAGCATGTGAGCGAAAGGATTGGTATTGATGTTACCGAGAACATGGTGAAACTATACAATGCTCAAGCTCAGCAGGAGGTCAGCAAACATCCATCTCCCTCCCCCTTTGTTTGTTTGTTTGTTTGTCTCAGGCAGACTGGGGTATTGTTTTTTTTTTTTTTTGTGTAAAGAAGTCAACACCGTCCTTACTGACACGGTGGTGTATCTACCTCGCAGAATTCCTCTGCACCAAGATCGGCCTTTCATGGCAACCTCGCCGATCCTTCAGACCCATCCCCCGTTGGGTTCTCAGATGCCAAATTCTATGATTTTGACCTTGTCGGCGTAGGTCTTGGATGGCATCATTTAGAGGACTGTGAACTAGCTGCAAAACGATTAGCTGAGCGGCTTAGACCTGGTGGTGTCCTTTTCATAGTCGATTTCGCATCGCATGAGATGGGCGATATTCAGTCCAAGAGCCACGGCGTTACTCACCATGGATTCTCAGCATCGGAAATTAAGACGATGTTTGAGAATGCCGGCCTAGGTGACTTTGCCTTTGAGGAGTTTGCTGAGCCGGTGGAATTTAAATCCCTCCATGGAGCGGGTCACAACCACGGTCATCACGCTGGGCATGAAGGTGGACATGGACATGGACATGGCCACGGCCACGCGCAGGGAGATTCGCAGAGTGTCAAGAGGCGTGTCTTCATTGCTCGCGGAACAAAGCTCTAAGTCTGACTTGTCTCCAAGAGGAAGCTCTTTGATACAAGACCATAGAGTGATGAGCCTGCTGTGCGTACCCCGCCGAGTTTGATAACCTAAGGCGGGCGATTTGGCTACATGATCGAAACAGGAGATTCGAGTGTATTCTATCGTTTTCATTCTGTGTTGCTGTATTGTTGCTCTTTTATTTATTTTGCTAGCTAGCCTGACCTAGATGAGTAGCCAAATAGTATGACCTCTACTTGTCCTTCCTTTCCTAGGAGACCCTTCACCCCCCCTCTGGATGGTAGATGGGGAGGTGGGTGTTTAGGAATCATTTGTTGTATCTCTCGTACCCTTTCAAGATCTACATGGACTTATGCTGGGAAGCCTCCTTTCAAATGTGGCTAGCTATTAGATGCATACAATAGTGGCGTTCACGACATGTGGGACATTACTGGGGAACATCGCAAAGGATCCAAAGGCTGACTTTGAATGGGTCCTAGAGTTATCTTGAATTCTATGAATTATTGGGAAAGAAAAAGTAAAGGAGAAGTTAGTACGCCAGAAATCGACGAATGCAAAGCCGCAACTGGGGTCCTGGGAAGTTGAATAGTTTTGAGAGGGACACTGAAGGACAGGTAATCCTCATCAAATCCCAAGACCTTTTGAAGCCCGCACGAAGTAAACCTCCTTTTGTATTAATCATAACGCATATTGAAGTATTCGAAATCGTGATAAATGGCCAAGAGGAGGTTCCCAACATTGCTGGTTCTCATTGCTAAATCGTTGGAAAATGTGGGTTGATATAGGGTAAGTCGGTGATGACGGGAGCCATTGTCTCAAATGTGGTACATGGTTCAATATCAATCAACAATTCCTTTCCCCGGGAAAGACAAGTCTCCACAGTCTCGGAATGTGCTTTATTAGAGATAATGCGTGTCTCTCCCTACTGCGTGCCGGGCTTTTGTTTCAAAGGATTCCTCTCTCGGTGGAACATGGCTGTACATATTCGCTAAAAGGGGGCGTCTCAGCAGAAAATTTGTCTCAGCCTACTGGACTAGACTGAGAGAAAGAGAAAAGGACAGAGAGAGAGAGAGACTTCAGGTCAGAAAAAGTAGCACCGATGCAAGGAATGGGGTCCAACAGGGGCATGCAAAGCTGCATAAAAGCACCGGAGAACGCACTAAGACATATCTGAGACTTTCCAACTGCTTTAAAAAAGAAACGAAAAGCGTTGGGACAAAGAGCTATGACATATCGTTCGGCATCCTCTACTGGGCTAGAATGTGTCGGCTACCGCTTTTCCCCTTCTTTTTTCCCTTCTTTTTTTCCATCTTCAGGCTGCCGGTCTCGTCAGAGCAGGGTTGTCCTTCCCTCCTCCGACTCCAAAGGGGGTTGGACCGACGGGCCCAATTCATTGAAGCTCTGATTCAAACCCAAAAAAAAGGGTGTGGTAAATAAGAGTATGCAGGGTGGAAGACGTGGCAGACTTTGGGGTCAGGTGGTGAGTTATGTGTGGCAGGTTTGAGGAACGATCCTCCATGCTCCTGGACCGCTACATGCTCAAGGAATGATCAAGCAAGGATTCGCGATTTGGGATGACGAGTTTTTGCTTATCCCATCGAGCCGTTACTTCGTGTTTGTCATGCAGGGGGACGCCAGCCCCTTATCGCGACGACATGTACTCGAAGCACCAGTTTCTAGTGCCTGGCACCACCCCTCTCGATTTGATGTTTGTACAAGGAACTGCTGTTGCCTAAACACGGTTGATTATGAGAGCAATTGAGAGTTGTGGCGCCAAAAAGGCGCGAGAGGCGTTATCAACCAAACCAACACCTCCGGTGGCGAGCAGCTCAAATACTTGCACTGGCTTGGCTAGATCATTGGAACGAACCACCGGGGAACTCGGCGCGTCCGTTGGTGAAAAAAAAAGCTTCATAAGCATGGGCTAGATTTGGAACTATTATCAGGGTTATCGTAACGAAGCGAAACAGCCTTCAACGACTAGATGGATGAATTTTTCCGCAATGTCAGAAATCTCTCGAGCTTGTGCTGTAAATCTGTATTCTTCTAAATCGGACGGGAACTGTGTATGCCATTTCCTGAGATTTCTATTCAACGCCGTTTCCATCTTTCCCTGCTCTTCTGGTAGCAGCAACTCTATCACGTCTACTCGTCAAGTTCAACTTCGAACGCACCGCCAAGTAGAAGAGCGGGCTCGTCAATGTTATGGTGCTCATAGCTAGCTGCCGGTTAGCTTCATACTGGTAAACGAAAGGGTAAGAAGCTTACCTGAGGGTTCCGACACCACCTGCTTCCATCAAGAAGGTAGGGCCATCTTCTAGCTTATACCCAGCCCACCTCATAGCAAAGGCGCGTAAGATGTGGCCGTGGGCAACAACAAGGACATCGCCATTACTGGCTTGACCAGCGGGTTTTCCGATTGCTGGTTTGTGGTATTTCTCGCGAATCTCCTTGATCAATCTATCCAAGCGTTCCGTCACGTCCTTGGGACTCCTGCTTCAACGTTAGGTTCCGAGATCCAAAATCAAGCACGAGCCCCATATTTTGGGTGACTCTATCTCATTGGTACTAACTCTCCTCCTGGGCAACCGTCCTTCCAGATATCCCAAGATCCTTCGTAGCCCTGTTCGGCTCTGATCTTTCGGATTTCGGGACTGGTAACTCCCTCGTAGTCACCGTAGTCCCATTCTCGAATGTCTTCAGTGATTTCAATCTTGGCACGACAAGACAATTTGTCCTGTTCAGTTTCGCCGTGAGGCTTCCAAGGCAGAGGGTCATCAAGTCCAAGATTGAGGAGCTCAAAGGTGCGTTGAGCACGTTTTCGAGGAGAAACGTAACTGGCTTGCTGTTAGTGTTGACACGTTTCAGCTTGAAAAGCTGATAGTAGAGAAAGGTTAAGAAATGAATAATCAGAGTAAATGAACAATAAGAAAAACAAGAGGTGGTAGACTCGGAAGGACGAAAGTAGATGGTGCGGTGTGTGGCCTTATGGGCATTTCCAGCCCGCATCTCATCCACGAACTCGACTGTAGAGTGAAATGAAGAACATCGATCACTCGACACATGTGCGTGCAGCAAGATCCTCCCAGATGAAACATACAACATCTTCCCAATCATATCGTCGTCCACCGTCGAGGTTAATCAGTGCAGACCCATGTAGGGACAACAGCTGGAGCCCAGTCGCTTTGGTGTATTGTATTGATCTGAATTTGGGCTTGATAAAGTGGCGATACGCAAGCAACTTACATGTGTGCAATCTTCTTCGGAGTAATGAGTCGGTTAGGACCAACAAGTGCCTTTCCAGTTGCCCTTACTCGCTTTTCGCCATTGGCTGTGAGTGGAATATCGGTGCTTCCAGTGTGACGTCCGTTGAGAGACCACTCTGTCTCGCCGTGGCGGACGATGAAAACGCGAGGAGTCGTCATATCCTGGTTATGATGGAATGATGCTAATTGAGATTCTGATGGAAGCTAGGGAACCTCTTGTCCAAGTTTGATCCGTATATAGCTGATGCAGCTATCTATGCCTGTTGGCAAAGTCAGAATTCTGCAATCCTGGATGACGTTGCGAACGAGAGGGGATGGACGACTCCGCATGAGACGGAGCAGAGAGGGGAGTTGGAGCTGGAAATTTCAATCGGAGTTGAGACACATGGCTGACTCACAGGATTAAAATCGGATTGGACGATTCTATTGCTGGGATAGGGGTTAGATAAATGACGAGGAAAGAAAATAAGAGGAAAAAAAAAGAAGAATTTAGAGGGATTGAGAGATTTTCTGGTGTGCTCTTTAAATAAAGGGAGGCTCAGATTTGGTGGTGTATTGATTGATGCTGATTGATGACCGTCTCATCAAGCTTCATCAGCCAGGCGGAAGGTGTGAATGCGGGGAAAAAGACCTAGACAAGGGACACACTTTCCCTGATAATGGATATAAGAAAGACGAGTAATCACTTACATAACTGTCTACTAAGATACCTTCACTCTAGATACCATAGCATAAGCAATTTATGGATTGAAGAAATGATTGTTGATGATAAAACTTCTCCTTCCCAAGATGTCCGTACCAACATTCCCGTTTTTGCGCCTGCCTTTGTCAAGTACCTTCTTGCCCTACGTGCCCAGGTATTTGAGGAATGTACCTTGTTGGAGGCACTACTGGAGGAAGCTCCATATTGCTCGCTGGCGCCGGCGTTCTTACCCACCTGATGCCTGTAAAATGCCCCGCCCTCCCCGCTCTCTGCCCTGTTCTCTCTCCGCTCGCCGCTCGGTGGCCTGGCCGAGATGGTTGGTGACGACATGGCTGTTTTTGATGCAGCTTGCAAAAGCTCTCTAGTTGACAGCTCAGATATGCGGTCAAGTCAAGAAACAGATATGTTGGCTACGAAAGAAGAGAATATCATTTAGGTTGAATTATTATTTACAGTTGTCCATTTCAAGGACTTCAAGTCCGAGTAGGAATGCTATCCTCCTTCTTTCCTCCCTCAGGTTCAACTGCAAAACGCGGCATTCTGACCTGCATATGAAAGGTGCAAGTGTATGGCAACGCTGTGCTTCGTGTTGAGAGTGGCTGCCCAGACATACGGAATTATTTTCTACAAACCATCCAATTCATTTTTAATCTTCCCACCTCGACTTCTCTACTATCAACATCACCAAAATTACGATTCTGACGGTGCTGCTTGAACTTGACATCCTCCCGCCTGGATGGATGACTAAGCCGATTGACAATTGGCGCCAATCGCCAGACTTGCTGCACCAGCCCACATCGCCGCAATCGCCGGCCGAACATCTCAAGATTTCCTCCGGATAACTTGAGCCTTGACGGATCTCCTGCGCCGACTCCGGCTCCGACTTCGACCTGCCCGAGCACCGATTCGATTTGGATCCCAGACCGAGGCCAGCAGACCTGATCCGCACTGCGCGCCATCAAGGGCATACCAATTGTCTCTGCGCCAGCTAGGAAGATATCCTTACGTCCGCATCGTATTCCCCCTCCACGACATTTAGGGTATGCCTCTCGAATCCCGTCGCATTCTCGATCCTCAGGCCCAGCGGGGCATATAACACCACCGAACGCAAAATAGACCACTGGCGTATTCCCAATTCTCCTATAACAATGGCTTTCCAATGGACAAGGCAGCAAAAGATCCAGCGCGGCATCTGGGCTGCCGCGTTTGGAGCCTGTGTCTTTGTCGGGACCATCACAGGCGCCCAATTGAAGACGGACGATGAGAAGAAAGAGGTCAGTGATTTTCTTCCTAATTCCCTCCATTTTCCAACTTTTCATCCTATATCTCCTCACGGACTTTCTCGTACCTTGAAACATGAAACTGACAACTCTGTGGCGGGTAGGTCATTACCCAATTCCGAGCCACTACCTCCGCGGAACAGATCGCCGTTCTTGAGGAGCAGAAGAAGACCCTGCTGGAGCAAAAGGCTGTGCTGGAACGAAAACTCGACGCTTTCCATGAGCGAGTGAGAGAAAGGGAAGAAGAAAAGGCCAAGAGGGCTGAAAGAGCAGCGAGAAAAGAACCATGATGAAACATTACTTGGTTGGAACGAGATCATGACAACACTTTGTACAGCACTTGGACTAACATCCTCACACCCTAAAACAAAAGAAAACATTGGATACCCATAGACATAAAATGTATCATAGTGTGCGAAGAAAGAAAGTTACGAAGCACAATGTAAATGCGAATCAGTAATGAAAGCCATTATTACTTCATGTATTCCGTCACTACCTGGCTGCGCCTTTTTGAACTGTATCTCGTAAAAACACATTTCGTTACATCCATTTCCCATCTCTAAATCCTTCCAGCTCACAGCATCACCAACGCCATCAAGCCAGTTTTGTATCCATACATCTCAAAAGAAAACCTTTGACTGCAATCAAAACGCCTATTCCATCGTGCCTTCAGCTGTAGGCAGAGGAATGGCCTTGTACAGAAGGATCAGGGCAGAGTGAGATTCACCACCACCGGCGAGGCCAGCAATCTTGTCTTGGCTGACTTCAGTCACCTTGTCATCGTTAAACCACCACCAATTCCCATCCTCCTCTCCCTTCTTGCCTGTTACGGGGTCGACAGGCGCCGTCTTCTTGACGTATGAAGTGTAGTGACCGCTATCGGCGCTGGCACCCTGATGGGTTACAACGCCTCGAAGCTCGTACAGACCAGACTGGTTGGCGCCGTCGTCGTCGCGAAGCTCCTGGTTGATTAGGGCATAGAGCTCCTTCTTGGCAGCCAAAAGGGCAGCATCTCGCTCGGCATCAATTTCGGCATCAGTCTTGTAGGTTTCTCCCATGACCGTGTCACCATCCTCGGTCTGTTGAGGCTTGCCCTCACGTGCCCGCTTCTCATTCTCCTTCTTTTCCTTCTCCTTCAACTCTCTCTCGCTAGGGAGACCGGAGCCGCCAGGGATATCGGCGGCCTCTTGTTCGGGGTTACGCTTGCGTCGCTTACGAGAGCGCTCGATGTCACCTTCATCCTTGCGGATTTCACGAACCTTGTCGCGCACAGGGACGAGAGCTTTCCTCAAATCGTCTGAGCAGAATTCGACAATGTCCAATTCATGAGGGAAAGTGACCTTTCGCATAATTTTGGCCTTTTTCTGGGTTTCTCGCTTCCAGAAGAAACGAACAAAGTGGACAGTCAAGTACTTGGGAGCTCGAGAGATCTTGGAGGTCTTGGTGTACGTGGCATCGCGTCCTAGAACGTCAGAATTCTTTTCCAACTGTTCTTTCAGCGCAGCCAGAATGCCATCCCTGAGATGATTCGTAGAGCTGTCAATGTGGCAGTTCAGCTTGGAAAAGGCTTCTCTGCTAACAACAGCCTTCTCACCACCGTTGCGGGCCTCCTCCTCGTCACATTCTAATACTGAGGTGAACTCGCCAGACATGTACTTTTGGACGAAGGAAACCTCGGGAGCGTCCTCAGTCGTCTTGGAGCGGAGCTTCTGGTTTAGTTGCGAGACGATCTGAGACCAAGCCTCCTCGGCATCTTGCTGGGCATAGCCTGCACCGGATTTGGACTTTTCAGCAAACTGAGGGAAAACGAGTCGGAGAGAGTTGAGAAAGACCAGAGGAGGAAAAGACTCCTGGGTCTCACCCATTTGTTTGTATAGTTTTGAGAGCTGAGTGGTAAGATCATTCGAACCGCTTCCCAGCATGAGGCCACCAGTGGCTGGGCCCGGATTGTACTTCTTTAGAGCATCCTGGAGCTCGGGGATAGCCTTGAGAGTTTGGAGAGTTGAATTGAGGTAACAGGTGTTGCCGAGATTGACGAGACCCGCAGGAGTAGCGCCCACCTGCTGGGCTTGCTCGGCATCGGTCATGTCCTCAACGAACTTGACCTGATCCTTGGGACGAACGAGGTCGCCACCGCTTGAGCCAGGAGTTCCCATCATCATGATGGATTGGTTAGCCTTGAGCCCAAGCTTGCTCATCTCGGCGTCGTCCCTGAGCTGGCCACCCTTGATGAGGATCTTTTGACGTTCGGGTTCGACATTGGTAAGGCTAAACATCTGCAGCTTGAAGTCTTCTCCGGTCGAGGAGAGGTCGACCTCGACCTCGTACTTTTTGCCCTGATGCCGGACAACGACTGTACGGACAGGGTTGTTAGCAATCCATGTATTGCAGGTTAAGGGAAATGGAAGGAGGGGCTTCTCGTACCTGGTAGGGACGCCATGGTTGGTAGAAACAACAACGGAAGCTCTGAATGGGTGAATGGAGGATCCGAAGGAAGGGGAAGAAGGCCCTTGCTTAAGTAATGCGACGCGATGCGATGCGATGCAATGTTGACGTGGAAGTCAAAAGAATAGGTTCGACAGATGGGACAATGGCAACGGAGCTATTGGGACAGCGTCATCGTTGGTACCTAGTACGGGCGGAGGGTCGTGGTGGGGGCGAAAGCGGTGAGATGGAGACATTGTCAGCAACTACAGGCTACTTTACTTACGTACCTTGCCTGATGTGCCTGAGCAAGCCGTTGTGGCTTGTGTAGCTTGAGCGGAGTGGCTCATTACCCCTGTGGCGCGTGCTCTCAACAATGCTACACTCCAAAGTATCAAGACAAACTAATCTGTACTGGCTTATGTTAATTCTTATTAATCAGCCAGTTCCAACTCGAGGTGTGAAACCATCTATCTAAGATACCTTGCTATCAGCCTGGTGTGCTTCGGAATAAACGCCTACTTTTATAGAAGTAGGAAGGGAGATGTCAAGGGTATGTCCTAAATTTCAGCTCAAGCTAAATGGAAGTTGTCAACATGAGATGATGCACGTCCCAACTGGATTCATTCCTCGCTCTAACTTTGGCGCCGCCCTTATCACAGGAGCCATCGCAACTTTGAGACCAACTTGTGTCAAAATTTTTCAACTTTGTACCCTTTCCTAGACAATAAGCGACATAAAACCCCCATATTCGAGATGGAAGGCCTTCCGACCAGACAAGTCCTTACTCCCTGAGGATTGCCTGCGATGAAATCAAAGGTATCCTAGAAGAACCAGGCATGAAATCAGTGTAATAGTGATTCCGGAAAATAACTAAGTGCAGCTGTCAAAATCTGCTCGAACTTTTGCACCGAGGAATGGTTCTAGCACAAAATTGTCGAGTTTATCACATAGCTTATAGAAGAGGTCAAGAAAGAAATCTTCAAGTGAAACTGAAACTATGAGTTTGTGAGACACATGTCGTTGGACCATGAGACCCACACTGATGTGGTGGTGATATATCACGACACGGTTAAACGAAGAACTCAACTTTTGACTTGGTCTTTCTTGGCGTTTGTGAGGACCTTTAAACTATCGGGATTTAACTTCATGGTGCTATAGACCCCTCCGAAGTCAACAAGGAACGGTATAGCAGCAAGCTTGAGCCGCGAGAGATGTTTTAAGAGCTCTCATTCCTGCAGAACTTCCTTTAAATGTAAATAAACAGCGGTACCAGAGGTCCAACTGAGAGGTAAATAAATAGAGAATATCCTCAAATGCGACGATAAGCTCGTAGGTATTGCGAAAACTATAATAAAACTCGACATCTAACGGGTGTGTCTTTGTGATTCAGCGTTGTTGAATTCTAGCAACTAGACTCTCGAGATATTTTATCAAGTTGGAGCTATCCCGGAATTGAATGGCTTCGAAAGTCGGATGGGCCTTTTTTTTTATTCAAGTCAATCTTGCGTAGTATCATTAGGAGCAACTCATATTGTAGATTGAGTAGATTAACAAGCAAATTGACCAAATCCCAGCGTCAGATTCCGATAGCTTAGACCTTTCCCGCGCCGTTATTTGCCTTCTATCAACTGTTTGCAAAGGCCCTTAGTTTCATGTCCTGTCATTGGTTTTCGCTTCGTGAACCCAGATATCTGCTTACTCATGTATGCTTCTGCGTCGTTCATGGACATTCTTCTCCCTGCTCGTAGAAGTAACGACAACGACGCGGGACGAGTATGGTAGATCTTTCTCTTCGCTTCCTTGTCCCGTATCATCTTACTCTCACAACAAAAGGTCCTTGTATGGAACCAACTGATTTCTATTCTACACTCTCTCTATTATCCTTTATCTTAACCTGAAGCCCTCGTCAGCTGTTTGCCAGTTGCAAGGACCTATGGTAGTTGACGAAGGTAGTTTGTCGCCAACCTTGACCTCTTTCTATTGTTACTCATTCCCTCCTATTTAGAAAACAAATCTCCGTGTTCATACTCTATTGACAGCACTGAGACTCGATTAGAGACGGTAATAAATGCGTGGACCGCCTAGGCCGTGTACAGCACTCTGACTGTGCCCTGGTCCGTTTTCTTCAAGGCTCTTTTTATTGTTCTGATGTGCTGATTCACAGATCAGCATAGAGACCCCGCTTTTACTTCTTTTCATTCCTATTGATCCGTTTCCCAAGCCGCTCTCTTGTTCTCGCTCTTCTTTCTTCGCCCTCACCATTACGCCTTCATTACCTCCCTATGGGAACACAAAATTTGAAAGACCTCTAACATTTCCCTTTACCCTTTCCAACATCGTTATTTCTCTTGAGTCTCTTCTGCGAGTTTCGCTTCACAAAGCAGCTTTCCATTTCGATGGTGCGGCTTGAGTCGTTCGTCAACTAGATAGAAAGTGATCGAGCACGCTTTCGTTCGGTCTCCCTGCTTCTCTCACACAAACAGCCCTACCCACACAGACAAACCACTCTCGTTCGCTGCAAGCGTGCAGGTTTCACTGTTTCTCAGGTCTCGAACCCGACGTTAGCAATATCGGTTGTTAGATTTTTTTTTATATCCAACCGCTACCGCCAGGAACTAAACGCTCCGTGTCCATCACGAAGTTCGTTTGGGTGCCTGGGTTAAACGATTTGCAGGCGTAAGAAAGCACCTCTATTCTTTGCGAGGTGTCTATTACCTTTCCAAGAAACTATTTCTACTACGTAAACATAGGCGTAAGTTCTCGTCTCAGTAGCGGCGCGAAGCTACGCGGTCGTGTGGCTTCGTTGGCCTCGTTTGCGGCACCTCTCGTGTCAATACAACGCCGAAACCTTTGACAATACGGAATAATAGCTAACACACTGGGTAGTCTTCGCTCACGATGTCGCTCAACCCTGGGAGCATTTCGAAATCGTCCGGTCGGGTTAGCCCTTTTACGGGGAGCGAACCAGTCTTTGTTCCTCGAGCCCAGCGGATGATCCAAGTCGAACAATCTAATCAGCTCGACGCTGTTGACCGGCAGCTCCCTTCCGTACCCTTCTCCCAGGGAACTGGGTACGGCTATGCCCCTGAGGCTATATCGAACAATGTATTGGCTGAAAATATTCCGCAAACTCATGTTACTCCCCCTCAGCCGGCTCAAGACGCAGACGTGAATTCATGGGTTACCTCGGCTCAAAATGCTCTCACAAATGCACTCGCGGTTAGCTTTTTTTATACTATCACTTTTCGTTGATCTTGTGCTCTAGATATACTGACCTGTTTCTTAGCGGGCTGCGCAAGCGATAACTACGAACGCAGCCGGTTGTGAGTTAACTCGCCAGACCGATCTCCATGCAGCTAGCTACAGTCGTGTTCCTCCCAACAGTCCAACCAATGATGCATCCAGCTTGCATACGGCCTCTTAGATGGAGGGCCAGCATAGCATCAATAGTATTGGGAGCTCATTTCCTTATGGCAGTCCCCATCCCGTTCACTCTGCTCATAGGATCAGCAATGCTACACTCGGAACTAATTCCTATCATCCGGAGGGCAGTCTCAAATATATCCAGACAACTTCTAGATCTATTGACGAGGTCCTTGCTTCGACACAAGGTGTTGACAGGTACGGCCATGACCATCCTCATTATGCCATTGAATACAGTGAATCTTCTCAGGCAACGAATGGGATTATTGGTTCTGTTCAAGGAAATGCCTATCATCCACTCAATATCCCTGGCACAGTTCGGGGAACCACTGTTAGTTGCACAAGCGCATCTATTTCAATCCAAAATGCGTCTGGCAATACGCAAGTTACTGGCGACCATGCGCAGAGAGACGTTCGTGATGCATACGGAGATGCTTTCCAGAGAGCCGATCTTGATGTGCAGCCCACTCCTGTATCTACTCAGAGTACCGCGCTTGTTGACCGAGGAAGCAGATCTGGATCTGCGCCTTCTCCCCAAAAAGTCGAGTGTCATATCCAGGACCAACAGGGTCCTTACCATACTGGTTCTGCTTATGTTGCTCCTGCTTCGAGGCCTCGCTCTAGCAGTCAAGGTTGTGACTCGCCCCTGAATCCGCGTACTCTCAATGCCCCAACTGGCCCTCGCTCGGCACCGGCTCAAGTTAGTTCTTCCCACTCCCCAGCTGGTTCTGCATCATCGAGTCACGCACTCAATCGCAACCAGGGCCAATCTGGTCGCTCCAGACCTCGAATCACGCATAGTCAATCTATGCTGTCGTTTGCTTCTGATCAGTCCTTTCAGACCATCATAGAGCTCCCAGAGCCTTCGCAGGATGTCCATGCTCAGTTCGCCACGCAGCCCCAACCTTTTCAGTCGACTTCCTCGAAGCAGATTACCTCGCAGTGTCAGCCTCCTCAAGCTTCTCAGTCCTCGCAGCTGCAGCTTCAGAGTCTGCAGGCGCTGCGAGAGAGAGTCTCTTCCCAGGTGATCTCGCAGCCTCAGTTCTCCCAGCTGATCCCACGATCCCAATCTTTGCATTCAATCCAAGAAAGTCCATCGTCTCAGTTGACATCACAGGCCCAATCCCCTCAGTCGACCTCGGAGGGCAGTACGATCCATGCAATCCCAAGGAGTCGATCTTTCCAAGGTCTCCCACAGAGCCATTCTTTCCAGGCCCTTCAGACTTTGAAGAATATTTTCAGCCCAGGGCCAACTCCACCCCAACATCTCAAAAGCAGCAGTTTGATTAGTCCTGTGGCCATCGGGGAACCAGCTGGCAGACTGACTGAACCCCGAAACTATGCGCCACGAACTGCTGGATTGCCAGTTGCTCACCAGCCGCCTCCGAAATTTGGTATTCCTATGAACCGCGTTCCTTCCGGCGACAATAAGAGCAACTTGGCTCAGGATCCATTTGTTTCTTCTCAACCCTCTCAGGCTGTTGTTCCCTATCGGCCTTCTGCAGGTAGTTTTGCCAGCACTTCGAATGCTGCCTTGGTTCCCGCTGCTCCTCAGCTCACCCCAGCTCCTGCCCGCTCTACGAAGCTCATCGAGATGACCAACCCTTCCACTGGGCTACCCTCGGTCGAAATGGCCCTCGACCCGTCCTATTTTCCCTTCGTTGATGGCCCTCGCCAAGTAGTCCCAACAAACTACGGTGTGGTTAAGCTGAAGAATGTGAGTCTCCCAAACATGTATGAGACAATGGAATCTGCTTGAATTTCTGACACATTGTAGATTCCCTTTGCCACCAAGCGCTCTGAGATCATCGCTTTCCTTGGTAGAACTAGCAGGATCCTCAACGACTCAGAGGAGCCTGTCCATATTATTATGGATCGCGCCACCAGCAAGACCATGGACGCTTATGTCGAGTTTCAAAACCTCAAGGATGCCATAAAGGCTGCAGAAAAACATCATACTAGCGTGGCCAACGGTCGTATCTGCCGTCTTGGCGATCGCCCGGTTGAAGTTGAGCTGTCTAGCCAGGGATCTCTCATGAAGGACCTCTTCCCTCTCGCAAAGGGGGTAATGTGGGATGGACCCCAACCTACTTTCATGCCTACCAAACCTCGAGAGCCTTGGGAGAACTTCAAGGGATTCATCTCCTGTGAAGAAATGACTATGCTTGTTAAACATGTTGAAGTCCCCCATCGGGTACGTACTATATACATGCCATTTTGTTAATGTTCTCAAACTAAATCGTTACAGTCTCCATTCTCCAAAGAATGTCCTCAACGCCCTTACGAGTCTCTTATCAGCACATTGCGAAAGTTCCCCTGGCACATGACCCATCATATCACCATCCTTCAACGCCATGCGGTCTACAAGGCGACTCGGGAACTTATCGTTCTTCTCGACAAGGCGATCCAGAAGCATGACGACATCCTCAACTTGAGCCCTCAGCTCTACAAGCGTCTGGTTACTGCCGCTCTCCAGTGCAAGGGCTTTACAGTTATGCAAAAGGATGATCTTGCCTTCATTAGCAACACGCCACAGGACGTCGCTTGTCGGGACTTTGGGCAGCCTCTCTTTGCTGATAATTGGCTTCACCAATATGCACTTGCTCCCAAGCCTGGAATTCCGATGGATGTTGTTGAGGTAGGCACAGCATAGTGGTAGCTATGGGTATGGATCTCCTGAATAACGGAATGCTGACAATTCACCTAGTGGTATATTTGCATTATTCGTGAACAGACTCATCGTGACCTTTTCGCTCGACCCCTCACGGATCGTCTATTCATCAAGGAGAAGGCCAAGTGCACCAACCCCCACTGGGGATACTTCTGGGCTGAGGTTGCATATGCTCAAGGCCCTATGTTTGACGACACGACCCTAGCTCAATGCGCCCAGCTTGAGATTTCGGCTATTGAGCGAATTCTGACGCGGGCTCTCGGACCACAAATTATCAATTAGCTGATCAAAGAGCGCTCACATCTCGAAGGTGAAGCTTATCTACCCAAGCTGTGTTGATGATCCGGGGAGGTTGAAGTATAGGTGTGGGTTTTCCGTGACGGCTAGTGGGATTGAATTCCCTTATTAAGGCCAAATACTCAAAGCTTTGCTTTGTTACTTTTATTTGTTTGTTTTATTTTACGTTTTGTCCCATGAAGGATCACAGAATAGCCATGGCTTCGATAGCTGTGGGCAATGCCCACCAAGGCGATCTGTTTCGAACCTTTCGGAGCTTCTGGTACCAATTCGACCAGCTCGATCCAATGCGCCGCGAGGGCGGAAGGGGGTTGTGACGATGTGAGAATGACGTGGCCAAACTTCGTCCTAGTGACAAGGATATGGCAACAACCACTTCTTCAGGCGCGAAACGTGGATTCAGGATGGTGCAAGCTGAAGAGAAGCCGTGTTCTTTTCATACACACAGGTGAGGGTTATGGATGCGTCACGACTGGTTGACATTAAGTGGTATGAATCGGTTTCTTTTTTGGAGGGTGAACAAATCTTTGATGCAGGCTCAGTTGAGAGTTGTCGATGGCATGCTTTAGGCCACAGCTGCATGCATGCATGAATAACGCCACAGATTAGTTTTGACTGAATAGCTCACAGATTGAACAAGGGGAATTTTACAAAAGTAGCATGAGGACTCCGTAATCCTGATGCAGATGTCATTATGCGGCATTCGTAGATGTGATTGGTTCTTGAAGTGAGAGATGATTGATGAACTCGGAAACTAGCAAGTTCTGTGAGGTGTACAGATTACTATGTGGCAAGGTTATCCATTCCTGTCAGTATCCATTCATGTCAGCAGAGTGTAATATGGGTTTTGGTAAGGGATCTTGTACTTCTCAGGAGCCCTTTTTGAAAGGAATGAATGTGCTCGGACATGCGTTCAGCGCGCTTCTGCTAATAATTAATATTTGCCTATCTAACTAGTTGACTGGTTGGCTAGCCACAGCGTCTCATTCTTAGGTACCTTGCATGACCTAACTCAGGTACGAGGTATCATTATAACCTTACCTGAGTTATTGGGACCGGGTATAATTGCGATTTACGAAGGTACTATGTAAGGTAGGTAAGGTAGTTAGTTGACTAGGTAGTTGGAGGTACCGTACCTTGAAGTTGAGTTACAGGGAAGACTGAAACGGCAAATAGTTTCCGGGGGTTGTTGTACACACATTGATTGACCAGAACATTCAATGGCACAGACACAAGTGACGGCTCAAGCGCATTGATGAAAAATTAGAAAATGGAAACCCCTTGAAACTGCGGGCTTCACAGATGCGCTAAGTGATCTCAGGTAAGGTAGGTAGGTAGGTAAGTAGGTAGTTACGGATAGAGAGTAAAATGAAGCGCCAATGAGCCAGCCTACGATGCAAGATGATTTCAGGTCGCACGTCCAGGACAGACTATCTGCAGTAGGTAAGGTACATTTGGGAGGGCATCTCCATCTCCCTCCTTACATTTTCTGCAACACGAAATACCACCTAGACTACACCGTACATAACACTCAATGCTTTGTTGTACGATGTCGCCAGGTTACTGTACATCGTACAGGCTGTGCATGGTTCATAGAATGCCCCGAGAGCTCTCAACGGATACGGATATGACAGCCATCCATCATCCATCATAGCAATGAAAATGAAAATGACAATGACAGGTCCAATCGACGTGGTCTCGCTCCCTAGCCCTTTTCCTTTTTCTTCCAAGTAGTTACCCTTGGCGCCCACAGCCACGAGGTGGTAGCGTGGAAGGGAAGCCCCTTTAGGTACCTTACCTAGGTACCTTGCCGTAGGATCCTCACGGTAGTTGATACTGCTGTAGTCAATAAGGCTCGTAGCGGGCGGGCGGGTCAACCCCTCGACTAAGGCAAGGTAGGGTACCTTACTGTATGTAGGTCGTTACAGTTGCGGTACTCAGGCTACCTCTCCACTGATACTCCAGGGGTCGTGGCGGCGTGTATCGCCGTGCGTGGCCCGCTACCCCCCGTTCCTATCGATCCATAAACAATTACAATCGACGATCCCAGCAAAGCAAACCTGGAACACACAGTTCGTTTGGAGTCCCCTTACCTTCCCCCCCCCCCCCGTCTCGTTCTGCTCTGTTTACTTTTTAAATCCCCATCCAACCCCCTCCTTGAAATACAAACAGCATATCGTTAGACGCGAGTTGCATTCAAAGCTCGTTCGTCCTCCTTAACTTGCTGCCCCCGTTCGGGTCTTCCACTTCCCCTTCCCAAGCTTCTTCCCTGTCTGGTGCCCTTCCAACAGACGAAGGCCGTCATCGGACCGAGACATCCTAAACAAGCACGGCAGTTGCATAAACCATCAATCACATAATAAAAGCCTTCACCACCACTTCATCATCGACCAACCTCCCCTTTCCCCATCTCTATCTAGTTCAATACACTCTCGCATCTTCTCACCATACAAAATGGCTACCGACCAGGACAAGACTATCTCTGCCGTCCCGGTGGAAACACCAGCACCTCCCGCAGCTGTTGATGCCACCACAGATGTTAGCACTGATCAGCCCGTTGAGGACAAGGCTAAGCCTGCAGATGCACCTGTAGCTGCAGCTGCGGCTGAGGAGAAGCCTGTTGAAAAGTCCGAGGACAAATCCGAAGAGAAGCCTGAAGAGAAGCCTGAAGAGAAGAAGCCCGCAGCTGAGGAGCCCAGCGCCGAGAAGCCAGTCGAGAAACCCATTGAGACTCCTCTCACCAAACTTGGCGCTCGTCTCACCCACATCATTTCCACAGCTGACCACAATGATATGTGGGGAGTTGAGCTGTCTAACCTCGACCACGTCCCAACCACCGTTGTGCTTCAGAAGTTCCTGCGCGCCAACAACAATAATGTTGCCCTCGCTGAGAAACAGCTCACTGAAGCGCTGCAGTGGCGCAAGAAGATGAACCCCGGCGCTTTGACGTCCCAGACGTTCGACAAGAAGAAATTCAATGACCTGGGCTTCGTCACTACTCACAAAGCCGATGACGGCAAGGAGACTATCATCACTTGGAACATTTACGGCGCTGTCAAGGACAACAAGAAAACATTTGGCAATGTCGAAGAGTGAGTGCCTCTCCCGTCTTTTACTTGTTCCCGATGCACCGCACCTGTAGCTAACACACCTCCTCAGGTTCATCAAGTGGCGTGCTGCTCTCATGGAACTCAGTGTGCAGAAGCTCAACCTCTCCGCCGTTACTGAGCCCATCCCCGAGGGTGGCGAGGACCCTTATCAGATGATTCAGGTCCATGACTACCTCAGCGTCAGCTTCTTCCGCATGGACCCTGCGGTCAAGGCCGCCAGTAAGGAGACCATTACCGTTTTCTCCATGGCCTACCCCGAGCTTCTCGCGCACAAGTACTTCGTCAACGTACCTGCAATCATGGGCTGGATGTTTGGCGCCATGAAGCTCTTCCTTGCCCCCGCTACCCTGCGCAAGTTCCACCCCATGGCTTCGGGTACTTCGTTGGCCAACGAGCTCAAGAGCATTGCTTCGTCTCTACCCAAGGAGTATGGCGGTCTGGGAAATAGCGTCAAGGAGGGTCTGACTGTTTCTCTGGCTGACTCTGATGAGAAGGTCGAGGACTCACCTAAGGAGCAGCCCAAGGAAGAGCCTAAGGAGGAGCCTAAGGATGAGCCCAAGGAGCTGCCCCAGGAAGATTCCAAGCCCATTGAGACTCCAGCTGAGGTTCCCGTCGAGAACACTCTCGTCGACCGCACCAAACCTGTTGAAGAGTCTGCGCCTACTACTGAAGAGCCTAAGGCTGTTGAAGAATCCAAGCCAGTTGAAACACCTGCGCCCGCTGAACAGTCTACCCCTGCCGAGGAGACTAAGACTGCTTAGGCATCAGTTATAAGGTTGAGTCGGGGATTGGTGCGAAGAGCCTGAGACTTCAAGTCACTTGAACAGGTATTGCAATGCCATTCTTCTCGTCAACGTGTTCTGCGGAGGAGTAGGCCAAGCGTCCTGGCTATGGGAGTGTGCATGTGCACGCGTGTTTTCTAGAGTTTCCTATAAATACCCCCAATTTGATTTCGCGCGTTTCCCGCTCTAGATGGATACATCGCTTGTCTGTGTAGATCAGAAAAGGAATAGATATGTAGCTCTTAATTATCATTGAAGTGTTTTGATCTTAAACTCGGTCGAGTTACTGAGTCGTTTGTGATGAGCCGTAGGGCACTTCCCTTGCGTAGAAACAAAATGGCCGAGTTATATCACACCAATAAATAGGTCATACTAGTGTGTAGATGCACTATAACGGTCGGGCTTTTCGGTCTGTAACGGAGGATTCTGTTCCTTGATGTCGGCCTCTCCCAGCTAGAGAAGATGACGATTACACTTTGCGTCACCTTTCCCAGGAATTTTTTGAGGCCAGTGAACGATTCGCGACAGGCTCGGCTCTATAGGAGGGGAATGCAACCTCGAGCCTCAAAACATGATGTTGTAGTGTTCTTGACGCGCCCTACGGCTTCTGTTCCGGGGAGAGTGGAAGGGGTAATAAGCCCAAAACAGTTTTGTCGTGAGCAGTTGAGAGACACGGATCCGATCCACCACAATTTTCGCACCAGACGGTGTACCATACACTTCCCAGGATTTCATTATTTTGTTTCACAATATTCACTAGGTATCTGCTGGATTCCTCAAAAACTGAAGCCCTATGTGAGTGATGTCGAGAAATCATCTTATTACAACCGAAGTAGTGAACCACGCCCGTTATTTCGGCTCAGCATCACGCAGCCTTAGCGAGGAATCAATCCCTCCTCACGTATCCCATCAAGATCATCGCATCAATCGAGATCTTGGGACGCACGCGGTTTCTTTCATTGAAGATACTGGGAATTGATATCATTTGATGAATCCTGGAAAGTTTTTGAGGCGAGATGACGAAGACGACAGAAGACGACATATATGCTGCCGACGTCATCTTTGCGTGTGACTTCATCCGACTCGATAACAGATGGCTTGTCAACAGACGGCCATGTGAAGCAATTTTTGTCACTGTGAATTCTGCAATCTCTAAATCATCTCTGCTATGAGTGAATATGTCTCCCAATCTCCGCGAGCGGTTCCTGTTGATATTCGGCTTGCTGTTGTTATTATTCCAGTCTACATATTCAAGAGCAGTCGAAACAGCCATCTTTGTGGCACATCCTAATCCGGAACGTTCCAGGCCATTGGTTTTATCCTAGGCCCTTGTTCCAATCCTAGCTGACGAGTTGGCGCCATTGGTGGCTATTTGGTTCGCTAGGCTACAAGACACGACGTGAGCTTGGTGTTGTCGATGGTTCCGGGGGGGCGGCTCGTTGTTTTGGTGGTGGCGGCGGTGGTGGTGGTCACGAGTGGAGGCGTGTGAGCAGAGAAGGGTAGCAGATGATGGCAGGGGGGGACTGAGCGATTTCTACAAGAAAACGACTACGACTTCATTACAGACACTCCAAAACCGAGGAAATGGGTAAAATGACTGATGGTAATTGTTTTAATATCACCCCTATTTGACGTTTCCTCGAGATGATGCTGCAGTCTCGGAGTGTTCGGCTCCCACATAGGCCTCAACAGGACGAGGGCATGACTGGGAGCTACACTCTTTCATTGTAGAACCAACTTGCGGTCAGAGCATCCCATATTATGACCGAAATGAGAGCAAACAATGAAGTTATAAAAAAATTCATGTACTCCATGTAGATCTGTATGCGGGTGCTCTATTGATGGGCATATGGCTCATAGTTGCGGTGTCGTGCATTGTGTGGTATTTGGCCAAAACATGGGAACCCATACACAATGCCCAGCCATTCACTTTTCCCCTTGAATTAAAAATTTTCATAAGAAAGTCCTCGAGCCTATCACAGCAGCTGGAAGCATTGCCTCACCTCACTTTCTGCTCTTCTTGATCGCGCATTATGTTGTTCATTTGGCCTTTAATTCGCTCTCTCTCTCTCGTCACCTAGTCACAAGTACTTGGTACCTCTAGCCATTGAACAGGACTGTTTTGCTTTATTCCCCGGCTGCTTTCATTCTTTGTTTTTTCCAATAATTTATTGAAAACTTCTTTATTCTTTTTTCCACGTTCCCCGACCGCATTATATATAGCCAGGGAAACTCGGTTGTGTTCCTCTTTGTTCGCTCATCTTACCTACCATGTCCCCCCCCTCTCCTCCATCTTCCTCGCGTGATGAGGTGTGTGTGTGCTTGTGCTAGACTGGGTGTGGCTACAATAGATAGGTAGATCTGTACATGCGAGGTAGAGGTAGCAAGCCAAATATACCAAGGCGAATATAACTTATTGGGTACCCAAGGTCAGTCATAGTAAGGTAGGCAGTGTAAGGTAAGGTAGGTATTTTATCGTTGAATAGATGCATATCCCAGCTTGGGTTAACAAACACCATCGAATGCATCAAACAAGAGCATGCAAAAAAAAAAAAAGATACCAAGAAACTTGACCGTGCGAGCCTCTTCAAAAGGGAAAATGGTTCTGTTCCTGATTCAAAGAAAAAGAAATAAACTCTGCTATTCATATTCGGGTATCTTCGTTTTATTTTCTCCTTGAATATATGCTGACCCCCTTCCGGAACCTTTTGTCAGCTATCCATTCATCCATTCTTCCATATATGTATCTCATCTCTTCTCGTTCATCAACCACCACCCCTTTTTTTTTTTTTTTCTCCTCTTACTCTCTCTCTCTCTTCCGCTTATTCACATACACCTTAATTACACTATACACCACACACCATACATACGCCCTTCCCCACACAACACGGCGCCCATTCGCCTTGCACTCTCCTCGTCATCATCAACCTGAGTCGTTGCCTTTGTTCCTTCAGCGCGAAGCAACAGTCTCACCAGGGGGGAGGAATAATCCCAAGACCCGGGAAAATAGAAGCGGCACGGCACGACGCACACACGACACAACACAACACACACAACAACACAACACGACACAACACTCAAGCCACCCGCACCCACGACACCCGGTTCATCCAGTGTACTTGGTACGAAACTGCTAACGCATCGCGTACCAAATACTAAGGTCTAGCGAAGGAGAGACTTTGTTGGGGAGAGCTACTGATGCTAGATTTCTCCAAACCAAATAGACAGGTAGACATTATTGGTGAGTTGGGGTCCATTTCTTATTTCTTCTTGTTCCCGCACAGTACTTTTATACAAGTCTGGTGTCTGTTATTATTATTGCCTGGAGCTACCCAGTAATTACAGTCCCTGGCCAATCTCAATCTATGGACAGCCCAAGTTGGACTGGTCGGACTCCTCTTCGCTGTGTCTTACTACTGGCGCGCCGCGTCAATGCACACTAAAGATCCAGTTGCTTGTTCCCATTCCCTCTCTCTCTCTCCCTCCCTCTCGTCCTCTATCTGTTGGTTCTGTGTCTGTGTCTGTGTCTGTCCGTCTATTTCCCACGCGCAGACCAGGTCCATCCTCACCCACACCCGCACCACCTGCACCCGCGCTCACTCCCACGCTCTCTCACGCCCACATCCACGCCCACGCCTATACCCGCGCCCGCGCCCGCACCTTCACGTCTCTTGTCTGTCTGCCTTTCCACTTGCACTTGCACTTGCACTTGAACGTCCATTTGCATTTGCACGCCAGCAACAAACCTCGACGACGTGTGCGGAGCTTTTGTCTTTTATTATTTTTTTTTCTTTCTACCTTGGTTTTCTTTCACTCTTTCTTTCTCTAGTTCCTTTTTCTTCAACTCTCTTCTCTCAACTCCCCTGGCATCATCTTCCCTGCATGTCGTCCCTTCTCTAACAAACAGGCGCGTCGCTTCTTCTCCAGGACACCAGGAATATCTTCTTCCTCTAATCCGCCCGCCATGGCTCTCAATCTATCCACAGAGGGGAGCTTCGAGATTGGCGTCACCGACGACTCGTCCAATCTCGCGTCCATGAGCTCCACGCCTCCCACCACTGTTGCCGACTCCTCGAGCCTGCATTCTGGCTCCCCAAAGCGTGATGTCGTCCATGTTGCCGTTGATGGCGTCCCCGTTCCCCTCCTTGTCGAATCTGCGCCTTTTGAGCCTGATACCTCCGCTCACCTTGAGCCCGTCGAGCCTGCCGAGTCAGTCCCCCCCGCCACCGAGTCGCCCTCGCCTGCACGCCCTCGCCGTAGCCGTTTGAGCATCCCAGTTTACAATATTGCCCAATTGAGCGGAACTGCTGGCCATGGAAAGAGGCGCGCCAAGGGCGATATTGTTGCGGACAGGAGACGCACCATATCCGGCGATACCTTGGTTTCCGGTTCTCGCGCGACCCCAAGGGTCAGCAAGGCCGTGCGCGAGGGCATCGACGCGTTGGATCTTTCTTGGTCGCTAAATAAACTTGATTCTCCTCGTGCCCGCTCTCAAAAGAGTCAGACTTCCTCCGTTCGGCGCGTGTCGTCGCGTCTTTCTGGCACTACTCCCGTCACTGCGTTGGCGGGAAAGCTCAACACGCTGGGTAAGCGAAGTCGCAAGGCTGTGGATAAGGGAATGACCACCATGTCGCGTGAGCTTCGCCGTCTACAAGACACAAATGAGTTTGCCGGCATCGACGAAAAGCCCGTTCTCCACACCGTCTGGTCCAACGGAAAATATGTCGACCCCAAGGCCGCAGAGTCCCCAGCGCGCAGGAAGCCCAAGAAGGAGGAACCAGAACCCGAGGAGGAGAAAAAGGAGGAGCCCGAGCCCGAGCCGGTTACTTCTATCAGGAAGCGCCGTGTCAAGAATTATGTCAACAAGGGACTTTATTCTGGCCAGGATGGCCCCGCCGACATTACGAAGGGCTTAACAGCTTTGGAGAAGAAGCAACTTGCCCAGCTCCCGGATTTTAATCTAAGCGGTCGCATCAACAAGACGATGCCGTTGCCAATATACAATGGGTTGCGCTTGCTCCTCAATGGACGCGACTTCAAGCTACCATATCATGTTTGTCACCCGATGCCACCAGGCCAGCCCAAACCAGATGAGTGGAAGAAAATGACAAAGAGTATGCGCCCGCACCCCCTCCCCCTCCCCATATCTTCCTTGGTGCTAGAATTAGCAGGTTGAAACTTTAAAAACTAACGGTTACACCCCAGATCGCTTCATCGGTGAATCGAAAGACTACTGGCGCAAGTCTCCGCACTTCCACGACTACCAATCCAAATGTGTTTGCCAGCCTGAAGATGGTTGCGGCGAGAGCTGCCAAAACCGAATAATGCTTTACGAGTGCGACGAGTTGAATTGCAATGTTGGCAAAGAGCACTGCTTGAACCGCGCATTTGCCACCCTCACTGCTCGCCGGAACAAGGGCGGCAAGTACCGCGTTGGCGTTGAGGTGATTAAGACTTCGGACCGCGGACACGGTGTGCGCAGCAACCGATGCTTTAAGCCCGGTCAGATTATTATGGAGTACGCTGGCGAAATTATCACGGAGGACGAATGCGAGCGCCGTATGACGGAGGAATATAGGGATAATGAGGTAAGTTTGTGGTTCTCCCCCCTCCCAAAGGCCCATATCATGATTGCATGGCGTTTGCTGACTCGCCCATAGTGCTACTACCTCATGAGCTTTGACCAGAATATGATTATCGACGCAACCACTGGCAGCATCGCTCGGTTCGTGAATCACAGCTGTAACCCTAACTGCAGAATGATCAAGTGGATCGTCTCGGGACAGCCTCGAATGGCCCTATTTGCTGGAGATAAACCCATCATGACGGGCGACGAACTGACTTACGATTACAACTTTGATCCATTTTCCGCCAAAAACGTTCAAAAATGCCTTTGCGGAGAACCCAACTGCCGTGGTGTTCTTGGTCCTAAGCCTCGAGAGGTGAAACCTCCAAAGTCCGACCTGAAAACTGCTGTCAAGGCCAAGGTTAAGGCTGGGAAGCGCAAACTTAAGGAGCTCATTGGCGAGGAGGCGGCTGCGGGGGGCAACAAGACGAAGAAGCGCAAGATTCAAGCCGCAACTGGGGTAAAGAAATCGCTCTCTACCGCCAGCTCCAAGGTGGCAAAGACGGCGGCCACGGCCTTGAAGAAGGTGACAACCAAGAAGATAACGGCAGTCAGTAAGACCAAGTCTCCCGTGACCAAGGGCAAGTCTCCTACAAAGCGACGAACGTCAACCAGCGCAGTCGTCAAGAAGACAACTACCGCCACTCGTATTATCAAGACATACGGCAAGGTGGCCGCCACTCCCCGTAAGCGCATGTCTTCTGGAACCTCCAGCGTCACTCTCATCACCACCAGCAAGACAAAGGCATCTCCAGCAGCGAAGAAGCTGGCCGCCAAGGCCACCCCTGTAAAGAAGACGATCACGGCAAAGAACAGCCCTGCCAGCGCTGGGAAAACCTCAACAAAGAAGAAGAGAGCGTCTGGACTTCAAATCGTCGCCAAAACTACCACCCCCCGGAAGGCTGTTGAGCTTTCGAGACACGAGGACGCAATCCAGGTAGCGCAGGAGGAGGACTGACGACGTTAAAGACTATCATTGAGATTCGGCCGAAGAAGAAGTAATGTTTCAACACACAACGAAGATATCAGTTTTGGCATGGAGTCGGGTTTTTTTTTTTGGAAGAGAGAACGAGGATGGACGTATCAAAGCCATTGGAGGGGGGCTAATTCGATGAGAGGAAAAACCTGTTGCTTTGACTGAAGGGATTTTTTTTATTGGCACACGGCCGGCCTCGTTTCTGCGATTGCGACTCCCGTTCACTTATGCTATTCCCCCCCTTAACCCTTTTGAAACATCTCATTCTTTTTTTTTTTATCATCCTTTTTGCTTGCAGTCTCAAGGCGTTGGGGGCGCTGAAACCGGTCTGGCATTGTACATTATTTTTAAGGGTGGTTGGCTGGGCGTGGTCCATTTTCCGTCTTTTGTGTTTATTTTTAGTTTATTTTTTTGTCTTGGTGTAGTTGTTTATTTACTCCTTTGTTTAGTAAATGTGAATGGAGTACCTTTGGAAGCCATGCAATTTTCTAATCCTGTGATGAACTTGAATGTTGTGATTTCTCATACATACATCCTCTCTATCTGCCTCCTCAGGTTGAAAAAGGATGACACTTGGAGATGATCTTTTTTTTTTTTTGGTTTCGTCAGCCCAGATGATCTTAGCCCAGATGGTCTCGTAGGGAAATGTAGAGCCTTGCTCTTTAAGAGAGGCATCTGGCTCGGCCTGTGAAAGGACTCGAATCCAACAAAGCATCCCGTCCTTTTACGTTGGATGAACAATGCCGAGTCAGGGGTAAACTGTGCAAGCTTACACAGCTGCCAACCTACATAGACACACCCCCCTCCCCTTTTCTTTTTCTTTTTCTTTTTTTGATGATTTCCCCAACCATGGCGAGAATGCCTATAGTTAGCGAAGCATACTCAACAAATCTAACAAGTATATCAAATAGTACAAGGTCGGATAGAGGTGGCGATGCCCGCAAAGGTGATGGGGAGCTGGATGAAGGGTGCCATGACGGCCAGCGGAGGTGACGGGGGCATAGTTCTAGGCACCTTTTTGGGCTTTCTGTAAGGCTTCAGCTGCTTTCATTCTCGAGATCCAATGCCGAGGCGATTTTTAGTATTTTGTCTGAAGTTAGGATGTTCCCTCAGTGGGGTTTGCCCAAGAGTCAGTTTCGGAGGCAGTGCCGCCCCAAGTATTGATGGGCTTTTGTGGAGGATGGGCATATATCATCCAAAAGTGCTTCATCACCAATGTGGGGACAAGATGGGAAGAAGAAAAAGAAGAAAACGAATACGTATTCCTTGAATTACACAAAGTCGTCATCTAGTTCAGCCTACGATGGAGAAAAGAAAACGCGCTGTTCAAAGATCACCGCCTCGGTGGCCAAAAACTAGAAAAAGTGCACATTCTGCCTGATCGGGCTCCTCACCGAGCGCTGTGTGGCTCCGGTGTACCAAGGCTACATACATATCCACCAGAAAAGAGAGAGAGAGAGAGAAGCAATGTACACGAATGAGTCCGAAAAATTCCATCAATCTGTGGTGGAATTGTTGCCCCCTCTCATGTTTGGGAGGTGTGTGCTCAGGGAGAGAGAGATCGCTTCATGACGGGTTTACTTCTCACCCTGCCAATTTTGAGAACCTACAGAGTGGAAAATTCAAAGGAGACATGTGTTATATCACTGAACAAAAAAAAAAAGTTCCCGGGATGTTATGGCAACTACAGTCAGGACAGTTAGCTAACACTGCTACTTCTACCAGGACTTCCTACAGACAAACAAGCAGTCGTCACTTGTATCCTCATTATGTAGACGGGTCACAGGCATCAATGTGAAGGTCCAAGTTCAGATGCAAGCATACTGGTGTGAATGAAAAGCGAGAGTACCTATATAATATGACACGAAGAAAATAACTCATCAAATGACAAGCAAGAACAAAAAACCACATTTGGAGTCATAACCATCCGATTCTTTAAGCTGGCCCAGATCAGTTGCCTGACTAGATCAGCACCCAACGCCAGCGCAAGGTCCATCGCTCTTATCAACCCATCCTTCTGTTCGATTGAAATAATCCAAACGTAAAACAATGCTGAAAATACAGTCCAAGAGTAAAACCGAGAAGATCTCATTACTTGCAGATCCGAGCAATGCTGGTACCTCTGAAAGCTTTTGGGAACTTGCTAGGAAACTCCAGGAAACGGGACTTGCGTCCTAAAGGAAAATACCATCTTTGTCTGAAAGAACGCCGCCGCCTGTGAAGGTTTCTTTGTGTCGTTGCTGTCTCATAGCTCGTGAGATCTTTTGCCATTTCGTTCGGGGACTCTCGAAGACTAGAAGCTTCGGGTTCATCACCAGTAGGAATTTGCAATTCTAGTGAAATGTCTCCCGATACGATATACGGCGAGAATTGCGTCTAGTCTTTGGGGTGGGTAGGATATACTTTGCAATATATGCAACGCTGGTGTCCATCATGAAGACACGCAGGAACTCTTCCATAGCCCCAGTCAAAGGAACACTGGCAACACCTCCACATACAGTCTCTGGGTTGGGAAGGAGGCATAGTTTCGAAAGAGGAATAGCACCAAACTTTTTAGAGTCTTTGAAGTGAGATGCGTGTAAGAAAAAGGTCTGCAAAGAAGTATAGCGATTGAGCTTGAGGAGCTGATGTCTAGAATGTCGACCGTGTGAAAGAAAATTAACCGGCTTATATACAACTCAAATTATACTTCGCCTTCAAGGCTCCTAAGAAAGAATATGCCTTAGGATTGTCATCTTCAACCTACGGTAATAGACAAGCCTCACTTGAAAGGAGCAATATCAGCTACTGGCTTGCTGGGGAAACATCTAGAGAGGCGCAATTCTTTCATCTCGGAAGGCGTCCCATCAGCACCACATCTTTTCAAGGTTCAGGCCATTGATGAGGGCTGTTTGCGATCTGATTGATGTCGATGTGGTGGAGCAGCACATAGGTGGATGAAGACCAAGATGGTTACTCGGTCGTTGAGCGGCATGATTGGTAGTCTTGGGCTGCGACACAGGCTGCCTCATTAATTCTGTGGATGAGATCGCACCAAGGCTATGTCCCTTATGAAAAAGAAGAGAAGTTACTGCGAAATTCCATGTCATTTAATTTCAAGGGCAGTGGCAGGGGAGTCTATACTCCTCGCTTTCAAGAGGTTGATGACGGAGTATGGGCCCTACCAACCTTCGGGGACGTATTTTCCCTCCAAAAAAAAAAAAAAAAAGAAAGAAGGACAGAGAGCCCATTGGTTTGGCGACTGCGAGGAACTCGTCAAAAAGGCATCTCTATGTAAGGAAGTACCAACTTCTCGGCTGGACTGAACCTCACTTCGAGAGGAGTGAATTCTGCAGTCAAGTTGGCGCTGTTTTACTGCGATCCTAGGTGTTTTTTGGGGCGCCTCTGACGTCCTTCGGCGGTCTTCAGCAACGCACAAGGGATGCGATGCCTTACTCTAGTGCAAGGGCTGAGACAAGCAAAGTGCAAGACATGGTCAGTCTCCGTCAGGCGGCACATAGCCTTCGCCAGGGTGTTTACCAGAGTCATTGTGGCATGAGAGGAGTAAGTTGAACCCAGTTGTTTGCCTTAAGGGGGCATTGTCTCGGTGGAGGGACGCTCGTGACTACCAAGGATGCCGATGTGCAAAGTCGGCCCTGAGGCAGTCTGTTTTCGACATCGGGGGCGCATCTGGTCTGAATTCGCAAAAGCGAAATGCAGCAGAGGGAGGCGTAGGCAGAAGTAGAGTGCTGGTTCAGCCTTTGACGTCTGGGACTTGCAGTTGCAAGGCAAGCATGGGCCTCCACGGGTCTCGAAGCTGTTGGACCGCAGAGAAGTTTGGGGTTGAAAGAAGTTTCAAGAGAGACGACAAATAATTGTAAGGGAGGCCTTTCGGCCGGATGGCACAGCAAAGTTGCAGACGCTCTGCACATTCAACGTCCACATAGCAGTAAGCAGCACCCAACAGCTGGGAAATGAGACACGCTGTCAATTCGCTTGATCAGAACTGTGACAGTCCACGCCTGTGAGATTTTAGACAAAAATAGCAATGGGTCATATCCATGGGAAATGAATCGTCACAAGAATATAGATGACCTTTTCAACACATGGGTAGATGAAGAGTGGGAAGGAGAAGAGCGAAAGAGAAATGCGGATAGTAATTGCTGCCGCAGGAAGGTAGAGCGGCCTGGTAAGCTGCCTACCGACTGTACCTCTGGGGAGGCACCTTGGGGAACGAGTTCCTACCCACATACCACCTAATGTGCTGTCAGTACCTGCTTCTATTTTCAGGAATCCCAACCGCAAGTGAACTCACCTACCCTAAAGCATGCCTTGAGGTGACCAAGATCCGAGGTTGGTCAATGATGTTGAAGCTTCTCAACATGGTGTATTACCTGTATAAATGCTAGGATTATTGGTTTCCCCTTCTTATGCAACGAGATATTTCATAATGGCAAAATATTGTAGTCGAATCCTAATCGCGCTGATGCTCGGGGTTATAATGTCCGCCCCAAGTCCTCGGCTGGAATATGTTCAAGATGTGTGGAAGGGTTTGTAAGAGAGATAACTGGAAGATTACCAAGCTATATTCAACAGAAATAGTATATGAATCTCAGTTTTAAAAGAAGATAAGGACCGTGGAGCGGCAGACTTGGAGACATGTCCTGACGAGGGCATACGAGCGGCTTATCTCCTCGCTTTATTGTGATGAGGCTCTACGATGTGCAGTTGGGCGAGCCTGCCTGCTGTCTAGGACTCAAGTATGTCTGCCCAATTCATACTTCACATTGTTCTAACTATGGACCAAAGCAAAGGTTCGCAGATAATTCTCGCGACCGAGTTGACCTGTATTCGTCAGGGAATTGCACGTGTATAATATTCACATTGACATCGGTAGACGTGGCCTGATACTGCAGAAACTTTCATTGGTGATTCTAAGAACCTACTGGCCTAACAAATGGCTGGCATCCAGAACTGGTCCGATGGATCCAGACATGTCGGCATGGCCAGCTGGCATCTCATGACGCGGTCCATCCTTCTTGCAGGGATGATTATGAGGCATATAAAATCCCTCTCTGGCGACGACGAGGGTCATGACAAACACGCAATTCTTGCGTAGGTCTAATTATTTCGAACTTGTCCCGTGAGAGTCGGTCTTGAATAGTCCCTGTTGCCAGTAGTGCGGTTTTTATAATCAGCTGTAGCTTCCTAGCATCTCGACACTCGGGAAGCAGGGGGACCAAACGAGAGGCACTGCAGTAAACTGCCCATGGTCTCGGGAAGATACACTCCGCACCTAGGCACGTAGTCCTCCGTATTCGTAGTATGTTCTAATGGGCCAACCTAGTCTTTTGCTGATGGACCATACAAACCCATGCGCAAAGTATCTGAGATTGCCTGTTTGTGTGTTTTGAGTGAGAAACGGGCATCATTGGTCTTTGTGTCATGAGAGGGTCGTTCGCCAATACCATATCAAAAGAACGGAAGATATAGACATGGAACGGTCCCTTTTAATAAACAGTTTTCAGTTATCAATTTGAGGTCTTGCTAAGATGCGAGATGCTCCAAGTATGAAAATCTCCCGTACCCTTCCGTCGTAGCCTCATGCTTCCTCTTTTCCTCCATTCATCCTTTCTCTCTCTCTCTCTCTTTTTATTTTTTATTATTTTTTTTTATTTTTAAAGGGAGCTTCTGATCGGGTTGGGGATAAAATGCTTTGAAGTGCTGTAGCGTTCAGTCATAGACCTTTACTATTATTGAAATACCCCCTCTCCGCTCTCTTCCGTTTTACTCTCTCTTTTTTGATGCATTTCTTGCAACATACGTCCCATCATTGGACTTTGATGTCACTCGAGGCCAGCCAAGCTGAGTGTACGCATGCGGTAACTTGGGTGCTTCAGCTTAACCTACGCCTAAAGGTAGGCTGTAATCTGTAGGTATGTGTCTGCTGTAGCCTATCTGCCCAACTTACACAGTATTTGAAGCGCTGACTGGCTAAGCCCATTTAACAGAGAACCTCTACTGTGTAGATAGCACGACTAGTAGTAATTCCTACCTACAGTACAAATTAGAAGTCCCGCCCCTCCCGTCTCCCCCCGGGAACCTAGCACGGACTCGGCCCACTCCGAGCCATCCATTATCCATTAATTATTATCCACCATCCCTTGTCTTCCGCCTTCCAAGTTATCATCCCGTCATCGATCGCTCCCTTTCCAACATCAGCACGCCAATCCCCGGATCCCACCGACTCCAACGACTCTCTCTCCGCCGGCTCTATCGTAGACACTACGAATACCCTCGGCTGCAATGCCGCAATGCCACGTCCGGTGACGAGCAATCGCGCCGAGACAAGGTGGATCATCCGCATCATCCCCTTCTTCCTTGTAGGAGTCTGTGGCTTTGCGACCTATGTTATTATCCCACATCTCAGTGGTAAGTTGACAATATCCATCTCTCCCCAACTACGGCGTGCAAGAACTCATGCGAAACTCTTGTCCTGAGCAGTCAACTACTTGTATCGACAAAAACACAAGACCGGCGCCGCCATTACGTTCATTGTACTCTATTTCCTTTTCTTCATACTGGCCTTCGCCGCATATCTTCGGACTTTCCTTACTTGTCAATTCAATCCCGGACTTGTACCACTCTCTGCAGAACGGCAGGCAATCCAAAAGAAACATAAACGAAAACCCAGCCGCCGAGGTAGGGACGTCGAAGCACAGCCATGGGTTCCACCAGATTCAAATCCGGACAGCCCTGGATTGGAAGCTTTTTACAGCAGGGATGTCTTTGTGTGCGAGCTAGATGGACGGCCTAAATGGTGCTCTGACTGTCGCGCATGGAAGCCGGACAGAGCTCATCACTCAAGTGAACTGGATCGTTGCATCCGCAAGATGGATCACCTCTGTCCGTGGGTGGGCGGTGTTGTATCTGAGACTTGTGAGCAACCCCAATCCGCACTTGAAATTGGCGCCCCTGGCTGTGGCCACCAATTGATGCTAATTGTCTGTAGCCTTCAACTTTTTTTCCCAGTTCACTTTCTACGCTTCGTTGTTCTGCGCCACATGTATTGCTGCAAGCGCATATTCGCTCCGTTTGCAGCTCGATGAGGACCGGCCTTTGGATGGCCGAATTGTCGCCAGTCTCGTTCTTGCGTCCATTTTCGCGCTTTTCACTATCTCTATGACATTAACTTCAGTACGGTTTATTACGACCAATATCACTAATATCGACATGCTGAGAAAGAATCAAACGTTTCGACTCGCCGTCCGAATACATCAAAATACCGCTCCTACCAATCGATACGAGACTATTACCTACCCTCTCTCACTCCTTCCTCCATCTGAACAGAGTAGTTCTTCCACACATAGATTGCGTGGTGCGCCGATGGGTACGCTGGGTCCAGTCTCACCCAGGGATGAGCAAGCTAAACGGACATTTGCCATTTTGGCAACAGAGCCCGGAGAAAATCCATGGAACGTGGGTATATGGAAAAACTGCACCTCTGTTATGGGACACTCCGTGCTGGCGTGGCTACTGCCAATATGGCATTCTCCTTGCTGCAACCATGACAGCATGGAGAGTGACTACGAATTCGGCCCAATCGTGGAGAAGCTGAAGAAGCGCTATGGCATCACTGAAGCAGGCAACACTGCGAGTGATGGTATTGAGATGCGTAGTACTTGATTTTTTTTTTCGTTTTTCAGTTTTGATACCCCCCAATACTTGAGACTTGCTACTCTAGCGCCAAAGTGTGGCATATTGGCTTTGGAGATGTCGTGTGGGAAGAGTACATTTATAAAATAGAAGGCCTGCATGGTTGAGTGCATGTAAGGTCAATTGAGAAGCGTGTAGTATACTTTAGGTAGGTAGGCAGGATAATTTGCAGACAAGCGACGATTGTACACCACGGTGCAATGTAACAACATCAAGGCATTTTGCTGCTTCAATATGCTACATTTTCTGCGTGATAAATGAAGGGCTCTCATTCAAGTTGAACCCCAAAAGGATTATTCATTCTGTGTACTTGATCTGGGAATGCGCAGGCCTTGCAGTATTGCCGTTTTTTTTTTTGACAATTTTTTTCTTTTTCTTTTTCTTTTTCTTTTTCTTTTTCTTTCTATCTTTCTATCCTTTTCTTTTCTTCTTTTTTTTTCTGCACATGAAGATCGAACAAGAAAGACGTCCCACGTTTGGCCGAGAATCACTCGTAGAATTACGTACCGCCGTTTTCGGAGATCGAGTCAGGCAACTTGAAGGTCATGTTGAGAACTGTGGCCAGCCGGTTCTGTTACATGCTAGTGGATATGTTGGACATGTATTATTTCCTCTACTTATGGGGTAATATGAATGTTTTGGATTAATTCATCTGTCATGATGTTCGCTGGCTAGGCTGGTAAACAAGTCCCTAGGTATGTAGGTACTTATTTGAGCACCTCCACTTCACCAAGCAAAAGCAGGACAGTGGTTTGAGTGGGTTCCAACTTGCTCAAATTGGTGTCCCTTGGTTCCCTTGATTCCCTTGTGGGCGTCTCCTTCATAGCAGCCTCCTTGCCTCCTACGCAGTAGCCTCCATTCTCTCCTGCAGGTTAGCGGGGCACCCACTATTGGCGTCCGTTCCTTCCGCCAGTAGAAAGCCCGTACTCTGCACCTCATCGTCTTTATCCTAACCTCACGGGCTCCGCTCTCTCAATCACAATCAACCTCACATTCTCGAGTCTCAGAATCGACCCCGATTCGGATGCATCTCAACGTATGTACCAATCGGCGCGTTTGCTCACCATCATTCAGAATGATATGTATGAGTACTCTGTGCCCTTGAGTCGTGCTTTTCCTTTTCAAAGGGAGTGAAAAAGAAACCCCAGTAAAGAGCTCTTCGCTCGAGTTTTGCATCATACCTCAGGCCTGGTCACCACCGTGTTTGCATATCACCCACGCGGCGCGAGATGCCATCGTCTCCGCTGCTCGGCCACCCTGGAGTATCGTCCCCAGTACACAGTGGTGACAGCTCTCGACGATCCCAGTTTACATATCGGCAACTCTCGCAGCTGGCATCCTATAGCACGACGAACCCTTTGCGAGTTGTGGCCCATGTCGACCTTGACGCATTCTACGCACAATGTGAAATGGTGAGGCTTGGCCTCCCAAAGAATAAGCCGTTAGCAGTTCAGCAATGGTACGTTCTATTTATCACAAGCTTCATTAGCATCTCCTTACTTTTTCACGTTCGCAAAGGGCATCCCGTTGTTCATTCAGTTAAGAAACTGGTCTGCTTATTTGTCAATACCTTGAGTGTTCCTCGGCAAATTCTCCCTACATATCACACTCCGCATATCTTCCCCCACACGATTTTCTCGAGATTATCAGAATAACATTTAAAAAGGCAGGGTCTGATTGCCGTCAATTATGCTGCCCGGGATTCAGGAATTGGGCGTCACTGCAACATCACTGAAGCAATGAAGCTCTGTCCTGATCTCGTTGCTCAGCATGTTGCCACCTGGAGAGAAGGCGATGATAAGTGGGCATATCGAGATGATGCGGCAGCAAATATTGCAACGGACAAGGTTTCTCTGGATCCTTATCGTTTGGAATCGAGGAAGATTATATCTTTAATCAAAGAGACTCTGCCAGCTGACTTACAAAAGGTCGAAAAAGCAGGCATTGATGAGGTCTTCCTAGATTTATCTGCCCAGGTTCATTCCATGATGCTTGAACGATTCCCAGAACTTAAGAAACCACCGAGATATGACGATCCAACTGAAAAGCTTCCCCTTCCGCCCATAGCCGCACTGGACTGGCATGCCGACGCACTTATTGACCTAGATGAAGACCAAGAGACTATCGACCCCGACTGGGATGATGTGGCTATCCTGATCGGATCCGACATAGTCCGCGACCTTCGCGCCAAGATAAGAGAAAAGTTGGATTATACATGCTCCGGAGGTATAGCAAATAACAAGCTACTTAGTAAACTGGGATCTGCTTTCAAAAAGCCAAATCAGCAGACAGTGGTACGCAACCGAGCTGTATATTCCTTCATGAGCGGATTTAAGATTACGAAACTTCGAAATTTAGGTGGCAAACTTGGTGACCAAGTCGTGACCACTTTTGAAACTCAGGCCGTCAAGGACTTGCTTGATATTCCCTTGGCTACGATGAAATCAAAGCTCGGAAATGATACCGGCCAATGGGTGTATGACACCATTCGAGGTATCGATCACAGTGAGGTCAATTCGCGAACGCAAATCAAGTCTATGTTGTCCGCAAAGTCATTTCGACCGACTATCAGCACTCCACAGCAGGCTGAAAAATGGCTTCGAATCTTTGCTGCTGACATCTTCGCTCGGCTAGTCGAGGAAGGCGTTTTGGAGAATAAACGACGACCGCGAACTATCAATCTACACCATCGCCACGGAGGTCAGATGCGATCCCGCCAGGGCCCTATCCCCCAGGGGAAGCATCTGGACGAAGGCATTCTTTTTGACCTTGCGAAGGGCCTCTTGGCCCAAATTATGAGTGAAGGAGCAGTCTGGCCTTGCGCGAATCTGAGTCTTAGTGTAGGGGGATTCGAAGATGGCATTAAGGGTAACTTGGGCATCGATGCCTTCCTCGTAAAGGGGGACGAAATCGAAGCACTTCGGTCTACAACGCCGGAAAGCCGCTCAACATCTGTTGGCTCTGATCGACCAGTCAAGAAACGCCGAGCAGAGAATTCAGGAATACAGCGATTTTTCTCAAAAAAGATCTCCGCAGACGATAACTCGTCAGTTAATGCCTCTGAGCCCATTGCCGGCGGTGAAACCGACCAACCCTTTCGCCCGCCCGACGTGTCAGACATGAAGAGATCTGTTGTTCAATATGACACGAACATATTTTCAACCCCTCAAGCTCAAGACGGCGAGCTCTCGGCTGATCTTCTTTTATGCTCCCGGTGCAAGGCCAGCTTTGTTGACCCGGATGCATTACAGAGCCATGAAGATTGGCACATGGCCATGGACCTTCAGGAAGCAGAACGTGTCAAGCCTGCATTCGCCAGTAGACAACCGGCTCCACGTAACTCATCGCAAAAAGGGCAATCTACATCCTCAAAACGGGGCGGCAGAGGCGGGAAGCCGGAGCCAGGCCAAAGCCGGCTCAAGTTTGGTTGACCCCAGAAATCAACCATGGTTCAAAGCATCGATGAACTGTTTACGGATTCAGTCAAGCTTTCGTGGGACTGAGGCAGATCTGATGTTGCATCTGCTAGTTTCGCCGCTACACGAAAAAGACTCCTTCCGTTCAATTCCTGGGGTCATCCTATTCTGTATCGAACCACGAATGCATCTATTGGGATTATCCGTGGCCACTACGTATGTACGAGCGCAAAGCGCTGAGTACATATCCAACGAGATAAATCCGCCGAGTGTGCATGTGCAGATAGCTCTGCATACTGGATCCCTTGGTGTGCCAAACGAAGTTCGCCCTGGAGTATTTATTGGGCCGCATGACTGTCCATGATGTCTCGTCAAGCAATCAATATGTGTGAGCTGCGACGAAGATTGCTAACGAACAGGGCTCAGGGTTGACCTTAAGCGAAAGAGCTGGCACATGATAAGCTGTCACAGAAGCCGGGGATTTGCGACCGCGTGGCGACGTAGTTCATGTCGAACGCTCCCTGGTAGCATACCAGGAGAGATGAAGTGATGCGGGTAGCCGCGCATCCAGGGGGGAACTGTGCAGCTGGGGATGCGCTGAAACAGGTTGAGTGAGTTAAGTTACCTCATGTCAACAGAGATATCGGGAGAATAAGTGGGCGACAAGGGAGCAAATTGATGCACCTTGCGTCCCTGAACCAGATACCCAAACTGGGTCGCCAATTGTTCCTGGGGAAAATCTTGTATTGTGGGATGCTTTCAATTTTGGTTGACCGGAATCAAGGTGATTGGACAGATTTGGTTTGGGCATCGAACAAAATGGAGCACAATGGGTAGCGCTGCATCGGGCCTCAACTGTGCCAGCCGGCATTGCTGCCCAAGCCACCCACGAAAATCACGAACCAAGCTCAACGAATACTCAGGTGCAGCTGAGGTAATCCTCAATTGGAAGCACATGACGGCATGGCATTGCGAAAACACGTCGCCTGTCATGAGTGGGCTGGAGCGCCTGGGGGCGGTTCCGTGGACAATAGCCGCTGGTGAGATGCGAAGGATGCCCAACGACACATAAAGGACTGGGCATAAGACAGTGCAACCGGGTGAACACATGAAAGCGGTGGACTTTTTAAGACAGACGACTGGAGGACAAGGATTGTGATGGAGTCAAAAGGACGGAGTACAACCAAAGATGTCGAGGCGTGGACCCTCATCGACAGACGTGTCGTTTGGATATATGCTTCGGCACAAAGTTGACTGGAGTTGCGAGTCGTTGATACCTGGGACGAGATATAAAGCGCTGACGCGAGGTGTTTCCGGTAATTAGAGCCATCTTTATTAGCGATCACGACAGCTCTCAACTATTCCTCAACTTGAGTGGACAAGATCACAACTTCTGAATCCCAAATCCGCGATATATTTTCGTTGGGCCATTCATTGTCCAGCGAAACTGCATCCATCATCCCTACAGTACTATCGCCACAACAAGCACACTTGGACAAATCGCCACTGTCGCTCACCTTCCGGACTTGCTGATCTGTGAAGTCTCTGAACAAGCGATAGCGAAACTGCCACACGTACTTGGTACCAATGCAACTGCATTCCGGTTTCAAGGACGATCGTAACTTCAATAGTGCTTTTTGGAGACAGCGGCGCACGCACGACTCTTAGCATGCTATAAGTCACAGTTCCGTCATCATCATCCCACTGAAGCAAGTAAGGAACGAGGCTAGGTGTTGGGCATCGCCAAAACAAGGGACAGCCTTGTCAACACGATACAATACTTGTGTTAATGAGAATTTGGATGTTAGATCCGGAACAAGCAATAAGGTAATCTTGCAAATTTGGTGGTCTGGCTCTCCTGATAAAGGCCGTGTTGATCCGTTTTCGAAAATTGGCATTCGTCACGATCATCAATACGTTATTTACTTGTACTGAAAGCACCTCTTTATCTTTGGGCCTTGCAAGAGGGACCACGTCACAGATCGGCTACCCCAATGAGAAAAAAGCAGAGAGGTCACATCACGCGGTACACCACTAGAGTCCAGTGAAGAGCGTCCCCTCATACCCTGTCGGAGCAGGGCACGTTGCACGCAAGACAAGACAGTGTAGTTTGTCGTTGCCCAAGACTAACGCCACGGGGAAGAAAAGTGCTGTCCTTAACATACAGGACGTACCTACGGTGCGTTCTTAGACGAGGACCGGTAGCACGGCTTGCTCGGTCAAGCCCAAGTCACGGCAGATTTTGCTAGCGTTGCGACCGCCCATGACGGCCGTGTTCCAGCACCCTGGGGCACAGGCTGAGCAAGCCACCAGCATAGCGGCACCGATCACCCAAGGCAGCTTGGGAGATTCGGTAAGGAAGCCAAGTTCTCGGGCAGAGAGGGCGCTATCGCCCGTACCGGTCACCACGTTTTGGTTAAAAGGCAACGGTGGTGGGAGTAAAAGCCCAGCACCAGCCCCAGACCGGCTAGTGTCAACCCCCGCCCTCGTTAAAGCCCAACAAGTCCAGCAAGCCCAATCGAGAAACACCAGCAGAACAGGCAGAAGAAGTAGCCTTGGCCAACAGGGAGGGGCCCAACAGCAGCAGACAGTGTGTCAAAGTCCATTTAGACGACCAGATTCAAGACATCAGCAACATCCCGCACAACCAGCAGCAGCCACGTCGGGGTGCCGCGGACCAGGGTCAGAGGGCCTCATTTGCACCACCAGCCCAGTCCAACGGTCCACCATCACAAGTATCTTGGACCAGGGTCAGGGACCAGGCATCCACCAACAAGGCAACCACAACCATCCTCGAGTGCAGATCCCGCATGTGGGCATTGGGCTCGGTCAAGGAGAGGGTCAAGCCCAAGCTGCCGCACCAGCCACTTCGCCATTTCAGAACACATCATCGGCCCAGGCCAGCCTGACCCTCTTACCCACCACAGCTGTTCCTCCTGGTGCTGCTGGTACTGCTGGTACTGGTGCTGCCTCCGCCGCCGTCCCCGTCACCAGTTCTGCATCTGCACGTCTCGGTCACGCCCGCGCCCTCTCTTACGGCAACATTGATTCGACGCTGCTTCTTTTCAACCAGCAAGACACGCAGTCGCAGACACCACTCATCCAGTTTCCGCACCACACAGATTTGTACCTGGACCAGTATCAGGGCGGGGTGAAGTTATCCCCTCATCAAAGTCCTCACGACCAGTGCGAGCTGCAGCACCAGTTTGGTCGTCCGATAGAAGCGCCAGTCAACATCACCGACCACAACAGCCAGCAGCAAGTAATATCGTCTTCCCAGACTTCGTCCTCGCCACCTCCTGCACATCCACCTGCACCTCCACCTCAACCTCCAAGACGCCGTCTCCAGCCAACGGCGAGCCGCCGTCAGGCCCTGTCCCACAGTCGCTCCAGGCGTCTCGCTCAAGTACAGGTCGCCCCTCGTAAGCAGCGCATAGACCCACCCTTCACCCACCGCCATCAATCGCCTTTTCTTCCACCTCCTCCCTCCTCGCTCACTGCCTGTTCTGACCTTTCCTCTTCCTCTCTCTCTCTCCCATCTTCACCCTGTCCCTCCCCGGCTACCATCTCCTCTCCCGTGCCCCTCGCATCCTCATCCTCCTCTTCTTCTCGACACATTCTATCCTCCCCCTCACCGCTGTTGTCGCTGTCTTCTCTTCCACATTCTCCACGGTCACCTCCCGCCGCGATGTCGAGATCATCCCGAAACCCTCCCCCCACCACCGGTGCCACGCGACAGAATGAATACTTCGTGCCTCGCGATGGCATCGACCGCGAAGTAATCTCTGCCGACATCTGTCGCTACCTAGGCAACGATGCTCTGGTTCGACCCGGTCACTACGAGGTATGCTATTCCTCTTGACGGTCCGGCGTCACGGAGTTCGACTTAATATTTTTTTCGTCGTCCCTCCCCTCCTCACCCCGCCGCCCCCAAATGCTGCTTTGACGTCGGAGCCACAGGCTCACGCTTGAATAGAACCCGCAAACCGGCCAAGTAGTTCAAGGCTACTACATCACGGCTTACAGAAACCTAACAACAGTATGTCATTCTTGATACTTCTGCCATGTATCCTTGGCTCTTGTGTTCATGACGCATTCAAACTGACCTGGTTCCACCTCTTTCACAGGCCATGATTGAAGATCTAAAAGCCGACTCTGCTCGGTGGGATAGCGAGCGGCGAGCTCAGACCTCGCACAATACCTCTGGAGGTATTCATGCCTCGAGAGATGCCAGTGGCATTCCGCCAAGACATTCATCTAACTCACCGTTAGTGCAATACCGCTATTCCGAGACACATCAGTCACGTCAACACCACGGCCCTACCGAAGCCTCTTACCAGCAGGACCCTTACTCCCGTGACGCCTATGATGGCCCCAGATACCCTGGCACAGGTACTCCCGGATACACTGGCGCGGCTGGCTCATCGTACCAGCCGCAGGGCTATCCTTCCACAAGTGGTGGTGGTGCGTATGGTAGCTATCCGCAGTCCCAACAGTCTCCCTCCTCAATGGATCCTAGATTCCCTCCTCCCCAAGCTAGTTCCTCCATGAACCAGGCCTTCCCTGCTGCTCAGGACCCTTACATGGCCGTGGGCACGAACCGAACACCAAGGGGCTTCACCAGCAATGATCCGTATGCTAACCCGGCCGCCTCAGCCGCCACCACTGGAGCGTCCCAGCCAGGCTATCCGGCCACCGCTTCGTACACATATCCTAGCCAAGTTCCTGCCTCGGGTGCCCAATCGTATGCTACGATGCAACCCCAGGACCCATTCTACGGTCGCGGTGCGTATAATGCTGGCAACTCGCCAAAGTCCCCTTCCCGAACGAGATCTGATTTAGCATCTCCAGCAGGCCAATCAGCTCAACAGGGGTACTCCGCCCAGGGCCAGCAACAGTATGAGGAAACACCCCGTGCACGCACATCCGCAACGCCAACAAATACCCAATCAAATCCCAGTGCCCCGAGTGCCCGGCGTAGTGAACGTGACAGCGACAGGCACCCTACCGACCGACACCACCGGTCTTCTCGTCGATAGGTTCCCCCCACCTTGGAGGTTCACGGCCGGTTCCCCCTTCCCTTTAGACTCGACGAGGCCTCTACAGCGCCCTCGTGAGTATGTGATGATTTCTGCATAATGACTGAGTCAAATGGAGTACGGCATCTTTTCCATTGGATCGGCTTCTTCCATCCTGTCTTTCCTAGTTCCACGGATATGGTCCCGCATTTTTCTTTCCCCCCCTGCCTGGTGCCACCTAGAGAAGCAAGTTTGCATCTCGCTGGATTTTCCTGCTGGAAGGTATCTACTTTGGTTTCATGCCTCATCACATCCATTGTCTCTGGACCTTAAAAAGAACGAACTTTCCTGGATGTTCAACTCTCTCAGCTTTTTGCTACCGATTTTTGCCTGGATCTGGAGCTGGACCCTTTTGACGCATACCCCCTTTTTTGAGGACTTTTTATTTTGACGACCTTCCATTTTGTGGATGGGCTTCCGCTCCCTAGATGAGGATCACTTCGACTACCTTATATTGCCACGGATGAGATATGCTGCATACGTTTACATTGGGATTAGGCGCTGGGTGGGAAAAGATGGGTTGACCCCAACCGGGCTCACCCGCGGTGGGTTTCGTTGTTATCGAATCAGACCTTGCTGTCCGGATCCGCCATTTTTTGAGGGGAGTTTTGTTTTCGTCTCCTGGATATCTGGTGCTTCTTTCTTCCCTATGCTTGACAGCCGGGACCCCGATGACTTCTGTTGTCGAACAGGTCTTTTAATGATATGGCTAGACCGGCGCCCGGACAGCAAGGTGAGTTACACAGAGCTTGTATATAATAGCCAACTTTTTTCTCAAAGGATCATTACCCATGCCACCTTCTCACCCCCTCTTCTTTTCTTCCTCATGGAACTTTTTCTTGCCACGGATATTGTCGAGTCTTTGTGTCATCACAGAATTGACTAAGAAAATCACTCATAGCAGCTAGGTGAATACCTCATGGTACCTCTCCTCTGGTTTTACTTCTGTGGTCTTCTCTCTCTTCAATCAAACCCGGCACCGTCTGGATCCATGCTTGCGCTGTTGAAAATTGAACTTGTCCCCCAACCAAGGACCTACCCCATCATTCTCCTGGAAACTCGTCCCATGCTCTGAGTTGTACTTGCTCATCAGCATCCTGGCATGGAGCCAGCCACCTAGCCTCGCGGCGGTACCTCCCTCGTGCTGAGCAGCAGCCGTGGAACAAAAAACAATGATAATGAGTCAATGATGCAAAATGCGTTGCGTTGGTAAGATGCACTTTCTACCGTTTGGATGCATTCCTTCATTTTCATTCTGGAGCTCTTGGTTCGTCCACGCTTGGGATTCATTCACACTTGTTTCAACACTGGCTTGTCTCTCCTCTCACCTTTTGCCTCCTTATGGGTTCTTGGATCCTAGGCTTCGCCTTGCGTCTTTTATTGTCCAAAGTCGACATTCACTTCCAGGGATGGCTCCGTGTCTTGGATCTGGCGACAAGGCATTCACAGGACAGACAACGCGTGGGTCTTTAAACGTTATGATATTCGCAAGGAAAACCTGTTTTAGATTGCCACTCACATGTATTTAGCTGTTCCGGAGGATGTCTTGGCATGTTGAGATTGAACTTGTGTGATCATCAAAAGGAGAGGAAGGAAGATTACAATGATAGACAGCGAGCAAGCGGGTTGTACTTTATTTGTTTTTTTTTAAAGCCTGGTGTATACTTTCGGGGTTTGATAGCACTTTTGTGTGGAGGCATTCTACTTTTTATACTACTTTCGGATGGGCATATTCTGTTGGATCAGGTTTGATCGAAATACAAGGATCTTCTTTTGCTAAACGTCATTGCTTGTCATACTGTTCTATCCCAGCTCCTATCCATCTATACCACATGTCTGTATATCCTTTCTGCCCAATTCTTTTTGCTTTTTCTGCCGTAACACAGATTTTGTGTCCAGCGCTCTTGAACTGTTGCCGATGGGCTCGAGCCTGTGTCGAGCATTTCTTGCTGTTGGGTCCGTCTTCGGTACGAATGATGGCAATGCAGCCGCTGATGGACGCAGTACCGAGTATGATGTCTTGGAAGTTGGCTTGGGGGCGGCGGCGTGTCTGGTGGGTGCAGAATGCCTTCACAGAGCAGGACACTGATGGCTTCCGTGATCCAGATCTTGCCGAGTCGAGGCTGTTCAGCCTCGTCGTCGTTGGCATGGTCGTTGTTGTTATTGTCATTATCGTCATCCCTTTCTGGCAGCGAGATCTCTTGATATGTGGTACGAGGAAGTCAAGGGCGTCTGGGGCCACGGAGCTGACATGGGGGCGAGGGGGTCGGGTTTACTTTTGGTACTTTCATTGCTCTTAGTGTCTGGGTTGCCCGGAAGTGTTTCTTCCACGAAGGATATTGATGCGGAGTTGGGAAGGCCAGGACAATGGAGGATGTGAGTGAAGAAACCAGTGGATGAAGAGTCCGCAGCTTGGATAAAGAGCTTGTGGTGGTTGGGAGGAGACTCGACGTGGAAGACTTGATGGCGAAGGGGAAGTGGTGGAAGAGAGAGATTCTTTGGATTGTTGAGAGGATGACATGTTGACTAGAGAGAGGGGTATGTTTGCTCATCTGTGTGGTTGGGGATGAGTGTTAAGTCGTATCAAGTATTGAGTGCTGGCTGGCTCATCTGAGCTATATATCCATCAAGGAGCCCATGCCGCGCAACTTCTGTCTCCTCTCAGTCACCCATCCACTCAAAAACGGGCCACTGTAGGCAAACACGGAATACTATGTTACAAGAAGAGCTGATCTGCCGGTAGATGTATCTCAGTTTTCTGGCCCCGGGTGTCCTCTAAGGGCAATGTAGTGGCCTGTGGGCGTTTTTCTATAGTATCCCGTCCATTTGTGGGTAGTCATCACAAATCTCTGATCTATGTTCATCTTGTTTTTTATCTTCTTCTTTTCATCTCAGAGTTCCGAGAAAGCTAGTAGGAGAATGGTGTTCGTGTTTGTACACGGTGCCTTTTCTTTGTGGATGGCTTCTAGATTGATATTATATATATCCCTTTCGTGGCCCTACAGCAAGTGGAGAGTAGCAAACAGAGATACTCACAAATCAGATACTGCAAAACATGAGGTACTTACATCTTCACTATATTTTGCCCATATAAGGTGTATCAGCAATATCCCTGACTACTTCTCGAGGGATCATCACCATCACATGACTCTCAGAACAGCTCTCAATCGGGCTTCTGCTATTTGTCGGAAATGATTATATAATGCACTCATGGACAGATGGGTGATATGGAGCCCAGTACACACTACTTGCCTTGTGGCCACTAAATGGATGTGAAGTACCAGACTCGGACCAGTATGCCGTCGGGTTTCGTCCCCTTTAGAAGGTCACGATCACCTCTCTTCACTAAACCTCCTTGTCGTAAAGGAATCTGCTGATCATTGAGACTAAGCTTTTGTCAATTCCTTTGTTATTCCGCCTACTCAGAAATCCACCCACGCTTTCGTCTAAACAGGATAATTCGGAGCGGCTGTTCTACGTAAAGGCTAACTGCAGTGTGTGAGATGGAGAAATGATTCACAAAGCTCCGCGTTGGCGATACTTATTCGGTCCGTATCACTAACCTATTCTTGTACGATTGGTTCTCAAAGAAAGGGGCTCGGGAAGAGGAAGAGTGGGAAGAAGCAAACAAACACGAAGCGATTCTGTTGCTTTCGGATAATCACCGATGGATCATTCCTGAGGCACAAAATCGTGTAAAATCATGGGCTGGGTAGAGAGACAGTGTGCCCAGGAGTGCCAAAGTACTATCTCATAAGAGCAAGGGGCGCAGTTGTACAAAGGCGACTGGCCGAGCTGTAGATACCCGCCTCCCCTGTGGCTTGTAGAGGGCGTGATGTGCTGTCAAGGACGGAGGAGTTTACTTAGCTGGAATGTGCCTTACTTAGACTTGGTTACTACTCATCAGTGTACAGCCGCAGTATTAAAAAAGGTAGTGTATCTATCGGGGCCTGTTGACAAGAACGTGCTAGGGAGCAATTCGACTAGAAAAACGAGGCGAGATTGCTTCATGAAAACAAGTAGGTGGTCGAAATGATTCTTCTAGCGTCGTGGACAGGAGGGCAGGCAACTATACTGCTACATTATGCATCAGATATTGAACCAAATCTGGGGGTAGCTATGCAATATGAAAGAGGTCGAGGTTAGGCATTTGGGAACTAGCCCCTTTACCCAAGGGGAGTGTCTCTCGTGGTTCAACAGGAGAGAAAAGCAGTAGACTAAGAATTAAGATAGGTGAAATGGTTATTTACAGAAAGAGGTGAAAAACAATTCTTCTGTTGGTAGATAAAGGAGCCCATCTAGTAGGTATGATAGTAGGCGAGAGGAGACCAGAACCATACGATGTTGGATCCTTGGCGATGGCATCTATGGCAGCCCATACTTTATTGCCCATTTGGAGTTTTTCTATCTATTTGAAAGCTATTATATGAGTAGAATAGGTTAGGGACTCTCATGTGATAGTGCATGAATCATTTTCACTTATGACATATGAGGTCATATCTTCGAGGCATTCCTTCATCAGAGACCACCTCTATTAAGTGTGCAGGGGATGAAGGGGTTTGCACATAAGAGAGGCGTGGACAAACACCAGTCGTATTGATTTCATAACTTTATGCCGCCCTTTCATATTTCTATATTTATGCACATCAACTCATGCCGTCCCCTTCGCTCTGCACTACAAGTGGTGGACTAATACACTTTTACACAAACCCAATCTCAACTGGCCGCTTGCTTCGCCAAAGGCGGTGAGTGAATGAGGAAAGGCGGTGGAGTTTCTCGGTGACCTGACGTAAACCCTGTTGAGAGGAACGACATTACTTCGTATACTGTGTATGTAGGTGAATCCTTCTTTTTTTCTTTTTTCTTTCTTTCTTGTCTTTCTCATTTTCAGTTTCATTTTCCATTTAGTTGAAAAATTCCTGATCATAAAAACAGTCTCCGTCATTCCCTCAGGAACAGATCTCGATACATACTTGAGCCACTACTACACTTGAGATATTCCCCCTGCCCACTGTAATAGTACATGGTAGTTAGGTTTCGGGGGAGTCGTATTTATGTATCTAGGTACCTCGGACAGATTCAGGTCCCTGGAAAACTTAGTTGCCAGCATGAAGGATGAATTGGGATTGGGGAGGGAGGGGCAGTTATGACCGCGAATTATCCGTTTCTAGTATGCACAACTCTTTTCGTAAACAATTTTTGCATCAACTTAGTTGTTAGGGCATGCGCCGGAGAGTCAGTGTGTGTGTGTGTGTGTGTTATGTGTGTGTGGGCCAAAGTCCCTCACTCGCGCCCTGACAGAGAGTGTCTCAAATAGGTAGGGCCCTTTTTTTTTTTTTTTTTTTCCCTCCCCTCCACCCTCTGTTAGGTCTGTTAGGGGTCCCTCTCTCTCTCGGCCCCCAGCCAGTAAATAAGCTGGCCGTCGCTGGGGGATACTGGGATAATGACTAGTTAGTGGGAGGAGCGTATGGAGTTTCGGAGTATTCTCCTCTACCTGGACATGATATTTGGACTGGTACTCTCACCTCACGAGCCAGAGTGGTTTACGTGCGTGCTCGCTCTTCTTTTTTAAGGTTTCTTTCTTTCTTTTCCTCCTTCTTCTTCTGCTTCAGTCTACAGATACCCCAGTGCACAGATTACAGTATTTGGGTATCGCTGCGGGGAATTGCTCTAGTGAGACTGGGGAGGGCTGCTGTTGCATTTTTGGAGGGGAACAATTGTCTGGTGTTTCTTGATTTCCCTGTTTTTTTTTTGCTCTTTGGTGTTGTTGTTTTTGTTATTGTCGTCCATTCAGCCCCTGTTCATTTTGAGCCCAGTCCAGCCGGTCCAGCCAGTCCAGCCAGGCTAAGCAACTCACTATGTTCACCAGCGAATGGACAACAAGATGACATATCAATTAGCTGATAAACAAACGTCCCCCGTCGTTGCCGTGTGACTCGAGACAGATAGGCCAAGCTGCCATCTACCTAATGCCAAGGCAAGGTAAGGTAATCAATATGAACCAGATCGCTGCCCAAACAATAAAGACGACTTCCTTCATTGTTCCTTGTGCGGGCGTCTCGTAGTACCGACATGAATTCCTTCGCCACGTTACTGACAGATTAAGGCAATTACATTACTCAGGAATCACTAAGGTATTCCCAACCTCGACTAGGCCCGTCCGTGGGCGATTTACTGTCCCACCAGCGAAGCGATGCCCAGCCCTATTTGGGCCATCAATCACAGGAAGGATTGCCAAAATCCCAAATTCTCTAAATGAGCCCCCTCTTAGATTCATTGAAAATGAAAATTCCGCTAGTTGCTGCGCAATTACTGTTTCAAAAAAAAAAAAAAATTAATTCCTTGCTGCTGTTGCTACAACCCACTGTACCCTGGGTCATCCTAGGTTGACGCTTGGGCTGGCCTCTTCTTACGCCCATGGCGCCGTCCGTAGAGATACCTTGCTGCACAACAACGAGTACCAGACCACCCGGGTACTGAATAAAGAGCCTGGGCAGAAGTGAGACTTGTCGAGTGGTTTTGCATGGCGTTGCCCTGAAACATTACCCAAATGGACGGAGTAATTATTACCCAGGCTGAGTCCTTTGCTGTTTCTCTGTCGTTTCCCACTGGGTAGCTATAATAACTGATCTGGCGTTGGTTATTGATGGATGAGGTCAAGGAAGTACCTACGTAACGCACGCACGATTCATCCATGGTTGAGCTAGTCGGCTCACTATAATTACGGCACTGAGTCTTTACTTTACCCTTCCCTATGAAGCAGTATAAAGTACGGAAAAAAAGATGATAGCAATGAATGGATGAACGACTGGCCGGTATCTTCAATTCCCAAACAATAAATAGTCTGACACTGCGCTATTCTCCAAGCGAACAATATCCTTTTCACATTGGAATTGAGATGCCTCTCTCTGCCTCCCTACTAAATACCTAACTTAGGTTGGTACTGAAGTGCGCACCCAAATTATTACGGTACCCTAGGTACCTGGGGCACGGTAGTTATTGATTGACCTAATCCTGCTTCTCTTCACTCCTGCAGTGTTTCTGTCTTCCCCCGCGCAGCTGATCTGGATGCGTCTTGTAGCATTATGCTTGGATGAAATATTGCCCGCTATATTATACCAGGCACAACTGCCCATCTCCCTGTGCCTAGGTAGGGGGAAATATCAATTCCCTGGCTTCTGTACCTAAACACGCAAATCTACGACCTACCCACGCACCCACACCCACACCCACACATTCATTCTACCCAAGTTACCTTCCCTTAGGTAGTTAAAACACACACACACGCACACACGCACACACACAAGTGCACACTACCTACACTACACGGCTGCTAGGTAGGTACCTCAGATGCCCCGCCATCCGCATTCGCCGCACACTCCCACTCAAATCTGACTTGACAGATCCTGCCTCTCTCCCACCTTCGCACCTTTTTGTCGTCGTCGTCGTCGCCTCTTCGACCTCGAAATCCCCATCCGCCCTCCCCCCTATATATCACCATGGATCCCGCTGCTGTGAGGTCCTTGCTTGCTTCCAGCTTGGACCCCGATGCCGACAACAGAAGGCGCGCCGAGCTTCAACTAAAACAGGTCCGTTGATCCTCATCCAGTTCTGTCTCTTGTCTCTCTGTCTGTCCCAGTCCAGTCCCTCAACTTTTTCTCCTCCATCCCCTCATACCTGCTGCTCTTTCAGCCGGCTTCTCTCCGTGATGACCGTGTTCGCCTTGCAACTGTTTGGGCCTGCATGCTCTTCCCATCAGTCTTTATCGGGAGGCAAGAGAGACGTCCTGGGCTCACCTATCTACCCTTCTTTGCTACTTTTTAAGAAGCCCTCGTCCAGTCTTCGTGCCACCGGCGCTTAGTGGACTCTCCCACCTCTCTTCCTTGCGCCGTCTTCCAATATTAAACATCGATACTGACGTACATCTTCCTTGCAGATTGAGGAGCAACATGGCTTCCTCGACTGCCTTCTCGATATCCTGCAGGCTGAGCAGGACGCCAGCGTTCGACTGTCGAGTACGTCTTCGATCCCTCCTCCCCGATATTATCTACCTCTTCCTCTGCCCCTCCCCCCAAAGTCATGCTAACCCCCCCACCAGCCGTAATTTATATCAAGAACCGCGTCAATCGATCCTGGTACAATAACGAGGGATACACAACCGAGCCCCCCGCCACCCTCATCGCCGAAGACGAGAAGGCTCGAGTCCGAGACCGCCTTCTACCTGTCCTCGCTGCCTCCGAGGGCCTCGTTCGCCAGCAGCTCATTCCTGTCCTTCAGCGCATCCTCCAATATGACTTCCCAGCTCGATGGCCACGTTTTATGGACTTCACCCTTGAGCTGCTCAACACGAATACACCCAGCTCTGTCCTTGCTGGTCTGCAATGCCTTCTCGCCATCTGCCGTGCGTTCCGTTACAAGTCGACTGATAGTGATGACCGACAACACTTCGACAAGATTGTCGAGGCCAGTTTCCCCCGCCTTCTTGCAATCTGTAACGAGTTGGTGAATCAGGAGAGCGATGAGGCCGGTGAGATGCTTCACCTGGCACTCAAGGCCTACAAGCACGCAACCTGGGTATGTCGTCCACACTGAGAGCCTTCAAGCCTCGTCAAAATCTTTGTCTGACCGTCTTGTTTTCTTTTGCGCAGCTGGAGCTCGCTCCTTTTCTACGACAACGCGATATCAACATTGCCTGGTGCACCGTTTTCCTCCAGACCGTCTCCAAGACCTGCCCCGCCAGTGCTATGCAGGGCGACCAGTATGATCGTGAGAAGAGCCACTGGTGGAAGGCCAAGAAGTGGGGTTACTTCAACTTGAATCGCCTGTTCATTCGGTATGACCAGCTTCCAACAATTGTTGCAAATGCTTTTTTGTCCTTGTTTTTTTTGGTATTTCCCCCCCTTTCTCTAGCGCTTTTCCTGACATCTTCTGCTTCCTCTAGACATGGCAACCCAGCAAGCCCTGGCAAGGGCGACGAGGCTCTCCGATTCGCTAAAGACTTCACTGCCAACATTGCTCCCGAGATCCTGAAGCACTACCTGCAAGAGATTGAGAAATGGGTCGCCAAGACTTCCTGGCTCAGCCGACCCTGTCTCTCCTATACTCTGGTCTTCCTCGACGAGTCTGTCCGACCTAAGGAGATGTGGGTGCATCTGAAGCCCCATCTGACCAATCTCGTCACCCACTTTGTCTTCCCTGTTCTGTGCTTGACCGAGGAGGATGTTGAGAAGTTTGAGGAGGAGCCTGAGGAGTATCTTCACCGCAAGCTCAACTTTTTCGAGGAGGCGTCTGCCCCTGATGTCGCTGCCACCAACTTCCTCGTCAACCTGACCAAGAACCGCCGCAAGGAGACTTTCGAGATTCTCACTTTCGTCAATGCCGTTGTCAATGAGTATGAACAGGCTCCCGATGACAAGAAGAACCACATTGCCAAGGAGGGTGCTCTGAGAATGATTGCCACCCTTGCTCCCGTCATCCTCGGAAAGAAGAGCCCAATCGCCGACCAGGTCGAATACTTCCTTGTCCGATATGTCTTCCCTGATTTCACTAGTCCCCAGGGCTACCTCCGTGCTCGTGCTTGTGACACCATCGAGAAGTTTGAGCAGCTCAACTTCCAAGACCAGAACAACCTGCTCACCATCTACCGTCACATCCTGGACTGCATGGCTGACCCAGCCCTTCCTGTCCGTGTCACTGCGGCCCTCGCGCTGCAGCCGCTGATTCGACACGATGTCATCCGCACCAGCATGCAGCAGAGCATCCCCACAATCATGCAGCAGTTGCTGAAGCTGGCCAATGAAGCTGATATCGACGCCCTCGCCAACGTTATGGAGGATTTTGTCGAGGTTTTCGCTACCGAGCTCACTCCCTTCGCTGTTGCCCTTAGCGAGCAGCTCCGCGACACTTACATGCGAATCGTTCGCGAACTTCTTGAGAAGGAAAGCAAGGTTGGCGATGATGGTGAGCTGTACAACGAGTATGACGATAAGAGCATTACCGCTCTCGGTGTTCTGCAGACTATCGGCACACTTATTCTCACCCTTGAGAGTACCCCTGATGTCCTCCTCCATATTGAGGCTGTCCTTATGCCCGTAATTAAGGTCACTCTGGAAAACAAGCTTTACGGTATGTTTCTTCTACTGAACTATTTCACAAAGGAAAAAAGAAGAAAAAAATTCAATGAACATGCCCCACTGACGTTGTGTTGCAGATCTCTATAACGAAGTTTTCGAGATTATTGACAGTTGCACCTTTGCAGCCAAGGCCATTTCACCTACCATGTGGCAGGCCTTTGAGCTGATTCACACCACTTTCAAGGCTGGCGCTGAATACTATCTTGAGGACATGTTGCCCGCACTCGACAACTTTGTTCAGTTTGGTGCTCCTCAGCTGGCCCAGAAGCCTGAATACACCCAGGCTCTGTTCTCCATGGTTGCTGATATGTTCACCGATACCATTCAAGGTGGCGTCGAGCGGATATGCGCTTGTAAGCTGGCCGAGGCTATGATGCTTAGTCTGCGTGGCCAGATTGACAGCTGTGTCGAGGGCTTTATCAACATGGCCATGAACATCCTGGCTAGCCAGGACATCAAGGTGAAGAGCTATCGCATTCACCTCATGGAAATGATCATCAACTCTATCCACTACAACCCCATCCTTACCCTTCAGGTTCTCGAGTCTAAGGGCTGGACCAACCGCTTCTTCAGCCTCTGGTTCGGTAGCATGACTTCCTTCACCCGTGTCCATGACAAGAAGCTCTGCATCGTTGCCATCTCAGCGCTGCTCAACCTTAACCATGACCAGGTTCCTGCCAGTGTTTCCGTTGGCTGGCCCCGATTACTTCAGGGCATCACCGAGCTTTTCCGATCCCTGCCTAACGCCATGAAGAGTAAGTGTGGCTGAATTTGAGATCTTGGTACGTTACAAACTAACTGTCTTCTTAGACCGCGAAGAAGCCCTTCGTGATGACTTCCACCTCGAGTCTACTTACGACTATGGTGAAGATGATGAGTGGGATGACGATGAAGCCAACTGGAACGCCGACGATGACACCAATGAGGCTGAGGGAACTGAAGTCAAGGATGAGAGCACTACTTATTTGGAGTTCCTCAATGAAGAGGTAAGTTTTCATTGTCAAGGTATATGCGGACAATACGTTTCTAACATTTTGTCTCAGGCTCAGAAGTTCAGCCGCGCTCTGGATGACGACGGTGAGGAGGATGACCTTGGAGAGGACAGCGTCGTCCTGGAGTCCCCGCTCGATAAGATCGAGCCCTACCAGCTTTTCCGTGCCACTCTGATGAGTACGTTTATCGAAAGGCCAGCCCATATATCGTATCACTGTATGCTAACTCGATCGTTTCCAGAAATGCAACAAGAGCAGCCCCAGTTCTATGCCACTCTCGCTGGTCACCTCTCTGCCGATGATCAGGCTGTGATCCAGACCGTCATGGTCAAGGCCGAGGAGGTTGCCCAGGCGGCCCAGCAGGCCCAGCTTCTCGCTCAGCAGCAAGCCCTTGCTGGTGCTGCCAACGGCGGTGCTCCTTAGCAAGGTGGCTAGGTGCGAGTAACTGGTGAATATGTGCTTGGAATGGTTTAACCCCGCCCTTTTACCCCCTTGTCCCCCCCTTACCCTCACCCTCACCCTCACCCTCCCCCTCCCCTAACACCAAACCCAACCCCAACAATCCCCCAGTCTTTTTTATTATATCCCCCCTTCCTCTTTCACATCAGGGCAGGAGCCAAGATTCCCCGGGGACGACGAGACGAGTGATGAGATGCCCTATCCAAAAGAAAAGAAAGAGCTGTTAGAGCGTGCAAACAACGATGACCAACTTCCTCCCCTCCCAATGCCCCGCGACAGTGCCACGGGCGTGATATAGTGGGCTGGCACAAATGCCGTGCCGATCCATCTATCACGGCGCTGCGCAGAAATGAGGGTGAAATGGATTCGAAAAGGGTGTTTTGTCCGGAATAACCTGATCTTTAGGGGCGAGAGCTCCATGACGAGAGATGAAGGATGTACGGATGACTTTTGCGTACGGAACGTTGCGTAGATGGAAAAGGGGTATTTGCAGCTGCTGGGAAGTCCCATCATCAAAGAATAATGTAGGTAGTGATTAAATAGCCACAATATATATTTTCCCAAACATGTTTATGGTATCGTCACTTTTAGTATGTTGATTTGATGCGGTTTTTTTTTTAAATCACGAAGTCTTTTGATTGAGAAGGCTTGTACAGGATGGCACCAGCCTCGTTTGCAATCAAGGACTGTAGCGGGTCATGATCGATGTTGAGAGGTGAATATCTGAGAGGTGATGAACACGCTCTACTAATGTGGTCAGTCATATACTGAAAGCACCCTTACCAAGAGCAACATATCTCGTTTTCTTCTGTCAGTGATTCACTCTTTTCAGACGATCGTCGTCATTCGACACCTTCCCCTCCCCCTAGACTTTCCATTCTGTCTGCTTCTTTTCACAACTCTCACCCTACGTCTAACCTGCTAACATGCTGACTATTCCACCGAATCAGCGGTGCTGCAAATTTGAACATGCCCCCCCTCCCTTGCCTTTGATCAGGCCAATTGGAACACACACACACACACATATATATATATATATATCGTCCATCCACCCATCAATCCATGCTGCCTTTGGCTAAAACCGAAAATGAGAGGACTTGAAAGGTCATGTTTCTTACTTCCTTCGTCATCAGCCTCTCTCCACGAATCAACCCTCCATGTATAAATCGAATTGAATGGGGAACATAAGTTTTAAGCCAGTACGATTTACACCAGCTAATGACTCGGGAAATGGAATGTAAAAAAAAGAAGAAAGGAAAAAAGAAAAAGCAAGAAGCAAGACATATAGGAGTTATGCCGTAGAATAATGTTTTAGATTGTTACGGATGTTCTTTTTCATTTTTTTCCCTTCGTTTCTAGGTTATGTTCTCCTCTTGATGTTTTTCTATTCTCTCCATATTTCTTGTTCCTCAAACCTTTTTTTTTTCTCTGTACCTGATCGTCATCTTCTCTTTTTTGTCTACATTCCAATCAACCAAAACCACCACCGGCGGCCCCGGGGATGTGGCGTCCCCGGGCCGAGCAAAAGAAACGGGTCCCTCCCATTCCTTCCGTGATTTCCCCCCCTCCCAAAACGGGAAGAAAAAAAAGAGAAGTGAGACTGAGTTGCTGGAGGGTTTATGTCACATTTTTCTTTCCTTTTTTTCTTTCTATTAAACCGCCGGTGAAGAGAAGAAGTAATGATTGGGTCGGGAAGGTGTCTTGAATCTTTCAAGGGTTGTTGGCGACTGTGCATCGTTTGGAGCTCTTCACCTCAATGCGTTGGTAATGAACCCCCCTTATATCGTGACAGGGTCATTCAAGGATAAGTCAATATCAAGGACGAACCAGTTTTTATTTGTTTGTATCTTTGCGTTTTGGATTATTCTCCTGCTCTATTCCGCCAGAAAAGGTCTGGGGACCAACCTCCCACTCCCAAGCCAGTAGGTATTCTGGTTATACGATAAAACTATGTCCAACAATAACAACGATATTGTATATACATTCTGTAGCGACAGGGGTTTGTCTCGTTCTTGTTCATCTCTTTCTCTCTCCCATTGGTAAACACTCTATTAAAGCAAAGAATATGCTGCTCTACACAAAAAGTACCTTTCATGTCCCAAACTCCGCTCTCTTTCCCATTACATCATAAACAAAGCAACACCCACAGCCACCATCGCAGACACCATCAAGGCAGGGCCAGCGTGTAGACGCTCACCCGCATTGTCGTTATCGTCTGAGGAGCCGTCAGAAGAGGCCGTCACAGTAACGGTGCTATGGGTACCGCTGGCTGTGGACTTACTTGTTTCACTGCTGCTCACACCTGTGACACTGGGCAAAGCGGTGTCGCTCGCCTTGAGCGAAACAATATTGCTGTCAGATGTGTCAATGTTGGACTGGGCGATGCCAATCTGCTGGTTGGCCAAGTCATAAACGACGTAAGCACTGCGCAGGAACGTATCACCGAGCAGAGCAAACGAGTCGTCATCAACGCCATAATCCGATGCGGAGCCGATGCCGAACATGCAAGCACCCTCCCAGCCATCAAAGACCTGGCTGAGTTGAGGATCATTCATGATCTGGTCCTGAACAGACGCAAAGGAATTGACAACCATTTGATCCATAGCTACCTGAATTGTCTTGTCCTTGAAGGCAAAGTCGAAGCTAATGCCGTCGCCCTTCGACTTCGCATACGCACAGTCGACAAATGGCACATTAACGCCAGAGACTGTGCGGATATCAAAAGCCTGGTAAATGTCCTGGACCTGAGAGTCGGGGAGAAGGCAAATAGTTGAGCCCGAATCGAGGATGGCATTTGCATTGATATTCTGAAGTTTTACATCATCGCTACCCTTTTTGGTGTTGACAGTGAGGCCTTGCATCTTGACGGTGAAAGAAGTGACATTGTCACTGGTGGACTGGAAGTCGGCAACTAGAGGGAGGGTGGAAAGATTTCCAACAAACTTCTTGGTATCGATGCCGCCAAAGAGAATGGTTCCGGAATCAGCGTTAAGATCGTTGAGATATAGACTGAAGGCGGCGGTGTCGATGAAGCCCTGTGAAACCATGTTGTCGAGAATGGTAGGATACTTGCGGGGAGCTGCAACGTTGGTGTCGAAACCAAGACCCATGATACCAGTGGGACGAACTGACTTGGTGGCAAGACCGAGTTTCTGGTTCTTGATGGCTTTTCCATCAATGGTAACAGTATCATTGAAGTAGTCACCCTTTATGTGGCGGCCATCGAGGTATGTGATGTCGAAACCGCCTTTGGCAACAACTTCGAAGGTCGAGCTGTCGGAAGGCTTGACTATTAGACAGGACAGGATTGTGTTAGCTATTATTTTGAAGCTCAAGTTGAAGCTGAAGTCAAAAGTGCACTGTTTGTCAATGCCTGCAATGGGGTCTGGGCAAATAACTCACATGTCTCCTGGCAGAATCCATTTTCGGCCTGCAACTCATCGCTGTTGCACAGATCGGTATCGACTGAATTTACCCAAGTATCACTACTTCCCGTATCTAGCAGGAAACTGAGCTTCTGGCCGGGCGTGCCGATGTCGAATTCAGCATAGTAACCTCCGCCAGTGATGTTATTCACAGCTGTCAAGTCGAGCGTGTCACGCTTGGTGATTGCGGAAGAGTGATCAACCGTCTGTCTAGAGAAGCCAACTGATACGACGCCAGCCTGAGCGCAGGTGGCGGCGAGGGAGAGAAGGGGAATGGAGGAGCGCATGGTGGACTGAGTCTACAATGTATAATCGCGCTGTAGATGTCGTTGACTATTTCGATCCTCGTGCTGTCTCGTCTCGTTGCTGTCTTGTTCGTCCCGTGCCGATCCCGATGTTTCAGTTGAATTCTGTGTCTTTGTTTTTGAGTTCGTAATGTATCGAGCAGGGTGTCGATCGTCCAGACAGCAGAGGGCTTGGAATGATGACTAAAGTCGCAAATAAACTTGAAACCAAAATGATTATGCTAATGGCGATGTTGTGTTGTTGTTATTGTTGCCGACCCAAAGGATGGAGCCTTGCCAAACCGAGAACACCCAAAAAAGAATTCACCCCCGAAAAGAAGAAACTCCAGAGGATGAAGCACCGACAGTGAAATATGACGATGCAATTACAGATGTAAAGAGGAAGATGGTTGCCAACAAGTGGTGGAGTAGGATGGAGAGGCACAGGACAAGACAGGACAGGGGTCAGTTAGGCGGCATATTGGGAGCGCGCCTGGATCTATATTTACAGTTCACCTGGGGAAGAGCTACGGCGTAGTCCATGCCTTAGTGCATCACTAGTCGGCCTTTGAGGAACTGCGTAGCGCCGAGCACCCGTGATTCCGTGGTAATAGTACCTACGCGACCCTGCCACAAGACTCTCGGCTCTCGTTCCTTACCTTACATAGGTTAGGTCCTGAGGTGATGTGTTAGGGCCACATTGTACCAGGTACCAAAGCACCAGTGGACGCCATTCGGTCAGCTACGATGCGCTATTCGTTCATCTACTGGGTGTCCGCCTGCGCCTTTGCCTGCGTTGCCTGCGTTGCGTACCTGCTTTTACGAAGTGGTGTGTGTCGAGTAGTCACGGTAACCAAAAGGAGCATCTGTCCTGCCTCAATGGTCAGCACTCGCGGGCAAAAAATCCCGATTGTGCAAGTGGCTGACGCCTTTGCCCCTGCCTTCTGTTATTGGCAAGCTGGTTCTTGGCTCTAGGCTCTTGGCTCTTGGTTCTTGGCCATTCAACAATTAACGGATGATGTTTTTAACTTTTTTTGTTTTGGATGGCCCGATCAGATCCTGATGATACTACTGCATGTATTCCCAACGATTCTCAACGGAGAACATCCATGGACCGTCCATAATTCAACGGGGTGGCGAATCGCATTGAAAGAAAAGAAGGGGAACGTGGGCGCCAGCCATCGGGTGTTGTGTGAGTCTTTCTCGCCCTCTCTCCCTACTCCGAGCCTTGTCTCAGAGTCCCCATACAACTCTTCAGCTTCTGGCGGCCAATCTGACAAACACGAAGCAAAAGCAGAGCAGGGACCAGGCCCTGCAGTGGCTGGCTCCGCCAAGACAAATTTGCCTCTTGCCCAACCATGCAGACATGGGTCTGTCCTTGTCAGGTTTGGTATTGGAATAATTACTTATTGCACCAGCACTGGTACAGTAGGCAGACACCCATACTCACTCACTTGCACTTCACACTCAGCATTCATTCCCTCAGCCCATCATGTACGTACTGTACCGTAAATTTTCCGCGGCAGCGCCCACCTGGAACGGGAGCCAATACATTACCGGTGCCTACGAGTACATCTTTGGCCACCACACCCAACACAAGACTGGGGAAGTGGCAAACCGAGGAGCACGGGAAGAGGGTGGGTGGATGGGTGGCTATGAACTTCCATCAATCAATCAATCCATGCCGAGGGTCGCAAAGGTGGCCACGAACAGAAATATCCTTTCCATTGAGACGGAAATTAGACGGCATTCTCGTCCCCCATGCCTCTTCTCATCTACAGTGTAGCCATTGAGCCGCGCGTTCCCAGCTCCAGTCATCATTGGCATCTCGTCAGCTCAGGAAGCGACATTACAGGGCTGAGATTGAATATCGCGGGAGGGCTATGAGTCTTTTTCTCCGGATGATCAGTTCCCCGTCCTTTGCGCACGGACTTTACGGAGCCGGTCAAGCACACAAGGTACCCAGGTACTTGCATAAGGTACCACATAGCACTTCTCAACAAGGGTATGTCACAGCGCCTCATTTTGCCTCCGCCCCTCCGCCCAGGGCGCCCAGGACGCTCAAGGACGGCCACGCGTCTTGGCGGCTTGGGGCTCACTAGCAAAGTATCTGGAACATGCATCTGTTCCAGCTGTGTTGCAGCATCGTTCCCCTCTCCCCTCCGTGCTGAACCGGCGACCCGTCCGCTGCTTCACACGCACCACGGACGCAAGGGAAAAAAATCCATGAAAAAAAAAATTGAGAGAAAATAAACGTGGCGTTAATTAGGCGTGTGCAGCCAACCAGAGCAAAGTTGCCAGTATTTTCTCCTTGGAAAGGTCCTGGCCAAGGCGCCGAGACGCAAGGATTGGTCACCGGAGCACATTCTCACTTCACTGCCCCGTTCTTGATGCTAGGCCCCTCCCCCCCCCGGACTCTGGGCCAGCAGCTGAAAGACGACGAGAATGATTCCAGATATCTGTGGGGGAGCCGGCTGTGTTTTGTGGTGCCGCACTTCCAGCACCACCTTGGCCAGACATCAATGACTTCATTACTAATAAGCAGCAGCGAAATTCAGACATGAGCACTATTCAATATGTGACCACGGTCTTGCTATGTTGATGGTCCCATCACTCTCTTTTGTTCCTCGTTTCATATGTTTTGCACCGAATGACTGATCATTTATCCTCGCCACTTCTCTAAGCGCCCACATGACTTGATTTATTTCCCCCTTGTGCTCGTCTTGCCGCCCGATTTCTCTCTGCTTCTGGCCCCAACAGACTCTGGAATGCAAAATATACGCCATTCCGTCAGTGTGGATGTTGCCGAAGCAGAACACGGCCAAGCCTCTGGCTAGCCCACACGTGTACCCAGAACTTACCCACGTAGTCAGGTCGGTGCATCGGCTACTTAACATACCGCCCAGCCGACGTCAAATGACCAGGGGCCACGCAATACTCAAAAGGAAAACTGTGAGAGCAGCCACACGCAACTTCGCGGAAGTACTTTCTTTCTTCTAGTTCCTTTAGATACCAGTTGATCAAAACAAGAGTCAGCGTTGATCAATAGAAAAGTACTAATTCAAGAAATTAATAAAGGAATCCCTTACTCTGGATGCGTTGTGTATGAAAATCTTGTGAGAAATCATAACAAGACAAGGTAAATTGGTGTCCTCTTGTTACTGACCTCCCTCCTTTGGAAGGGACATATTTTCTTGCGAGCTCTGTAGGAGAGTCTTCTAGATCAGATTGAATCGCTTCAATCCTTTTCAGAATGAGATGCGATCGCGGTGTAGAAGAAGATGCGAGCCAGGACTGGTATGAAAGTGAAGGCAATTTATCCAATCGCTACATCGAGAGTTATGGTGGTAGAAGAGAGGTTGCCATCTCCGGTGCCTTTGTACCTCTTTTCAGTACTTGCATCTTCTTCGACCAACTCGCTAGCAAGCTTCCCGAATTTTTGAGCCTTGTTAGATTATGGAGGAGCATCTTCATATAACTGACCCCTCAAGCGTTTTAGATACATATTCATGTCTTCTGTTTTTATCTGGACAAATGTAGATGCAGAGCCCTCATTCCATAAGTCCAAGCTACTCACATAAGCATTCGGGCTCGACAAGTTCGTCGGGTTTTCTTTCATGCTTCCTGACTGCCTTCATTATCTTGAGAGTTGAGGAGCATCTTGTGTTTGAAATTACGGCAGCGAACATTGTGGATGAAGAAAGACCGAAGAGTAGAAGCAAAAGGACGACATCGGGTCGACGAGTTGCATCAATGCTAGTGAATTGGTTCTCCAAGCATCAACACGGCACCAACATAAGCAGAAAAAGGAACAAACATAGGAAAACAATAAAACCAAAGGAACGAATTCGCTAACTTCTCGGCAAGTCATGATGCCGATTGTTACCCGGCTGTCGCCCCACATTGGCCCGGCCTTTCGTGAGGCAACATTTCGGAGCAACCGGGCTCGCCAAGCCGGAGGTAAGCAACGTCTACCCTCGCAAGTAGATCAAAAACACTCATCACGTGACCCTGAGTACATTCCTATCTTCTCGAGACACGGCTGTTAAGATATTGCGTGACAGCCCAACCTTGAGCGTTGGAGTAAGAGGAATAGGCGCTATATCGCTATAACCTGGGTGCTTACGGTCGTTCCTGGATTGAATTTCTTCTTCTACATTCTTACATGTCGAATTAAATAACTTGTTCGAATGGTAACAATATCTGCTACTACATGAAAGATCAGAGATGGTCTTTCCACCATCAAGAAACACATTACACAACAGTTCTTGGGAAGGTATGATGGCTAATGTGCTATCGAAGGCACAGATATTCTTTGAAGATGACACGAACAATCAGAATTGAGATAGCAAACAGCAATCCTCCCGCTAATCAATCCACATTAGGATGAAAGAAACTATATGCACTGTCGTCAATATCGTCAATATTATGATACGGTGTCTAAATCTGACGTGCTCATACATAGCCCCTAATCATAGTGGTAAAAGGTCAAGATTAAAAGACGTGCTGCAATGGATAACTCCACACCCTTTTCCAGGTATCACAATCATGTCACCAAGCATCACCAAAATATGTTACATGCCATGCCATTAAAAAAAAACCAATCAAGACAGCTTCTTCTGCATCAAGTCCGCCAACTCATCCAGCAACTCTACAGTCTCTGCTGGGCTCGCAATCCACGCCGTCGTACCCACGCTCCTGGCCTTGAAGTCGTTGGAACCCGCGCTCAGGAACTGGTCGCCCACATGAAGTGTATTCTCCCCGCGAATCGCACCATTACCACCTTTGCGGCCGAACCACTGCTGGCAAACCGTCACACCCCAAGATTTGTCGCCAATGTCCACGAAGACGTCGCGCCCGCCGTTAAAAGCGCAGAATGGCACCGGTCGGGGCGAAGACGGTGGTCCATTCTGAGCCACGGATCGATTCAAGGGCCTCTCAGTGGTAGAACCAATATAGGTGAGCTCCAGAATACGCTGCACGACGAGGACCGTTTCCTCAAGGCTTTCACGGCCGATTCGGATATCGGGGGTCTTGGGAATAATACCAACAGCGCGATCTTTACGAACCACAAGTGCGGGAAGATTCATAGACTTGATACAGTCACGAAGAGCGGATTCGGCGACATCCAACAGGTTTTGGATGTCCGACTCGGACCATGAGGCCATTTCTGGAGTCAACCATTCCTCACGGGGGACGGGAGCCAAGCGATGAGGCGAAGACGGGGAGAACTCAAAGAGATAGTTTGCCTCGCCACCCATGATAACAATGTTCTGCTTCTGGATCGGATCAAGATCTTCTGCGGTGGCAATAGCCTCGAGAAGACCGTGGAGACGCTCATAGTATCGATCAGCTGTAAGATAACCAGCTGCTGTCACGATACCAATCTTTATATTCTTCCGAAGCAGATCTGTAGAGTATATTAGTACTTCCATTTGTGCATTGTGCCGCATTGTGCTATGCCATCTTACCGAGGAGACGAGGGATGACAGGATTCGACGGGAGGAGACTCTCCCCATCGTCGTACAAAGTTACGTCACCATCAAATGTTGCCAGCTGCAGGGTCCCGTTGTTGACGGCCATTATCTGGGCAGAGTTGAGAATTTGGCGAACATCATTGAATGAGGGCGCAACAAATCTCCTTGATGAGATGGATCGTTTTCGATCCTGGTACTTGAAAGCGGCCTCAAGAGGTAACCTCGTAAAAAATGGACCAGCAGTAGGAACAAGCATCCTTAATTTGGAAGGAAACATTTTGTCGTTGGATTGTCGGGTAACTGGCCAGTCAGTGTCTTTCTTCTGCTTGGTTTTTTTTCTGCCTGCAAAGCACAATTGGGCATGCTGCTTACTCTGGTCGTCAATCATGAGTTCGACATCGCGCATAATCTCGGCATAGCGGCGATGAGCTTCCTCAGCCATCTGGGTGACGCTGGGTCCATCACCAAAGACGCCATTGGGCTGAGAGTACAAAACAAAAGGAACGGCTAGCAGCCCCTTGAGCCATTCTAGGATTTTGATGTCAGCAAAATGGATATATGGTGAAGTCTGAAAGAGTCATGGTAGAGGGAAAGTGGTAAGCTACGTAAGCGGTGGGAGTGGCGTTGAAGTTATGGCAGGTGAGGGGTTCGTCATAAGCGCTGTCTGAGAAAGGCAGTGAAGAAGTGTAAAATAGAGGCAAGCAAACAGTCGTCATACCGATGAATTGATCTCGGCGGTGTGTTTTGAGGGCATCTAGAAGTCAACGGTTAGCATGGGATGAGAGATCCAAGGGCAGTCAGGTGACAGGGGTTGCAGGAGCTTACACTCAACGCGATACCGGGTCGTCATGATGAGAGATTGATATCGGTGAGATAAGTATTGGGACTGAGAATTGCGTGGAGTTGGAGGGGTAATTGGGCTCTTTGGAATCAGAAGTTATATAGAAGGTGTTTCAAATAGAGGAAAGAAGAGGTGAAGAGAGGAACAAGATGGACGAGAACGAAGTGACAAACAAGTTAAGAGTCCAAGCACAGTGACTCCCTTGGAAGAAGGGCCGGTGAATCCAAAAGAGCGTCCAGGTGACGCCGGGAGCCACCGTCGAAAGCGGGGAGCGCCGCCGGTTGCCCCAACCTGGCTAAGATGAGGGGCTTGATTGGCTGCAACCGAAACCCCCTGGATATCTATTCACAGTCCAGAGCATGGCTACTTACGTTTAGCTACTCCGCAGACCACAAGACTATTATCTCCTGTAAATACTGTAATACTGTCATGCATTTTTGGTGGATCGAGTGAGCCGAAGACGTTGCTGTTTGGTCGTTTTGGCTGTATGGCTTTATGTAAGACAAGTAGGTTGATCAAAAGCTGAATAAAATAATCAATATAACTAAATTGGTAACCTTTGGGTTGCCCAAAGACTTGACCTACGGTTACAGGTATGGAGCTCACGTCTATTTCTCCAGTAGCAACCTCCTCTTCATGCACTAAAACTATATATAGGTAGTTGACTCCTATCTTGCGCACGAGATAAACAGAGAGCGCCATCATAGGACATGGCTGGCTGGGCCGAGATGGATCATTGATGCACAGAATGTATTTGGCTGCAACACTGCCCCGGTAACACTCTAAGCCTCAAGCAAGATAAAGAATTCCGTAGCAAAAAAACAAAGAGGGAAATTCATCAACACGTCAAGAACATGAAAGAGCTAGGTGACTGAGGTATTCTCGGTTGATGCAATTACAGGAGTAGCTCCGAATGAGGTGGAACACGTATCTTGTCCCCTGTCAACCAGGAAAGCTCAGGGAAAACGGGCAAAATGACCTGCTTTCTCGTGGAGGCCTGACTAAAATGGGTGCCAGTGCTGCCGGCATGGGAAGCGTATTCATGCATGAGCTGGCCATTCACTATTTTTTTTTTTTTTGTATTTCTTTTCCAGAAATAAAACAACAACGAGGAGTGCGTGCAACTGGGGAGAATGGAAGACAGCGCATCCTACAGTACCTTGCATCCCAACTCACTCACGCACTGGACGCCCCAGAGCGGGGAAAACATTCCGCCGAGCCTGGAGCCCACTCCCGTCACACTGCTATCACCGCTACCGGCTCTGCTCTGTCCCTTGGTAGGTCATTTTGGTACAGTACAGCACAGTACCTAAGTTAGCCTCCAAAGCTAGGTGGTACAACAAGGTGGTACAACAAGCAAATAAGGTATCGGCCCCTTGCCTCGCCCTTCTGAAGGTGCCTTACCTACCTACCTGAGCTAGTACATCAAGGTCGGCACTCTAATAATCCAACGAAAGGAAGCCCAACAGACCTTCACCAACTTCGGACATTTCTTTCGTCTCCCATCGCTACCACCCGACACAACGAATTATCGCTTGAGCTCAAGGCATGGCAAGGCGCTGAGCTGTCTGGCCCGCCTCCAATCTCTCGCCCCCCCCCCTCGATAACCCCCCCGGCCTTCCATGACCGCACCCTTCAAGAGCCGAAGGCGCCGCAAATCTGGTCTGGCGGACGTCTAAGCGACCGGCTAAACCAACAAACTTCGTCACAATGGCACCCATCTTGTCGTCTAGACAAGCGGAAGAGCTGTACGTAAAGACATCCTTTGATGTCCACCTGCTCGCGCGAGTCTCAGCTAATGTCATGCTGCCTGCAGTCACAAGTCGATCATCGCATATCTTTCTGCCAATAACCTCCCCAATGCTGCGGCCGCTTTCCGTGAGGAAATCAGTCTTGGCGAAGACTCCTTCGATGCTGCCACCGCAAAGAAATACGAGACGCTGCTGGAGAAGAAATGGACTGGAATTGTGCGGCTACAGAAAAAGGCACGTTTGCGCTGAGCTGCTTGATCTCTTCCTTCTACTGAAATGCCCCCGCTCCCCCATACACCGACATCTAACCAAAGCCCCTCACAGATCATGGATCTAGAAAGCCGAAATGAGACCTTGCAAACCGAACTCGAGAACGCTACACCTACCTCACTCTCAAAACGCAACGACCCCGCCTCCTGGTTGCCAAAACCCCCTCCTCGCCATACTCTCGAATCGCACCGAGACCCCATCAACTGCGTGGCCTTCCATCCTGTCTTTTCCTCCATCGCTTCTGGCTCCGACGACTACACCATCAAGATCTGGGATTGGGATTTGGGTGAGCTGGAAAAGACGATCAAGGGTCACACAAGAGCCGTCCTAGATGTTGATTATGGCGGCCCCCGAGGCGGTTATCTGTTGGCATCTTGCAGTTCAGACTTAACCATTAAGCTATGGGATCCCGCAGATGATTACAAGAACATTCGAACTCTCCCTGGCCATGACCACAGTGTCAGCGCCGTACGATTTATTCCATCAGGCGCTTCTGGTGCCCCCTCATCTGGAACTTTACTGGTAAGCGCCAGTCGAGACAAGACATTGAGAATATGGGATGTAACCACTGGATACTGCGTGAGAACCATCGACGGCCATGCTGCATGGGTTCGAGATGTTACTCCTTCCATTGACGGTCGTTTCCTTGTCTCTGTTGGGGACGATCAATCCGTTCGACTCTGGGATATTTCCACGCCAGAAACAGAGGTCAAGCAAATCATGTTTGGCCACGACCACTTTGTCGAGTGCTGCGCGCTGGCTCCTCCTGCTTCGTACCAATACTTGGCCTCCATCGCGGGTCTAAAGAAACCGCCACCAGCAAGCAGCACTGCCGAATTTATGGCTTCTGGATCCCGAGACAAGACAATTCGGGTATGGGACTCACGGGGAACCTGCCTCCTGACGCTCTTAGGACACGACAACTGGGTGCGGTCCATCCTCTTTCATCCTGGTGGCAAGTATTTGTTGTCCGCTTCTGACGACAAGACGATAAGATGTTGGGATCTCAGTCAAGCAGGCAAATGCGTCAAGGTAGTGTCAGGTGTGCATGAAGGGTTCATCGCTTGCATGAGGTGGGCTCCAAGCCTTGTCAAAGACAGCGGTGCGGCCAATCTCGAGAATGGCGAGCCTGGTACTCCGAAGAGAAACGCTGCCGAAAAGGCATCTTCTGATGTGCAAGTTCGATGCATTATCGCCACCGGATGCGTGGATCAGAAAGTGAGAATCTTTGCCAACTGAGTGGTTATCAAGGAAATTGGGGGAGAGGAGACAAATAAGAGGTCTCTAGAAACATACAACACATTTATACATACACGCACACACATACACACCATCACATGAAGACACTAACACTTGGGGCGAGATTTGCCAGAAATACGAAAGCGCCCAAAATGCTGGGGGGGTGGGGTGGAAAATTGATTCGAGACATGGTAGCTGTTGGGAAACAAAAGCAATGCTCGGGTTGTGTTTCTGAACACCGAAATTTTCTTTGGGAGGATGAATGGATGGCAAGGGTGTATTGTCTTTAGCGTTGCAATAGACCTTGGGAAAGATGATGACGATGATGATTACTCTTGAATTTATTTTCTTTTTGGAGGGGAGGGCATCGAATAGAATGAAGTCCATGTCCTTCCCGGCAACGGGACTTTTCTCTTTGTTTTGCCATGAACTTCTACCTGAAGGATATTGGCGAAACTTGTTTATAAACATATCTAAGTGAAACCATATAACGGCTTCAATCTACTTTTTGCCCTTGCCGCTCATCTTACGATTGTGCTTTCCCCGTCGACCCAGTCACGTCCATCTGCCACTCGACCAACCTCCTCGTCTCCTCAACCGCTCTTTCGAAAGCCCCCGTCACGGGCATACTCGAGGCCTTATCCCGCACGAAGACGAGGTAGTCGTCCAACACCAGCTTGTTCACATTGATCTTGCACATGCCCCCACCAACGCAGCGTCGCATCACGTCGTCGGGGAAGGAGTTTGTGCCGTGGAGCACGAGACGCACTCGCCTGCCGACCTTCTCGCGGATCATCTTCAGCCGGTCGTAATCGAGGTGCGGCGCGGGACCTTTCACACCGTACTCGCCGTGGACGTTGCCGAAGGCGGGAGCAAGGAAGTCAATGCCCGTTGCGATGAAGTCCTCAATCTGCTGGGGCGTGGTCAGGGCGCCCTCGAGATCGGCCGTGTCTGCGATGCCGTCTTCGCCCCCTTCGATACGACCCGGCTCAGCCTCAGTGGTGATGCCGCGGGCGTGGCAGTAGGCGACCAGGTCCCTGGTCTTGGTGAGGTTCTCATCCATGTCGTGGTGGGACATGTCGATCATGATGGAGTCAAAGGGGAGCTCGTCGGCGGCCCTGCGGATCATGTCCTCATCCTGGGCGTGGTCGAGGTGTACGGAGACGGGGACCGATGCCCTTCTGGCAGCTTGGGCGGCGACGTGGATGAGGAGACCATCGGAGGCGGTGATGGCCCATGGGAAGACCTGGATGATGAGGGGCGCCCTCTTTGCCTCTGCAGCTCGGATAAAGGCGACGATATGTTCTATGTTGTAGCTACAAAAGGGGGTTCAGCAAAATGAGAGGAAGTTCAAAACTCAAACGAGCGGAATAAGTATATGGTGGTGGTGTAAGTGGGAGTGTATAGGATAATAGACTATGTGAAAGAGAGATACTCACGCTATGGCGGCAACAACTCCATACCCACCCTCCTCGGCTGCCTTGAGGATCTGGTAGGTATTATTGTTTTCTTTCCAACTCATCGTGGGATATCTGCTCGGATGATACGATTTAGATTGTCTGATGGGTTGTGGATAGAATATGTGAGCAAATAAAGGCAAATATCCGCGAATAGCGAATATATAAGAGAAAAGATTGGTGGGGCTTTGAGCCAGAAAGAGCTCGAAGCATAAGAGAATGAGGATGATATGGAGATTCGTCTCTTTTTCAGTGATATATCTATCTATCTCTCTTTCTATCTATCTACATGTATGCATTGCAACAGAGAAGAGTGAGTAATCCCTGCATACACGTGCCCTGCCTGCAATAAATACCTCTCATTCGCGCACAAATCAATGACAAACAAACAATGGGAATGAAATAGTACGACCCTCTCACAGCTCTGGCGGGACACCATGTAAGTGGCTCATTGAGTGTTGCAAATGAAGCTTCAGTGGTTAAAACTGCCTAATGGAGAGTGAGAGCGCAATTTTCCAAGGACTATTAGGTAGTATGTACCGCAGACAAATTAAAAAGGCACTTATTACCTAGTCTAATTCTTTTCTCTTGAGAAAGAGTGGAGGAAAATGATAGCGATCTACTTCTGTCTATTTTACTTCCCTACATGGGATATTTGGCTGACGCCTCTTTCCAGAATATATAGCTAATAAGGTACCTAGGTAGGTAGGGTACTGTAATCTGAACAGGATTGTGCGAAGGGAGTATCCGCCTGTTTTTCTTTGAGAAACTTGTTTGAGAGCAGAGTATTACGCCACATGTGGCTTGGCACTGTGAATCTGCTGTGATCCAAATGTAGACTACCTTGAGGAACGCTCGTTGTTTGTGCTGCAGCAACCGCCTCGTGTTTTTGAGGGCACATCTGGCAACACCCCTCATCCACCATTCAAAGAGACAAGACAGTTTGTGGCTCAGACGAGAAAAGCTTGAGACGTACGGACGGTAGCTACCCCATACTAAGTGATCTTATGTTGTATATTATGGCTTTTGAGTGTTGCATTCTTAATTATATAGATTATGCAATATGACTTTGTATGGTCGAGATGTATTTAAATGGGATAAATGTAAGCAATAAAAGTAGCAGTAAGCTAGTTTAGAAGTGAAAAATACATTCCTTATTAGAGCATCAAAATAGTCCTAATGCAAATCATAGCAGAGGAATTACCACCAGTCTTGATTCAACGCTAGGTTTGCAGCAGAGAGAAGGAGAATACTCCTAAATTATCGCTTGCCATACACTTGACAAAGCCTTCCCAGACTAATATCGTCAATGACCAAGGTTGCACCATAGTAATAATCGCCACTGCCACCAACAGAAATTTTCAGGACTGGATTTGCTGATGTAGGCGTTATAGTTACTCTTTCGGTTGCGTAGACACCTAGAGTCTGTCGTGGAAAGTTATTGGAGCTGACTTGAACACCATCAAGATAGTGGATGATGTCGAGGCCACCATCGTGAATGCCGGAATCATCGGTGGTTGCATATGAGTACTGGAGTGTGTAGGGCTGGTTGGGCTTTAATCCTGACAACTGCTGGGAGATGCCATATCTCTGCGTATATTCTCTATTGGCAACATCGAAAGTACTGTATGAGAATTAATTAGAATGGGGGTGCTCGAGAAGGACAAGGGGCAGGGCATTCACTAACGCATAATGTGTGCCACTTTGGGCGTAATTAGCAATAGGAGTGTTAGCTACTATTGTGACGCCATCGTCGAGTTGCCATGGTGTAGAGTCGCCTTCAAAGTCGCCATCTTGAAGGATGTTTACTGGGGAACAAATGTTGCAGGGGCCTGCTGAGGCACTCAAGAAGAAAGCCGAGGAGGCGAGAGCAAGAACGAGAGGCTTGAGTTGGACCATGATGAAAAGAGTGACGAGTAAAATTGAAAAAGAGAGAAAAAAGTATGAAGATGTTGGGAGACAGACTCATATTCAAATAGAAACGTCCATGATCAATTGATAAATAATAGGAGATGAAGGTCCGGATTGATTCTAACCGCAATTAGAGTGAGGCAGCACCAGACGCATTGAATCGTGGGGCTAATGCCAATAATTCGTCAATAATTCCAATAATTCCCTTTAGAAAGACGACCAACAATGAACCGCTTACTAGGATGGTGACTCCTATCCGCTAGTCTAGGCTAATAGGGCTGGATCATTTACTAAGAGATTTACGAAGTGGAACCGATCTCGACAGCGTCTGATTTTCATGCTGGGGGATATGCGCAGCGTCTCAATCTTATTATTACGTTAGGGTGTTTATCCTAATAGGGCAGTTCATTTATATACTGCAGTTTCAACTACCATCTCGCAGAGGTAAGTTAAATCCGTGGGTCATGTACCGCACCAAAGCTATAGGGTATTCGATTTGAGCTCTACAACTAAGATACAAACCCTCTCAGTGTGTAAATTCCGGCGATATAGCAATGGTGTTACACAAAACACGGCCATTGAACTTTTGACAATTAGTTCTGAGGGTACCGGCTGGGAACCTTGGAAATACTTTTTGCCTGGAGTACTTCCCAAAGCAAAAAGGAATTACGACCTTGTCACTGGTAACCCTCCATTAACAAGCAAGATTGGCAGAAGCAAGCTCACAACCGATAAAGGACTCTGTGAGCTCTTCTATCCTTGCTCTCTTGTTCCTTTTAATCATTAGCTTTGGATACTTGTTCGTAGTCGCCTAGCCAGTTGTCAATATACATGTACTCGCTTCGGTCGTTACATTCTAGGCATATGCGCAAGGTTGCCCTAATTCCTGTGCTATCTTCTACTCAAGTTACACTCGGCTCTCATTTGTCTACATCAGATCCAAGGGGGTGACAGCAGAACTTTTGGCAGCTTCGACTTTGCGATTAACTTGATGAAGGAAGTTTTGAACCTAATGGGTATTGTTGGTTATTATGCAGCTGGCGCTATACACTATTGTCGCGTTGACAGAATATTCGAGAACAAGGTTGGGGACTAGTTACTAAGAGATTAGGGGCAGTCATATAACTATAACATAGTTTAGCATAAAGTTATCGAATGTCTTTGTTGACTATCCTATGTTGAGGTTCTGAGCTTGCGACGGCGATCTAGTATTCCTTCAGTTGCAAGAACAATATCCATCAAAGCTACAGCGCGCATTAACGGCCGCCCCGATAAACGATTTCAAACAGTACGGTATACAAGTGGTTTGGATGTCATCACCATGAGGATCGCATTTCTGTTCATGATTCAAACTAGCTTGTCCCTGAGATGAAGCCGTCAAGAGCTTACTGGTTTGGCGGAGACATCTGGTTTGGCAGCGACAGCAAGGCCAATAAGTGTGGCGTAGATAGCTAGCGTAAGCTTCATCGTGTTTCCTGAAAGAATCTAGAGAGTATGCTGGAATAGTTTGGTGATTGGGAAGTCTCCCAGGATGGTGGAAAGGGGCAGCTTTTATAATGATTGGTTTTAAGGGCTACACATATTCATGTGTGTTTGGGACATTATTTAATATGTATGTGGTGCTTTATTTACTATCATGTGATGTGCAGAGTGTTCCTCATACCACAGCTATTTTGCATTTCGACTACCAAAGGGCAGCTTTCGAGACATTTCTTGTTTATATTCAATTGGCAGAGATAATGAAAAGTCGGTGAAGGGTATAGACTAGGTGAGTTCTGGTACCGTTTCTAATGCGAGAAGTACGTCTATCGACTCTCTCTCTCCACCTCCTTTTTGTGTTCCTTTCTTATTGTATTATTGCAATCCCATTATTATATCATAGCTTCCTCTTTCTGCAGACTCCTTCACACAAATGAGGCGCTAGGGTTGCCCTCAACTTCAACAAATGTGTACTCAAAAGGTAGGAGAAATAGGTACAAGATCCCGCCTTTTGCGTATGGTTGGCAAGTTGTTCTACCCATTTCGCAGTTTGTCAACAGCTCACCAATCAAGACCAAGGTCATTAAAGCTTGGTTGGGTGCTGTCTTTGATTCCATAATGACGAGTGGAAAGAAACAAGTTTCGGGCCGATCGCTTCGCAAGGTTTCTTCGCTCTTTTAATGGCCTTGTCTAAGACATCCTGCTGGATGGTTCGCACGGGTGTTGCTACGGTCAGCTTGGTCAGCTTGGAGTTGCCCACCCGGACTATGAGGACTCTGAGAGCCAGTCTCATTGTCATTTGACCCGCTATAACTCTGATTCATGGTTGTTGATACTTTGGAAGATACCCTCTACTGCTTGGTACGAGTGTACTCGAACATCTACAAAGGCCCTATACGACCTCGAGTTCGACCCTTGACCTCGTCTTCGTTCTCTGTATGCCTAAGTAGTTCTGCCTGCCGCAGCTGGCAGTGACTTTATGCATGTGGTCGCATATTGATATTTAGATTGTGTGCGAGCCATATTCGGGCCAAATAAGCCATCCCAAATGACTGCAAGGGCGGACATTCGTTTCGCACTCCCCTTATACCGTAACCTTACGATCTAGGTATATTGTCATGGTGTTATTGGGGTCACGTGACAATAAGCGCCTACCCGCCCATTCACGCCCGAAGCGCCCGCCTCTCATGGACCACCTTCCGCCACCCGTCATGGCGAATACCGGACGACTCGCCCCGGAAATTTCCAAACAGGCCAATCCACCCCGATCATACACACTCATTAATTCAACCCAGCCATTGAGCTCGACACAATGGGTTCTGCCGAGTCGAAACCAGTCTCCGCGCACATGTGGAAGGCGTAAGTTCGCAATCAAGCGCCCTTTCCTAGCGACCGGAGCGGAAAATGGACTTTATGCTGCGGGCTTTTGGCTAACCGTCGCGTTTCCGATAATAAACAGCTCAGGGCCCAGCGGCATCTCACAAGATCTTGTCGACACACTTCAGTCCAGCAATGAGGTACATACTCAGAGCCTTTCCCCCCAAAACTTCCCAATCTTATTCCTCGGCTCTCTCTCCCTTCCCTCCTGTCTCCCAAGGATTTTGTTTTGTTCTTCTCCCTCTGCTACGCCCGGCCATATCGAAAATGATATCATCTAACTTTTTTTTTTCCCCGTTAGACCGATGTATCCCGAGCCAAGATAATCGAGACCCAGATCCAGGCCCGCGTGGCCGAGGAGCTCAAGAAGCTGCAGCAGCACGAGAACGACGCCCTCCGAGTCGCGCAGGAGAAGCTCTCCGGCGCCGAGTACAAGGATGACGCCGGCCCCACGCACTACACCGTCAGCAAGGAAGTCGAGGAGATGCGCAAGATGCTCGAGGCCCGCAAGCAGGTGCGCCCGCTGCCCGAGGCCGTCGAGGGCGCCCGCAACGAGGTGATCCGCTGCCTGCGCGAGCACGACCGCCGGCCGCTGGACTGTTGGCAGGAGGTGGAGAACTTCAAGGCCGAGGTCAAGAAGCTAGAGAAGGGTTGGGTTGAGAAGGTTGTCTCGTGAGCGTCCCTAAGTACAAGTTGGCACGCTTGGCGAAGAAAACAACATCGGGAAAGGGAAAAAAAGGAAGATCAAAGAAAGTAAAGAAGAGAGGGGGGGTGTGTGGTTTGGGCTTATAGAAAGGAAAGAAAGGAAAGAGCTGGCTGTAAGAAATTAGTTATTGATTGGTACCGTCCAAGGCCATGAGGACAGCCGGGGGGCAGCATGCGCAAAGAAATGAGCATCTTCGGAGGGAGAAGAAATGTTGCTGCCGTCGTTATCTGGCCCGTCGTCTGTAACCTTAGCGAATGAAGGGAGGACGGATGAGGATCAACTCGGGGATAAAACTCAGTTGAATAGAAAAACACAAATTTACGGTTATTAAAAAAGCCATTGGTTCTACTGAATTCCTGAGTGTGGTTTTAGAAACGTCTGCTTTATCAGCACCATTCTCGGGACTAAGATCGCCTCATGGTCTAGTATGCGTAATCTTCATATGTGATCACTCAGCCCAAGAACTGGAAATCCCTCTTGCAACATGAGAGTTGCTGTCAGTCTTGTCACTATTATATGGTAACTCAATGAGAGCAATTGAATATAGGAACCCATTTCTTTCCCCTTGGTCTGAATTGGTCCAGACCATGTCTACTACTTCCTTTGCTACGAGGGTGATGATCAAGGCATTATCCATGGACTTTACGTGGAAATGAACTTGAGGAGGGAGAAGATCGAATAGTATCTTCAAAAGAGGCAAAAAAGGACACAAAAAGAAGACAAAACATACAACAGCAGGGATTCCCCGGTCGTCACCGACCCGAGTACTAATCTGCCGCTTCTCAGCTTGACGCTCGGAGAGCAGACGGGATCCAGTATTTTCTGAGAGCTATGGTCGTATGTGATGGGGAGGCCATCTCGAAAGAATCAAAAGTGCACCTCAGCGGAGCCATGTAAGATATATCAAAACATAACGTAGCATTTAACATAGTAGGTGACGTCCTCCCCAAAAATAAACATGCCTGCCCAATAATGCAAGTCGAGAGTGCAAATAGAGCACACGCGCAGTGTGAATATGTTTTTCCCTGTATATTCACCCAATTCCCCCTGCCGTCTAGCTCATCTGGTTATATCGCTCTCTTGCCTTATCCTGGACCGTGTTCAAGTAATCCGTATAGTTGTTCTTCGTCTTTCGCTCCGCAAGCTGCGCCGCATCTCCCAAGTTTCCACCGTCGGCACCCAGACCCACGCCCTCTTGGTATGCGTTCGTAGCTACAACCTCGGTGCGTCCATCGTTGTTCACACCCAGACCTGAGCCAACAGACCAGCCCATCTTGGCCAGCATACCTGCGCCCTTGGACTGCGCAGGCTTGGCAGGCTTTTCAGGAGCCGCCGGCTTCGGAGGTTGCTTGGCTTTATTGCTCTGTTGGCCAGGTGCTGGTTTTGTGGGCTGATTGAATGCTTCCCGTCTTTCCTTGGCCCGGTCTCGATATTGGGATCCTGATGACGTAGTATCTGGGTTCTCCTGTGCCTGCTTCTGAAGTCTCTTATCACGAGCGGCCAGTCGTGGTAGAGCCGCCTTGACTTGCTCCTCATTTTCCGTGGCATTTCTGTGATTCCGAGACTTTTCGTGAATGTCAACCTCATCAACAGACTTGTATTTGCGCATGCAGATTAAACACATGAGTCTTTCTCGGTCGACGTAGGAGACAACAGTCTCGTTCGAGGTAGATTGACTTTGCGGCTTTTCTTCCGTCGCAGAGGTAGAGTTTCCCGCATCTGCATCTTGAGGAGCGCCCAGCTTTGTTGTTCCAGAGATGGAGATTTTGATAGGGCCTTGAGGTTTGGCGCCAGCCGCCGTGGATGCGGTTTTGGATAGCGATATTCTCACAGGTGTTTTATCTTGCGCTTTTTCTACATCATCGGCTGATCCTTCACCCGGCTTTCGGAGCTCATCTGCCTTTCGCTGCCACACGGCCAGCTGGCCACCCATGGCAACTGGCTTCTTGGTTGAAGGTCCACTGGGTCCCCCTTCTGCTTTTCTCTTTTTTGACTTCTTACCATCCCCAGTTTCATCAGTCGATTTCACGTCGCCAGTGGCAGGAGGTGCGGATGTCACCAGCTGTTGACTAGGATATGCATGAAGATCTCGATATCGAACTCGAATGTTTGGGTTCATGAGCGGATGAAAGGACATCCGCTCAATGGAATGCGAAACTTCCCTCGCTTCTGGCACAAATACACCCATATGAATGTTTGACACCGTGACCGGACAAGCTGAGATGGTGAACGAACGTGATTTTTGGAACTTGGTCATCGCTGCCGTCGCATCTTCCAAGGTCCAGAACTCAACGAAGCCATACTTGAAGGACTCATCAGTGTTGACATTGCGCATGAGAAATACTCGATGCAATGAGCCAGGTCGTGCTCCGTACCCTGCCGTGTTCCCTACTGGGGCCGTCGACTTGAGCTTTGGCGCTCCGTTAGAGGTGTCTTTGGTGGTTTCTGGCTTCTCGACCTCTAATCGCATCAGATCGTTTGCGAGCATCTCCTCAGTGACAAATGGGGCCAGCGGGTAAACGACAAGAATCTGGGATGGAGTATCGGCAGCATCCGTGAGACCAGTCAAATTCTGCTGCCAGTTTGGAGCTTTAAAATTGGATAATCAGTAGGCACGTCGAGTACTGAGCAAAGAAGAATGCGGACTTACCAAACTGAGGGCTACCACAGATCTTGCATTTGGTCCGCGTTGGGTAGTTGGAAAAGTCACACTACGAATCGTCAGTCAGTGGCATTGCCAACAACACGATAATAGACACAAACCGTAGTGCAGTCCCAGTTACCGCCAATGGTCGCCCGAGACTCCATCTCGTCACGGGCCTCACGGCTACGAGCATAGTGTATGTATGCATTGATCTTCCCGTCTGGCACGTCATCAGTAGAATGCGCCAACTCAATAAAAAGCTTTGGGTAGTGCTCTCTCATGAAGGAAATAGCGTGATCAACTTCTTGGAACTGAACAAATGCCCGGCGATACCCTGTACTCGAGTCAGATACGCAAATCACACTGGCGAAAAAGGTTGGGCGGAGGCAGAAGTCCTACCCTTGGAAGTGGATACGCGAACGTCAAATGAAGGTAACTCGGCGGCGATGGTGGTGTTCAAAAGGTTTTCTCGCAGCTGCGATGTCGTTTATTAGCCATTGCGAACCAGTGAATTGAAGTCGGGTCTCGTAGCATGTCCGGGTGGTGGCTTCGTTCCGAGCTAATGGACAAATCTCCTCAAAGCACCGGATAACTGCTCTTGGAAAGCGAACCACTAGGCATGAGATTGCGGCAGCCAAAGGAGGCTCCATACACGACAAATCAACCGCAGATCGGCAGGGTACCAACCTCACTCGACGATATGCTAAAAGGTAGGCCCTCGAGGATGATGGTATCACTTGGCTTCCCAGCGTCCCGCGTCAGGCTGCGCGAACGGCTCCTGTTGTAGCGGTTCGGAGACCGATTGTGGCCCGTTTGGTATCTTGAGCGCGAGCGATCATATCTGTCATCGTCATGCTGTTCCCGCCCATAATCACCATCTCCTTGGTATTCATCGTCGTACATGCCGCTGTAATCGTGTTCGTCCCGGTTCCATGCGCCACGCGAGGCGCCGCCGCTTCTGGCTTCTCCTTGGTCATATTGACCATGCCGGTCGTCGTATTCCCTTCCGTAGCGCCTTCTATCATCACGATGGCTCGATTCTGTCTCCCTTCGTTCGTCGCGAGAAGCTTGCCTGGACGGAGATCTAGAATGGTCTCGCTGTCCCGTGGGGAAGTTAGCTCTCAAGCTCAAATGATCCATGATGGTCCCATCTCGCAATGTTTAAAGCTTTTCGTAGGAATGAGGCGCGGGCTGTGTGCCATTTACCCTGCCGCGATCGGTAGCTGTCTTGTCGCTGATCGGAGGAATAGTTTTGGTCCTGGTTTGGGCTGTTCATCCTTCGTTCTGAATCTCTTTTGCGATCCGGGGATCGCATTCGATATTGGTCGTGCATGGTGCGCCAACCGGCACGGTATTCGAGAGTATAGAGACGATGAGGGATACTGGCGCCTGGAGAATACGAATCACGATCTGAAATGAGGATTTAAAGTGAAGTAGCCGACTGTTGGAAGATGCAACTATCAAGAGGCTGAGCCTGCTTTGAACAGGAATTGGCTTAGTCATATTGGCTCCGTCACGAGCCCACCTATGGAGAAGTTCACCGAAGTTGGTGCCTACCCGGAATCCTAATATGTGAGGTAGTTTGCCTCACAACGAAACCAGATTGTTTATAATAAGCCAAGTAGTAAAAAAGTATTTAAAAAAAAAATTAAGTATAGTGACTGATTTTCCACCATATGGGTGTATCCTGTTTATTTGGACAGTTTGTCACTATCATCTTCCCTTGCGCCAATTTCTTTCTCATCTCAGAAAGTGGACGCTCTGTTTACTCTGGACGAAAATGGAAACCTCCCTACCTAACTTAGCCCTCCCCTCAATATTATGAGGTACCTCCGCCTTACGGGTAGGTAGTCACTCTTGGTAGTAGTCAGGTACACACTCCCGCTGCCTTATCTATTTGCTATATAAGTAATCCCTGCCCCGCTCAACTTCATACATATTCCGTCTCTGAGAGCAAGTGAAGCAACCAAAAGACGGTTCAAACAACATAAACCTCTTTTCTAAGCACCCCCCGAAAGCCATGTCGACGTTACAAAACTCCAACGGAACCCAAGAGATATGGGAAGACTCGGCTGAAGGGTGTTACGTTGCCCTCACTCATGATCATCTTGACGTCAAATCAATCATGGACCGAGTTCGTGACCCCGGCGCCGGCGCCATTGTCTTATTCGCAGGTAAAGAAAAAAGAAAGAAAAAAAAAAGAAACAGAAAATGTTTCTTGTCCCACATATTGAGACATTGTTCCTCGTCCGTCTTGCTAACATTATGCACCTAAGGAACCACAAGAGACAACTTTGATGGCAAGCCAGTCAAAGAGCTCCTATATTCATCTTACCAGCCCCGCGCTCTAAAATCGATGCTGGCCATCACCAAAGACATCCTCACCAAGCACAGTCTCAAGGGGATCGCAATGATACACCGCCTGGGCACGGTACCCATTGGCGAAGAGAGCATTTTGATCGCCGTATCGGCGCCACATCGCCAGGCTGCTTGGCGCGCTGGAGAGGAGGCGCTGGAGGAGTGCAAGTCCAGCGTCGAGGTTTGGAAACGGGAGGAGTTTGAAGGCGAAGAAGGTGTCTGGAGAGCCAATCGTGACGGTGCCAAGGGAACCAAGTATGAGTCATGAGTGGTTATGGGATATACTATGCATGTCTCTTGTGGTATTTCGGCGTTTGGATTCAAAGGGCTGAATTAGGGAATTGGATCGGGGATGATTTACAAGACACCCTCATGATACCTGAGTATGCAAACATCTGATGACCTGTTTTCTTTTTTTTCTTTTGTGAAATGATCCTCCCTCTTGGGGTAGTATGAGTGACAGCCGAATGAATACGAAAAGCGGTGATGCAGTTAGTGTTATTACAGAGAGACAAAACGAAAAAGAAAAGAAAGAAGGGAGATTGGAAGAACAAGAAATATGCAGCTGTCATGAACTTTTTGTTCGAGCGATTCTCAATATAAATACCACCTCCCCCGACAGCTCAAACCCAAATATCTCATCACTCTCATCAGCTTCCAACTTCCAACTACCTCTTCTACAAACACTCTTCCACTCCACCTCAACCACTTCACTTACGAGTTAACTCTCACCACCACCAAAACAACTATTCAAGATGATGTTCAACGCTCTTATCCTCTGCCTTGCCGCCGTCGCCGTTGCCGCTCCCACCAACTCTGGCAAGGGTGGCGATGTCTGCGGTAATGGCAACACTGTTCACTGCTGCAACGCCGAGACAGCCAAGAAGTTGACCAACAAGGGACTCATCCCCATCGGCCTGGACCTCGAGAACCTTCTCGGTCAGTGCAATGAGGTCACTGTTCCCGTTATCGGTGTTGCCGTGCCTGTCAAGAGCCAGTGCTCCCAGCAAGCTGTCTGCTGTGGCAAGTCTGTGCAGAATGTAAGTTGTTCAGAAGCTATCCATATCGAAAGGGGGCTTCTTGCTAACCAGATATTTCAGGGCCTCGTCAACCTTAGCTGCACCAACGTCAACCTGTAAATATGCACATACAGCACATAGACACTGGAGTTTTGGGAAATTAGAGATTGGTGTTGGAATGCCGAGGCTTCGGCCTTGAGTGAGGAAAAGGGGAGGTGTTGCATACGATTTTCGCTTCTGTCATCTGGCAAAAATCAGTTTATACAATTGTCTAGTATATCCTGTACTTTCGAACATAGCTTTCTTGTTAGCTTTAATGAGAATCACAACAACCGTTGGTTGATAACTTATCAATTTTCTGTTTCTGTATCCGCCTTCCTGGGTGGCAGCGCTATTCCTCCTCTATCTACCTAGCACCTCATGGCAATATCGCCAGTGCCGCTCGAAAAGAGAAAAAGGATATACAAAAACAGGGCAGACTAGACCCATCATGAAGGTCAACCCACGACTACCAAAGCTGTCTGTCCAAACTCCCAGCGCACAATCATGGGGCTAGTTTTGTATTGTTAAAGAAAAAAAAGAAAAATCAACGCCCCATTTTCCACATATCCATTAATCATTCATCTTAAGTTTTTATTTCTCGTAGACAGGCGGTGGCTCTTGGAGGTACTCAAATGGACATCGGGGGCGATGCTGTGACCCGCAACAAGTCGGGAACATCACTGTGGTAAAGAGGTGTTAGCTTTGGTTCAGGTAAGCCCGGTGGCGGGTTTCTAACTGAGACTTACTGATGTGACCATAGTACGCTTCTGTAAATGTGACGTCGGTGCCCAAGCCTTGGACCTCAATGTCTTCCGTGAAGGCAGATGGATAAACGACGATGCCGTATTCAGCGTGCAGTACCCGCCAGAACTCGAGAGGCAGCCTTTTCGTAGGAACATGTTAACGAACAGCCATCTAAAAAGGGTTTGCAAGGACAGAAAGGAAGGCATTTCTTACTTGAACTGATTATGCTTGATGCAGGCGTGCATAAACAAGCACACTGTCTCTAGAACAACACGGCCTTCATCGACTGCCTTTTCGAGCTGATCGCGCTGGAGGTCGTATACTCGTTCCAAACGCTTTTTGGAGTACATCATTGCAATGGACCAGGCTTTCCCAATCTGCTGAAGATCGCGATCTGCACATTCACATTCCGTCATGATAAAATATCGTGGAGTAATAGAGTCGAGGTTATAATTTCCTAAATGTGAAGGGCGAATTTAATACCGTTGAGAACGAGCGGCTGCCGTGAAAGAAGGGGAAGAAAAGGAGCAGGAAGAGCACAGGCCCAGCAAAACCTTTTGCAGAGGTCTTTATGAAGAGGAGAGGAGAAGGGAAAAGGCCACAAAGGTCATTTAGCTCCTGCTTATTATATTGTGTTCCCTCGACTCAAGCTCAAGTATTCTTTCCCATCAACGCGGGTGCGGGCGCGTGTGCGCGTGAACAGAGGCCATCAAGGTTGCCCCCTCCTCTCCTCCGCGCCGCCATCGGGGCCGCCCAAAGTTGCAACTCACAAGTCGAGCCAATCAACATGGCGCGATATTCTGCCATGGCCCATGAGAAAGGGCAGCAATGAACCTCTATGGCTCCGTCTGTCCTGGAATGGTAACTACGAGCAAAAAAATACACCAATAAACAGACCCGTCCCACAACACTCTGAGAGGACATGTATGGTGTGCGCGGAGAGCAATCGAGTCACCCAAGGCACGCACGCTAACTTAAGCAACAAAGGACGAGCTTGTTGGTTGAAGCAGTAAGAAAATGATTAGATTGTATTGAACAGTCATATGGCCTAGGCCCTTCGCCTGTCCATGTATTGCATGCAAGCAAGTAGGTATAAGTATATATAATAAGGAATCAAGCAAAATGGAAACACATCGCTCATTATGGTATCGCTCAAATCAGACCGTCATCCCGTGGATACAAGTACAATCCGCCGACTCTACATCATCGACTTCCCCTTGTCATGACTTTTTCGCCCTGCTCTACAGAGCATAGTTTTCTGTGTGAAGGAAGATCTCCTCCAGCTCATCGTCACCCCAAATCTCTGCTTGCAGCCTCGCAACCGTGTTTGCGACCCCGACTCGCATTGCTGGCGGTCCGCATACAAACACAGCTGTTCTTCGACCCAGAATTCCCCGTCCGTCGGCACCACCTGTGGCCCACTCCTTGAGCATGTAGCCTAGATCTGGTCGACCATACTCAACGCTCCATCCGCCGTCGATCTGATGTGGCACGGGGAATGCGAAACGCATGAGATTCTTCTGGAATTCAGTGGGAGTCTCTGGAAAACCGAAATCGAAGCCTGAGGGAGGTCCAAATGTTGACGTCGGTCGCAGTTGGGAGGCAGCTTCGTTTGGTTGTCGGAGGTGGGCGAGTTCGGGAGGGCTGAGGGGAGTATTGCCTTCGGAATTGTTTGAGTGAGGTGCGTAGTTGAAATGAGGCGGGTTTTCTTGGCTGATGGGCCTGAAACGGAATCCGTGGGGGTCCTTGGGAACTTCGAGAGATAGCTTCTTCTTGCTATCAGGATCATAGTCACGACCCTCCAATTTATTGAGTGATTCATCGATGGGTGAAATTAACTTGTTGTTCTTCTCTGAGGGAGGCCCCGGAGGAGGAGGAGGGTAAGCATGAGGTTGGAGATACTTTTGTTGGGGTAGTGCAGTAATGACATCTTCGTTTTCGGCGCGGAGTTCCCGTTCACGCTCGGGATCGCCCTGAGCTTCGGCCTGTATCAAAGCCGAAGTTCGCTTCGAGGCGATACCTGCCACAAATCCGTCCAGCTTGTCATGGAACATGTGGCTTAGCGCTCGAGGTCCATTAGGACCTGCCTGGGCACCATTGATCCCGCCCTCTCCAATGCGCTGTCTGACAGCAGATGTGACGAAGAACTTGCATGTGACGCTATCTGGAGGCGCTGATTCTCGGCAGATGCGCAATTCCTCGCGGAACCAATCCATGGCTTCTAGCCGCTTGAGAGCCCAGACGACAACGACCTTCTTGGTAATTGCCTTTCCGTCACGCATTCGCTTGATTAGATCAAGAAGTTGGGACATCAGCGCGGTGATGCCGCTGCCTCCAGCAATCAAAATACAGGTATCAAAAGCAGCGAGATCTCGTCGCATACCTCCATAGGGACCGTCAACGAATGCACGATAAGTGTGAAACGGGCCCTTCTCAATAGCAGTTTCTAAAACTTTGCGAGTGAACCCGCCATAAGGCCGGAAAACTAGAGTGCAGTCGCGGTACTGCTCACCGTATTCTGACGGGAAATCATCGCTGCAAAGCGAAGATATGGTAAAGGGGTGACTCTCCAAGAATGAAATGCCAGGCATGCGGAGGTAGACATACTGACCTGGCTTCCATCGCATCTGGGTAGGGATAGTAATCTTGATAGCATTTTCAGCCATGAGAGTAATAGCCGCTTCATCGCCGACTAGGAACGACATACGCCAGGGTCGTATCCAGTTGAGCTTGAATATTCTCATAAAGTAGCAAAAGACCCAAATGCCGACTGAGGCCCAGAGGTAGCTCCATGACATGAGAAAGTTCTTGGTATGCCAGAAGAGAAGTCCAACATATACCATTGAAACCGGAATATGGAGTAAGACAAACGCTTCGTATGCAATTCTTCGGATGAAGGGGAGCGAGGCCACGCAAAGCCATATTAAGGGAACTAGGGTGGCAATGCCAGTACCGTAAATTACACCACTGCCACCGGGGAACAGTCGTTGGAACGTTTTCAAGCCGCCATCATCCCATACTGGTTGGACATAGAACGGTATAGTGTGAACGAGGGCGAGGAACAGGCAGAGGTAAGCGGCCCATCGGTGAAAAACGTTGAGCCGCTCCGGGCCAATGCCGATGAGAATGGTTAGAAGGTTGGCCTTCATGCTGGTTAAGATGATCCATGGCGTTAGGGCCACGGAAATCATACCAGCTCTGACGGCCAGGGGGGGAGAACCATACTGGATGCTCTGCCAGTAGAGAGGTTGTTGGAGGAAGCAGTATAGAGTGACAAAGGCAAGGGCGATGAAAACGCAAGTCAGGACTGCAAGCGAGGAAAAGGTGAATCGGTGCCCGCCCCAGACGAGGTCAGGAATAGGACGGTAAAAGACCCATCGAAACAAGGCCAAAGTGTCGTTGACTAGGGTGACCGAAGAGAAGTGTGCCTTGGGTCGAAAGTTCTTCTCGTGCATATGATCTTGTTCAGGGAAGAAGTGCTGTGAGGTGAGGTTGGTGTGGCCAGTTTGGATTGCCGTTATGTACTCTTGCTCCGCGGTGTAAGCCCGGCGGTAATGTTCCTCGACTTCTTGTTTATAGATAGCCTGTCGAATCTTGTCTTGCCAGAAGTGCCATATTCTCATGGCAATGACGGTGCCAATGAGAGCGAGCGCAAAATACGTCCATCCTCTGCCATACTTGCCAGACTTCGTCCATGGATCAATCGTGTTGGCTTCGACTAGACCGGCGGGACTTGTAGGGGTTAAAGGAATATAGATACGCTTGACGAGGCCATGTAAAGTTCTTGACGCATCAGAGACGGCGTCGACCGCAGGTTGGAAGTGAGAAGCCATGTTAAGCCAGCGAGGTCAGCTTTTTGCGAAGGAATATGAAATGGCTGATAGCGACAAAGCGCAGAAAACTCTGTCTCGGCTCAGCTCGACATGAATACTAAATCGCCCAAATGTGCTGAGATTCGCGCTTGTTGATTCTAGTACTACTCGGTCGCGAAAGCCCTATGAGACAGCGAGTGTGATGCCGGTCTGGATATGAGTGTTTGGAGACGAGCCGGTTGAGACCACACTAGGTGGAAGAGTTCTAGAGTCCCCAGTGGATGTAGAAGAAATCACAACAATCGTAAACATGCAGGCCAAGAAGGAGGAGAGAGAAAGATAGAGAGAGGTGATGATAACGAACGAGCGGTGTTGAGAGAGTGGTATGTGTGAGATTGGGGGCGAAGAGTTAAAAGCAAGTTCACGGTGGAGAAGGGACGAGCAAAGGAACTGCATATATGAACCTGGATTTTAAGCAAGGGTCTGGCAGTTGAAGTGGAGCTGGGGGTAAACAGGCACAAGGGCTTCAATTGGGAATATGTGAGGAGAGAGGGCGTCTAAAAGATGAGCGGCGAGGTGATGTTGCCATGCAAGATTGCTCTGTGGAGGGTGAGGAAGACGAAAGCTGTTAGGCGACGCAGGTGAGAGCTTAGAAGAAAAACGGCAGATCGAACGGGGCGGGACGAGAGACTTCCAGGGACAGCGGTAGATGGAGCTCTGATATTGGCTGGACAGGAAGATGCTAACTTGCCATCACGCACCCCCCGCCTGTGCAGTGTGGATCAAGCAAGTCCGTCACACTTAGCCGGGGACTTTTAGCTGGGGGTTAGCCTGGCAGTTGAACCACCGGATAGGCTGGTCGTTAACCACATACATGAATCAAGTGGCAAGTTGGAAGAAAAAGGAAGAAAAAGTCGCGCCGAAGGAGCCATACCGTTCCCGCAGCGGTCTCTTAAAGACGACAGAGAATTATCGGCAGACTGGGTCGATAAACAAGGGTGATGCTTTGCCTGTAGGATTAGATTGGCGGGCCGGTTGGCTGGCCGGTCAGTCAATCAAAGATGCGGGCTACGAGATCGACGGCCACGGTGATTGATGACAGTCTGGATGGCATGATAATTGACTCATGACAATGATGGGTTGACAGAAGGATCATTTCTCTAGAGCAAAATGACACTCGAACTTGTGAATTGTTGAATCCTCCACCCCCCCTTTGTGGTCAAAATGGCATTTGTCTAACTCGTATACTTGATATCAACGAGTACTTAGTGCAAACATACTAGTGGCTTGAGGCCAAACGTGACATGCTATTTGTTGATTTCGGAGAGTGACAACTCTGGATGAGATCTGGCTCTGAATTTCCGTTGGCTGGAGACAAGCCACGGACGTAAATGAGTGTGTGAAATGGCCATGGGATTGGTCGCATCAGCACGCATTCATCAACGAGGGGGGGAAGCCATGGGAAGCCATGTGCACAACACGGGGTTCCTGGCATGGCTGCCCCTCTCGAGGACACCACTTCGTCGGACTTGAAGGTCTTCCAGCCCTTCCGAAGGGATGAGCGTCCCTGTCCCTGCGCCAGCTGCAGGTGGTGGAGCAGCCCGGCTGCTGGTGGCAGGTGGGAACGTGGAAGCAGAGTCCGGCAGTGAAGGATGAAAGACGGTGCGTTGTGATGAGAGACGTTTGGCCGCAGGAGGGAAATGTGACGGGGAACAAGGATGTGGAGCTGCAAGGGTTCGGGAGTAAAGTCGATATGGGGCCTTGGTCTGTGATTCGCTTAACCATCCTGGTTTGGCGCAAGTGAGGGCGGTAAAAGACGTATCATGATTGGCCATAATTGAGCTTGGAGCTTAAAAATCGCGTGTGCACTAGCTAATCTGTACTTTCACATCACTTCACAGGCTACCTCCGCAGCAGCATTTTGTCTGTCAAGGCAGGTTCGATACTATGTACATATCACATTGCACCAATTCTGCACCACTTTTTCTACATTAATACTAGACGCTGGTATAGGTAGTACCAGTGCCCTCTCTTGCCTCTCGCCCTGACTCTCACCTCGAAATCAAAGAGGATGATTGACTCAGCTGGCCTTTTTGACGCCGTTGATGGTTCGATAGCGTGCAAAAGACATGCCATTTAGTGCGTTTCTTCCGATGTGATTCGCTTCAGCGCGGCAGATCCTGCGTAAATCTGTGCTATTTGTCACCGTTAGATGTGTCTGCGCATCTGTATGCACATAGAATGTGATCACTCTTCGGCGTTATTCTGGTCTGTCTTATTCTTTGTACCCAAACCCTGTCCCATCTGTAGGGGAAAACAAAAAGATGACCAGCGTTGGCTGGAGCTCACATCGTTCCACGGATTTCACATTTTCGGTCTTGAGAATACGTGCGACAGGTGTCTGAGTCAATTGATGCCGTGCAAGCATGTCTTACCTTTTGTGTATGGGGTATAAACGCATGTTTCTCGATATCCCAAACGCACGGGTTCGTTTTATTTTCTTCTGAAGACAGTAGGATAATTAACCCCATCTTATGGCCGGCAGGCTTTCACAATCAAAGCCCTATCCTAGCACGACTTCCGTAGCCTTACGGCTATTTCCAACGACCATCATGGAGGCAATCAGCAGGGGCATTTGGACGAGGGGATTGGCAGGGTCGATCTGCTAAGCCCCATGTCTCGATTTCAATGTCATGGGAATGTCTAAAACCGGAAAATTTGGTGACCTCTTGAGCAGGTAATAAGTGAAGGGTCAACTTTCCCAGACCATCAAGCGAATGTCTCGGGGAGCATGTATGTAATACATGATAGCAGATGGAAAGTGAGGACAAGAATCTGTGCCAGGTGTTTGCATAAAGCTGTCCACTCAACGAGTTTTGCAGCTACCTACAGAGGTAGGTAGCTGCCGTACTAGAGTAGGCAATGCAGGCAGTCGGGCATTCCCGCTCCCCACCTGATCCAACTGTTACATCGCTATGCAAATGTGAAGTCCAATGAGGATGCAACAAGCGGGAACGCAGCAAGTTGGAATCGAGAAGATGAATTGATAGTCGCTCTTCTGTGCGATTGAGTTCTGGCGGGCAACATCTCCTTTGGAGATAGTTGAATAGAAGTGACTACCTACACAGGTACATGCGGTAGTCTGCGTCACCTAATGCAAGTACCGATGTCAATCCCGCCAACACTCTTCAGCCACGATAGCAAGGCACTGGAAAATCGTCTCTAAGCTTCTCCGTGCGTATTCGGAAATCAACAACTCGCCAGCACATGTACTAATCATCCCCACGTACTACATGACTACATTGGTGGATACATTCACTGATTCGACTCCCGAACGTTTTGACGGGATGTCAAAACACCAGATTGAAGGGAATGGGCTGACACAGCCACATGCGATTGCTGACTTAAAAACCTATTTATATCCCTGTGCTTTTCGTCCTAGAGAGGCTTTGCTGCAAGTCTCTGGCTCATTTTCTTCTAGATGGCATCGGTATCATCGAAAGCAAAGAATGACGGGAAAATTGAGTGAGACAGAGTACCCAGTCGCACCAGAGAGTTTACAGACATCCATGACCATGACCGGGGCAAGAATAATGCTATAATCCTATAGAAAATAGATACGGGTGCACAAAAATAATACTGAGAAGGCATGCGAACGTAAATGTCAACCCCCCTGTGACTTGACATGGCCATCATGGCCCAAGTGGTGGAAAGCCTGAGTAATTGAGCTTTGGACTTTCAGCCTTGTACCCCGCAGCTCTCTCATTGGACATTTACTCCCCATAGTCTACCAATAGGAGAGAAGAATTATTGCAAGGCTGACATTGTTCTTCAACTTTTACTGTCCACCAAAACTTTGGGTTCACAATCCTGTCAACCAAGAGACGAGCATTCTGTTACGCCAAGGCAAAGTTTTTTTCCTCATTCGTGTATCTGAAGAATCTACGCCGATAGCCCAGAGGCTCACTCAGCAACGTCATGGCCCCAGCCGCGGGTTTGACCCGGGCAACTTTTGCCAAACTTTCTCCCCATCCATACCTTCTCGCCAACCTCGAGCCTTCCTCCAATGAGGTCCCTCCAGCCAGAAGCAATGGCCGGGCTCCGAACGAAGTCAGGCTGCCCACAGTCAACTCATCCAGTCTGTCACACGCTCACGGGAGTGCGGTCGTGCGAATGGGCGACACTACCGTAATTTGCGGTGTCCGAGGCGAAACGATTCTCACGTCCGAAATCCCAAGCTATCGAGCCTCCAACACCGAGACAGAGCTGAGAGATTATGATCTTCTCGTCCCCAACATCGAGCTTGCTACCGGTTGCTCGCCTCAGTTTTTGCCAGGTGGCCCTCCGACCACGTTGGCTCAGACTCTGAGCACGAGGATATACTCGCTTCTTCACAGTTCCAAAGTCGTCGACCCTGAAGATTTGCGGATATGGCACACTCGCCCTGCTGACGAAGCCGCCCCTGAAGAAGACCACATGGAAGAGGACGGTGCTTCAGAGGCAGGAGAGGGCCAGAAGGTGGTGGTAGCCTATTGGGTTCTCTACATTGACATCTTTTTCATCTCCTTCGACGGCAACCCATTTGATGCAGCTTGGGCTGCCGTCATGGCTGCCTTACGAGACACTAAGCTTCCGAAGACCCGATACGACGCAGATAGAGAAATGGTTGTCTGCACACGGAAAGAATCGAGTCCTCTCACTATCACCAATATCCCCATTGCCTGTACAGCGGTCGTTTTCACCGGCAAGGAGACTGACCGTTCCACGACTGACGGAAAGTTCTGGCTTCTCGTTGATCCCGATAGACTGGAGGAGTCCTTGTGCGACGAGAGCGTCACGATTGTGGTCAATTGCAGAGATGGCGAGACTAAAATTCTGTCCATCTCCAAGCATGGTGGTATAATCTTGACACCTCAGATTCTCACCTCAAAGCAGTTTTTAACCTGGGCCGGTAAACGATGGGAAGATTTCAATTTGGCCATTACAAAATCATAGATTAATGATACCCTTTATGACAAAGAAGAAAAAAATAATAGGAATTTGAATTGGATTGCTCCACCCTGAGTAGAGAGGTCAAAATTGATTGCTACGTTGAATTCACAAAAGAGAGCTTCGTCATAAGAAAGAAGACATCATTATGGTTTTGGGATGTGTCAACCATTCGAACCACCCTATCAGACTTTATTCCAGGGCAGTAGATACCGGCCGACCAAAGAGAATTGATCTGCCACTCAGGAAGTAAGTAGTAATGAAACTACCTACGCCACAGCAATATTCTGAATAGTACGGAGATATTGCATTACGGGCTGAGCGGATACAGAAGAAGAGAGGAAAGAAAAAAAAAACAGCAAAATCGCAGCCTCATATGGAGCTCGCGCACGGACCAATCCCAGCAACCAGCGGGTCGCCCCACCCAAGGCTGCCAATTTCAAATCCTCACTCAAAAAGGCTGTCTCTTGCTTCCACAATTTTTTTTCCTTTCCTTTCTCAACCTCTCATCATCATCACAGTCTCTTCCTCCCTCTCTCGTTGCACCATGGAATCCCTCTCAGACACTAAGTGGGATGTAGTAATCAGCGGCACTGGGCTCTATCAATCCCTCCTCGCCCTGTAAGCTTTTCGGATTCCATCGTCGAGACTTTCCCCCCCCCAACCCCGCTACCCAGGCTGACCTGGCCTTCGTTTTCCGCTTGAAGAGCTCTCTCGCGTTCAGGAAAGAATATTCTTCATATCGATCCGAATGAGTACTACGGCGGACCCGAAGCTGCCTTCAGTCTGCAGGAGATTGATGAGTGGGCAGCGAAGCACAGTTCGGAAGATGGCGAAGGTTCCCTCTTTGCTGGGGCTGAAGTGAAGCGTGAAGCGGATGAGTTGGGCTCATCGCGTTATACGTTGGCTCTGGCACCGCAGCTGATCCACTCGCGATCGAAGCTGGTATCGCAGCTAGTCGATTCCAAAGCTTTTCGCCACATCGAGTTCCTCGCTGTCGGTTCCTTCTACATATACCAACCGCCTTCAGAATCGTCGCCCACACCCTTGCTCACTCGGATACCTTCAACCAGAGAAGATGTCTTCGCCAACACTGCCATCCCTACCCGGGCCAAGCGACACTTGATGAAGTTTCTCAAGTTTGTGCTGGATTTTGATTCAGAACCGCAGACGGATATATGGCAGCCGCACGCTGATGAACCATTGCAAGGTTTTTTGGCTTCGGAGTTTAAACTTGACAGTGCGTTGCAATCCTACATCATCACACTCACTCTGAGTCACGATGGCAACATTACAGTCAAGGATGGTCTGACGACTATCAATCGGCATTTGACGTCGATGGGTGTCTTTGGTCCTGGCTTCGCCGCCGTCTATCCCAAATGGGGTGGTCTCAGCGAAGTTGCCCAAGTGGGTTGCCGGGCTGCTGCAGTGGGCGGAGCCGTCTACATGCTAGCATCTGGCATTAGTGATGTACAGCCACTGCCTCCTGCGAGTGACGAGACTGAAGCTCTTCTACAGCTACAGCTCACCAATGACATGACAGTCAAGACAAAGCAGCTGGTCCAAGGGTCCGAACAATCTTCAACCCAGAGTCCGCGCGTGAGTAGATTGACTGCAATCACAAAGCAAGACTTGTCTTCGCTCTTTGAGCTTCGCACTGAGGGTGCTCCCACTCCTGCCGTGGCAGTGGTTGCTTTTCCTGCCGGCTCGATATCATCTGCTGAAGGATCTCCTTCAGCATATCCAACTTACGCAATAGTGCATTCCAGCGATACTGGGGAATGTCCCCGTGGACAATGTGAGTACACAATTTTTTTTTTTTTCTCTTTCTCGGTGTTAGGATGATCTCCTTCTATGAATACTTATCTACATTGTCTGAAAATCAATGACGATCAATATCTCTGACAACCTGATGTACACCATTCATATCTCTTCATGTTATGTTCTATCCAACATATCGAGAGCCAACTGTGCTAACCACACATTTGAACAGATGCCATTTACCTCAGCACAATGCATGATGTCTCCTCCAAATCCGTCCTCGAGGTAGCTCTCTCATCCCTTATCTCCTCCATATCAGGAGGTGAAGTGACTGCTTCGCCTGCCGTTTATCGTTTGTATTATATCCAATCTGTAGGGTCTTCCTCTCTGCATCTAGATGGCAACACCATCACCTTTCCTCTGCCCCCAGTCGACCTTTCATTCAATGACTCCATCGTTGAGTCTGTCCAAAAGGTCTGGAGCAAGGTAGTAGGAGAGTCCACTGAGGATGACGAATATATGAAATTTGATGATCGCGAGAAGGATGGAGATGACGATGCATACGATTAGTCAAATCATAATAAGAATAATTTGATCATATTTCTACTGAACTTTTTCGAGTCCCATTTTGCATGTGCTTGACTGTCTAGCGACCATTTCGTTACTGCGTCCACTAACGAACCAATGCACCACGATGCCCTGTGCGACCATGCCAACCTTGCCCATGAGTAAATTTCCTAAGCTGAACTTCTCAACTCTCATGTCTCCATACCAAAAAAAGAATGGAAGGGCAAAAAGCCTTGGTAAAAGTCTTCGATACCACGCAGGCGATCTTCACTTCCCATCATGCCAATGCATCGCCAACTCAATTTCATGATTGAAAACTTTGTCCCCGAATATTTATTGGCCGATAAGTCCCCTGAGTCTGAGAAACGCCAGCGCACATATTCCTTGAAAGTAACCTTTCAAATATCTCCCAGATACCCTCTTCCAGTCTTCCAGATAGAATGAAACGTGATCAAATATGGTACTGGGTCGAGGATTATGAGTTGAAGCATATAGAAATCGTCATCGTCATCTTCGTCTATGCCCACCGATACTCCCAGAATATTTAACGTAGAATCTAAACCGATCCTTGCTTCTCTCCAATTTCGGGGTCCAAGATCACACCAAGCTGAATGGCACCAAACGGCCGTTGCTCTGCAATGCCTTCCTGCTCGACACTGATTTTGTCTTTCGAGAGGAGAGAGAGAACATGGAGGAATGCCCGCGCTGCGAGCCTCTTATCATGAATGGCTGGATTTGCGATTTCCTCAAAGCTCACCCAACGACGAAGAGGATGATCATTCGGGCGAATGCGCCCCTGACGGTGGGCAATCTCCTTTGAAGTGATCAATACCTGAGCGCAGGAGTTATCTAGACTCGCAACTGAGTCCTGGGTTGAGCCATGGGGACCCGTTCTGTTATCCGAAAATTCAGGACCATCTTCTCCGAAAGAATAACCCTGAGCGTCTTCTAGATGAAGGAGATCGTCGGAACCGAGGACAGATCCTGGAACGTTGCTGAATCTTCTGATGGGATCAATAACCCTACCTCGTTCGAAGAGAGGGCTTGGGTCTGGCTGGCTCTTTTGGGCACTTTCAGGTCCTCGAGGCACAGGGCCAAGCACTACCGAGGGAGGTCGGCTCCCGGGCACCATAGACGAGGAGTGGTAGTCTTCCAACGGCGGAACAGCATCCATGCCCAGTTCGGGGATGAGGTCATCGCCTCTGGCAAGCCCGATTTCATCATTTTCATTGTGCCTCTGCCTAACTCGCCTCACGTTGCTTGTGCCATCCTCAAATGCCTCTGATGAGCTGCGACGTTGGCCATGACGCGAATCTTCTCCGGTTTCGATTCGTTTGTTCTGTAGACTCTCTTTTAGAACGGTTCCGGAAAATTCCTTAACAAGGGGATGGGAAATTTTGGTGACATGACGAAGAGTGCCAATGTTGGCAATCCCGTTTTCGAAGAGAAGAGCGGTTGCATTTTTACGTGCTTGCGCTGGAGTGGTTCCGCGAAGTCTGTTACGAGATGCATCCATCTTCTCAAGGTAATTCTTGGACCAGTCAAGGAATTCTGACCGAGGAATGCGATCAGTCTCGTCGACCATTTGAGGAACCTTTCGTGGGCGCCCCCTTCGAAGATGCGTGACGACATGCTGGCTGAGGCTGGTCTCTGAACTGAGGACATCTGAGGTAGTGGATGTCCTAACGCGTGCCCGCTTCGGAAAAGGTTCAGCATCAGGCAGAGCGTCCTCTCCCACGACGAAGACATTATCTCCCTTATTGGGGTGAAGTAGATTCTCAGATTTAGGACCAGTTATTTGAAAGTCCTGAGCATCCAGCCCCGGAAGGACGGGTAGGTCAGGCTCAGGGTCGGCCATTTCAATTACGTTGCCGTCGGCGTCAATGTCTAGACCAATGCCAGCGAAGGGGTCGATATCTTCTTCTCCAAAAGGGTTAAAACTCATCCTAGGATCTTCAAGGTAGAGTATCCCGGGACGTGGTGAAGTTTGGCCAAGATCCGATCGAAGTCGCTGGCTAGTTGTAGATAGGGACGACTGGGGCAGATCAAAAGGGAGGAGCTGCTGGAAATCTGAAGATGAAAAAGACGGCTGACTTCGTGGAGTCATCTGCGAAACGCTTTGTGTTGACGTCTGGCTTGGGCCAGAGAACAGTTCCTTGTCGGTGAAGAGGTCAAAATTGGAGAGCATATTCGTGATGTCGAAGTTAGGGTCATCCTGAAGGGTGATTTGATGGCGCCTAACACGTTAGCACAAGTCCTTAGGGTAAAAAAGGAGGGATGGATAAGAGTAATATCCTTACTTTGCCTTGCCAGCCTTGGGATCGAGTTCGCTGGTTTTCATGACACGAAAGAACATCAACATGTCTGATTGCGTCTTCTCAGCATCGGAAAGGACGTAGTGGCACTGCTGCGAAAACACGCGTGAGACGCCATAGAGAAGACTGCCTTGAAGTCGGAGTGCCAAGGGAGCACCGGGGTCAATGATTGTTTCGCATGCTTTGGGAACGTTGACATCTTGGATGGCTTTTCGAGTCAACCTGCGATGGCTTGTCTTGCCGACAGTAGCAACCAGCCTTGTAAGGGGTCAGCGAATCCTGCAGGAAAGTGAACGACGATGGAGATGTATATACCAGATGGTGGAAACACCATACTGGTTATTGCTGAGGACTGGCAAAGAAAAGGTTAGCGGGCAAAGACGGCGTGGAAGCTAGAGATCCAGCAAGCTCACTCTCATGACTGTAGAACATGTTGGCTACGAATAGAGCTTTAAGTTGCTAGAAGATATGACCTTCTTCTCAAAACTACCATCAAGATATCCTGCAGGGGCCGGCGTTGTCCAACTACGACTTCCAGTTGATCGTTGGTGATCAGGAGCTTGGTGGAGGATGCTGAAGAGAAGGAAAGAGAAGGCTTAAGAGAGAGGGCTCAAAAATAAGACGCGACTCGAGAGATTTTACGTGCCAAACTCCTGTAACAAACGATTTCTTGGGCAAGGAAACTGCGCGCAGCTGGCAGCCGGGACCCAGACGCAGCAGCAGCAAATAATAACGATGGGAATCTCTTGTCAGAGGCGAGACGTGATTCTTGTTGATTCAATTGGACCAACAAACGGACAAGAGGGTTCTTATAAAAGCTCAGGAACTACATGCTAATTTACATCGACTACGCCTGCGAGTGCAGCAGTATTAATACCATACTATCTCCTTTGCGGCTATGTGAAGTATATACGTTGGAGACCTTGGAATATTTCGCTTTGTCATCCCTAATCCCCTCCAAAAGCCACGAACAGCGATGAGATCGATTCACCTATTAATATCTCATATGAAGTCATAGGAGAAAGCAATACTTGGAATATATGGCATGTCCATATTCAAATTCAGGATCAGGATCGCGCATGAAAGAAGGCACTCAAGAGCAAGTACCTTCACTAGGATGGGGGAAGGAGTAATCTCGAATGCGCTTGCCCAATATTCTCATCGTCATGGGAAGCTGAAGAGTAAGGTTGTTTCAACAAGCAATGAGTGTCGGTTTCGTACAGCCTCCAAAAATCCATCTGCGCGCAGTGTCAAGAGATCGTTCTGGTAATTGCTTGGAAGATGTGGTGATCTTTATTCCATCTATAAGGCAGGAAGTGATATAAGCTACACTCTGCTCCCCGTCTTTCACATCAGCAACACGAGCTGCGTTGGCAGCTACAGGTTCCGTGGTCTAGCTGGTTATGGCATCTCGTTAACACCGAGAAGGTCCCCGGTTCGAGCCCGGGCGGAATCAATTTTTTGGGTCATATCAATGATACCTCAACACAAACTCTCCTTTTTTTTCCCCTTGCTGGAGTGATGGTTACTTTTTAATGCGTCCCAAGCATGCTTGTGGTTAGGAGTTTATGTTATTGGCAAGGATCTCTATAATTACCCTTCGTGAATAGAGTTTGCAACATCTAGTAAGAGCTAATTGTATGTAGCGAACTCTACTCATTCTATCTGCTCCAAAACCACGTCGTCTGTCTATCTTGCCCCACCACCGTACTCTTCTACGGGTGTATCTTAGCCTTATATGTCTCATACCCAGTACACAGTAGAGATATATATTACGATGCACCTTGAACCAGTAACCCCTTCCTGAGGTAAATACAAAACTCGCTGTTCGTTTTATCCTAAGAGCGGTCACTGGATACGGGAATATACCCAACTTATTTGTGAGTTGCGCGAAGCCCGGTCCCGCTGGCAATGAGTGCAGCACAGATGCCAACACAAGCCACGGCGGTGGATGTTCCGAAGGCATATCTCAGTCCATCATAGTACACCAGGCGGGCCTTAAGCTGTACCTCAGGGGGTAGATGATGGAGGACTTCGACTGAGTGGCGGATGTCGTCAATAATCTAGAGCAATCAATCAGCACACCGACCTCAGTTTCACTCTGTGTGAGAACAAAAAGAAATCAAACGCAACAAGGAACAGGGGCGTACTCTCCATTTATCGGGTACCTCGCTCAGAGCGTCCGGCAAGCGGGCGCTGAGCGTAGTTTGCACGATGGCAGAGGTGACAGATACACCCCAAACGGTACCTAAAGAGCGAATGAGATAGACGGTGGATGCGGTTACAGCATGATCTAGAGGGCGAGGCACAGTCAGCCACAGGATACACATCGAGTCTTTTCTCTTCGGCGAAATGCCTACTTACCATCATGGTCAAAGGAAGCCAACGAAGTGAAGAGGATGCCGGGGTAGATGATGCCCTGTCCGAGATTGGCCGGAAACACGTAAACGAAGTACTTCCAAGTCGAGTCCTCAAAGCCCAGAGACGTGACCAAGGCGTTACCAATCGCCATGAGAATCGAGCCAGCGCGCACAAGGGGAATTAGCTTGCCCCATCGAGACATGATCACTCCAGCAATGACTCCTCCTATGGGGGTAGCCAATGATGGGATAGCAAGACGCGCCCCAGCCGTAGTGGCCGAGTCGAGCAGAACTACCTGGAAGAAAAGCGGTAGCATAAAGAGATACTATATACCATCCACAAATGTCAGCTGACGTGAAAGCTTTGGGGAGCGAGATGGTCCTCGCAACTATACACATATATATATGTGTGTGTGTGTGTAGGAATTTGTACTTACACCGTAGGCTGCCATGCCAGCACAGACATTGGCCACTTGGGTAGCAATCGGAAGTCGGCCATGGAGCAGGCGCAGGGGAATAATCGGAATAGCTGTTGTCCTAGATTCGACGGAAAGGAACAGTGCAAACAGCGCGACACTTCCCACGAGGGCTCCAACAACCCAGGGGCTTCCCCAAGGCAGCTCGTTGCCACCCAGGCTCAGACCCAGAAGCTGCACCGAGATGGCGACAACAAGCAGGAAAGCGCCCAGAAAGTCCACTCGCTTCCATACGGCACCCAAACCAGCGTCGAAGTGGGCGCCTGTGGACTGCTCCTGGTTCGAGACGACGAGAATGCCAGTAATCAAGGCCAATATGGACACAGGCACCTGCAGGAGGAAGCACCATCGCCATCCGATGCTGTCGGCAATGGTCCCTCCAAAGGAGGCGCCGGAGATGGCACCGAAACCGTAGATGCCATTCTGCAGGGCCTGGTACATGCCTCGCTTGCGAAAGGGGATCATGTCAGAGTTGACAATGGTAGCTTGCGAATGTAGTTAGTATTGCGTAAAAATGCATGGAGTAAAGGAATGGGGTATGGAAAAAAGAAAACAAAACATCAAAGCAAAGATACGCACCCATGGTCATCAAACCTCCTCCTCCAAAGCCAGTCAAAGCCCGCATACAGTTCAAGAAAACAATGTTGTCCGCCACACCGCACCCTAGACAACCAGCGGCAAAGGTGATTGTCGAGATGAAGAAGCACATGCGACGCCCAAAGATATCCGACACTCTTCCATACAAAGGCTGAAAAGCGGTACTGGTGACCAGATACGAGGTAGTCAGCCAAGACGCCGTGTTGGCCGCGTCGAAGTCGGAGCTGATGACGGCATATGTCGAAGCTGTGATGGTGCTATCAAGTCCGTAGAGAAATACGTTGGACATGATTGCCAGCTGGATCCAGAGGAATCCGCGGGGAGGCTTCCAAGATAGTTCATCTGGAGCCCGGAGCAGCGGTTGATCGTCACGGTACGGCTCGAGGAGAGCTGCTGCACCACCATCATCACCAAGATCGGATTCGAGATCCAGATCCTCGGGTCTGGTATTGTTGCTATCGTCGTTGCGCATTGTGCAAGCCCGTATTTCGGCTGCAGGGTTTAGAAATCAGATTCCTCTTAAATTGGTTGAGATGACGAGGGGGGAGGCGAAATTGTCCAAGATGCGAAAATCTCGACTTGCACAACCAAAAAGAGAAGAAAAAAAAAGAAAGAAAGAAAAGTCTTTTCTTTCACAATAAATTCACAATTCCCTACGTGCAGAGGGGGACAGAGATAGGAACTTGATATAAAGATAAACAACCCGAAATCTAGGAACAAGAGATTTTAGTGGGACAGTTCGGTGTGACTGATCTAAAATAAATGTTGAAATAATGGCTCAAGATCACGTATGCACTTTGTGCGCAAGTAGATCCAGATTATAGCCTGAAGCGGTAATACGGTTGTGGATCTCCCATCGCATAAGGCGGATGAGGTGCCGAGATTTGAACATTTCCTGGTCCTACATAACTCTGTACATAGTCGACTATTATGTGCAGTGCACGGTGCAGTAAGTAGGTAGTTTGATTCGCTAAAAAGATAAATTAATTTGGTGAACAAATACCAAAAAATTATATCGCCTACTTCGGTCAACGCAAAATAAATAATGGGATCCTGTATGTTCGCCAGAGGATGTACTTTTAGATGCCTACCATTCCAACTAATAATGCCTTCCTTGCTCTCATTCTTTTCAAAGTTATATGATCTGGATCACCAAACAAAACTGACAATAAATAAAAGGAAATGGAATAAAAACTTACAAGAGCGGTTACTCATTGATAGTGTGGCAAGCAACCCCTCTCCCTCTTCCCTCTGTATCTATTTATCTTTCCAGGGAATTTTATCCGCTCTGGTTTCGTCTAAGCCTCGATCAAGCCTGTAACTGAATTGAAATACACTCGCCCTTGGGGGAATTGAGAACACTTCTCGCTAATGTCGCTACATATACCAAATTGAACAAGAGTTGGTATATTTTCAGAAGAGTAAGAATACCACGAGTTGAAAAGTGAACAGGTCATCAACATTGCAAATTTAGAAAAAGTTTTCTCCTATCAAATATCAATCTAAGAGCAGTACCTTGAGCATTCTAATGGCTACAAATGTTTTAGAGGCGGTCGGAGTTTGTTGGTTTCTATTCTGCACACATTAGGTACGTACACATATTATAAATCATCCAAAAGCTCACACAATTATTTACCTACGGCAGCAAGGTAGGTACCTGCCTACCTAGATACGCATTACGTTGCTGCCAACGTGTTTCGTCGACGTTGCTTTTCACCGAGGCAAAGTAAGTCACGGCAATAGCCGACTCGAGTCATGTGATCCAGGCGCAGCAGACAAATAACACGTAGCAATTGAATGCAAATTACGTAGGCGTCGTTTTGGAAGCGCTGGAGTGTCGTTCTCAGACTGTGAATGACAGCGTGGCGCTTTCAAAACCATCATGTCTTGTCCCTGTGGTGTTGAGTAGATTACCTCAAAGTACATGGCTGGTATATGTCAGAAGGCAGGGTAGCCAACGCCACGCCTCTTGACTAAAAACGAAAGAAAGGAAGAAAAAAAGAAGGGTCTGCCTACTAATCAATTAAACCGCACCCGTTAGGGTCCAGCTGAGCGCCTTTGACGAAGATAGGAAAAGTTGCGACGCGCGATTCATGGAGGCTTATTCTTTGACCGATCAAGGTTTGATGCTAAAAATGGGAGCTTGATCTTTAGGCCATGTCTATTGTTAACCATAATGCGGGGGAAACGGTTCTAGACGCCGGTCTCTGCATCTTATTTTCATGGTCCCTGTTGAGAATACTGTGTAAGCTCAATTCATGTCAGTATCTGTTGCAACAAAAGATTTCCTCCGAATATTGCTATGTGGTTACTCCGTCTTACTTTTTATTATCTTAGTCCGCGCTGCAACTAATGTGGTGTGTTGCTTGATCAATTTCCCAAGCTCAATGGTCAATCAACCACTTCTTTCCCAAGCCATGTTCGCTCAGCCACAGCCAGCTCGTTGAAGGAAGCCATACAAAGTCACACTGATGTCACGGACAACACAACAATTGTCAGAGTCAGATACAGGTGTAAGCGTGGCGCTGTCGCATGTGATCCCGATCTCCACCAATTCGAAGGTGAATGGCCCCCGCGCACCGTGACAAGCTTATATATATATATTACCATCCTACCTCGCCTCAATCCGTGATATAGCTCTGCAGATCACTCAGTGTCAACAATCACCATCATCCCATCTCACAAACGCTAGTTTACCAACTTAAACAGCAAAAATATCAATCTCTTCTCTGTAACACCATGGCCTCAGTCTCTGGAAGCTGCATCTGCAAGAAGGTTGCCTACACCTATACCGGTGAACCAACATTGAAGGCTGGTCTTTCCCACACAATCTTACACCCATACACCCATGAGTTATTTTTTTTTTTTTTTTTCCAAAGATAGAAATGGTCAAAGTGCTAACAATTCAATTCATCATCCAGGCCGTCTGCCACTGCCGCGAATGCCAGAAGCTCACCGGGTCCAGCTACACCTACAACTTCCTCATCCCGCGCGAGAACTTCAAATGGACCTCTGGCACGCCCAAGGCCGGCAAATTCGTCCAAGAGATCGGTGTTGAAGTAGACTACAGCTTCTGCCCCGACTGCGGAACCGTTCTGATCAAGCAGAGCGAGGCGGACATGTTCAAGCCCTTCTTCCTGGTTCAGGCCGGGACCATCGATGGAGACGAGTTCAAGACAAAGCCCGACGCGGAGCTTTGGACTAGCCGCAAGGTGGAGTGGATTGATGCTCTCAATGGAGTGGAACAGAAGGCCCAGTTCACTTAAACTGGAGCAAGAACTGGTTTTCCCGTCGCAATGCTCTGAGAGTTCTCGGTGCCCCCCCCAGTTGTGCTTGGCATAATATAGGGCAGTCGATATTCCTGACTGAAGAGAGTGACATTGAAATTTGAACAACTCATGCAATGCTGACTGTTGCAATGGATCATCAAAGTTGGGGGGAACCACGAAACAACAAAACATACCTGTTCTGTGCTTGTATTGGGAACTCGGATGTTAGTTGGTTGCTATTAGGTGTATGGCGACGGGCGTGAACTGGAGACTCCAAGTCGTGACTTTTTTTCCAGCAAAGTTTATGAGCTTGGCACTAAGCTTGCTATGTATCGATTTATCCTTGCATATAGGATGCTTATGATTAACATGCGTGGAAATTTTTATTTCGTCTTCTCCATGATTAAGTGATGCTTAACGGACGTCACAGTCCTCCCCCAAACAGCAGAAGATTTATCAAGTCTCATCCAACCAGGCCCATTGTCACTAGTTATGTCAAATGCGCCTCGTAGAACACCCACGTAGAGGCCGGGATCAGAATAAAAATTGCCAAGAACAAAACGTGTAGTACCGTCTATTCTTTGTCAGATGCACATCCGTGCGAGCGAACAAGAAAAAAAAAACCAAGAGCCAACAGATTTCTCTTCTACGCCATCCTCTTTGCCTCTCTCATCTCCCAGCACGAATTTTTATTTGATAAGCTGTACCATATCATCAATTCGTACGGCAACAACTCAGTGTATTTTTTACCAAATGAACATATTTACATTATCAGAGGGGGACCAGGTAAACCCTTCCACACAAGTGCTTTTTCGAAACAACCTCATGTCCTTGCCTGTTATCTCGAGTGGCCATGTCAGAAGAGGGGGGTGGAAGGACATGTCATTGGTCGGAGCTTGGTTTGGTTTATTGTTTCAACAAAACTGTTTACTGCAAAGGCCCGTCCCAAGTTTCGCCTTTGGTGATCGACATGAAACTTGAATATGTTTCTTAGCTCCCCCCCCCCCCCCCCCCCCCTCCTTTTCCCCTTTCCCCTCGTGGCTGTATCATGTTGACCAAACACAATGCTACCATAATCATCCGATCGGGATCGACCGGGATCACCTGTCAATTCGAAACGGGATGGGATGAAAAATTATCTGAACAAACAAACATCCCATTCACAATGTGTAACCAAAAAACTTCAAGGATGAATAAGCATTCATCCGACGCTCGCTCACATGCCCGGCAGAGAATCACTTCAACTCACACAAACGCAGGAAACAGAACTTGAACGGGCATATGAACGGTTGTGAAACATCAATTGCTATGATTCTATAAAATGAGAACGCCGAGCATGCATATACAACATCTCTCCTGGTAAGATGTGACCGTCTTTTTTTCGTAAAAAAATATATATACAGTTCGAAGAAGTCCCAAAATATTAAATCGACTATGGCCAGCTTTCCTCTCTGCGGATATGTTATGCAATGTCACCAAGTAAAACTCTCCTCCACGAAATCCACCACGTTGGTATCTTGTACGTCTCTCACCGCGCCTCGAACATCATCCGCAAGTGCACCAGGACCACAAACCGTCACGCACATGGCCCCCATCTGTTCCTGTACTTCCTTTTGGAGAAGAAGCGGAATGTTAGGCCGTCCAGGGTACATGCGGACCGTTGTGCTTGCACTACTAATATCGCGCGGGTTTTGTGGTCTGGTCACAAAGATCTGAATTCGGACAATGTCTTTGCGATTTGGGATGCGGAGGATGGTGTCCATATAAGGTCGTACCCATTCAAGCGATTCATACTCGCGAATGATCCAGACCAAAGTGATTCGGTGAGTCGAAACAGTCCCCTCATTGTGTCCATCCAGCAGATGGCGAATGTACGAGATCTGGTGCGTGATGCCAGTCGATCCAGCAAAGAGGACAACGTGCCCGTAAGAGTCCAGACTATGGTGGCCAGCGTAGGGACCTTCCATGGCTGCCTTGACGCGCAGCGAACGACGGGAACTAGATGCGCGCTCAAATAGCTTTCGAGTCATGCCTGTCTGGGCACCGATGAGGAATGACACGGATGTGGACATGGTAGACTTGTCAACGATTTCATCCTGCTCCTTCTCAAAACTTGGCAACGTGTTATCGCGAAGGTGCTGCACCCAGCAAATGGAGAAGGGGTGGCTTTCCCAAGCGTTGATTCCCTTGAAACGGAGATAGGCGTGTGTACCAGGCTTGATATCCACATAACGAGGCAGTGTGAGTGTAACACGGGTAACCTCACCAGGCAAGGGCTCGCAAACAGCGTCAGTGAATCCCTTGGAAGACCAGTTAAGGTAGACAAGTCTGAGCATGCGCGCAAAACGATCGGCAAACCAAAGCGCCATAATGGCCATTATCCATGGGAGCTGAGGGAGGCCGCCAGGAATCTCAGAGGACGCACAATGAGCCCAAGTTGCGACAAAGCTGACAAAGGCCAGAACGATATGAATGTTGAGGAACGTCTCGTAAAAGGCATGTCGCAAAGGCGAAAGTGATAGCAAGAGCAGAAGTATCATGGCAACGGTACCGACAAAGCCAGATCCGATGAACAGCTGATTTACGATCTGATCACCAACCCCCTTCCAACCAATGTCGGCAACGCAAACAATAGCCCAGGCGATAGTATGAATCAAGGCTTCAAGGACAACGATGCGACCCATCCATCGGTGTAGTAAGTTGTAGGTATCGAAGCTGATTTTCAGGAGGCTGATCAGGGGATTGTTGCGGCCAGCGAAAATGATCAATGGTACCATGTTCACCAAGGATAGTGTGCCGGAACGTCCTCGCAACTCTGCACAAAACTCGTACCGGTTCTTCTGCTGCCAGTTAAGTACAAACATGTAGACGAAGTTGCTTCCCAAGTAAAGGAATAGCAGGATGAAGTGGAGTCGCGAGGGGAGGGTGCCGATGCTAATCGCAGATGAGATGCGCATTTCACGGTTATGGCGCTTGTTCCATAGAGGCGCATAGATGATATGCTTCTTCAAGGAAGGCATCCAGCTCCACTGGGCAACACGCCAGTAACCCTGTTTGTTGCCAGAAACTGACAAAGTTGAAACCTGGCGAAGCTGCGCCCAAACGATTTCTGAGATACGGATGAGAAGAATGATCATGGCTGTGATACCAAGGCACCACCACAAGATATTCTTAAATAGAAGGTTCATGGGCTGGTTCACGCCGTTGAGTGAGGTGTGGTAGGGAGCAATAGTGCTTGTTGTTTTGGCATCTTCAGCAGCAGAGGCTCCACGGATTTCGAGATGAGTTGAGGTGGGAATGTGGGAGATGGTGTCGGCGATCGCGCGCCGTAGCAGATGCGTGGTAGGCATGGTTGCTGTGATTTGACTTTCGAACAAGCTCCGGTTGATGGCTGGTAAGATGGGAGATTCCTCCTTTGGTCAAGTAATGAGAGTGAGACGAAATAAAAAAAAAATAGGAAATGGTACGCAGGAGTGGGCGAAAGTTTGAAGTGAGAAGTCTTGTGTCTTCAAGAAGTGATGGCCAGATTGGGTAGTCGTGGCTAAAGTAATGGCTCCTCCTCGTGTGATCCTGTTTGTCAGAACATGATTCCGAGTTGGCAGTCTGTTAGTGGTGGGCAATCGGAGTTGTTCAGGTTGGCAAAAGGTGATGATCTTGTTCGCACGATGGGTTGTTCGTGATGTTCGTAGAGAAGAAGAGTCGAGCCAATGAAGATCGGAAATCAGAAAGATGGCTATATCGCAAGGCGAAATATGATGAAATGTTGCTCCAGGCAATATGAGTGATACGAAAAGTTGAACGAATGCCTGATTCGCTCCAGTCGCAGGTGGTTTGATTTGTACCGAGTTTCGAAGTAATCTCGAGATGAAAAAAGGTAGGGAGATCACGGGTGCAGAAAAGCGATCAGGCCGGCCAGTGTCGCAGAAGTAACAAATAAACGAAAAAAAACCAGTGAGTAAATAAAAGTGCCTAGCACAAGAAGAAAGAATAATAAGAGAAGAAGGTGACAGATCCTATTGTTTTGAAATGATTCAAGGCTGGCAAACAGCTGTCATGGTCTGGTGGAACAGTTGGTTGGCGGCGCAGGTGACGACCTAGACAGGTTGAAGCGGATCAAAGTCGTGGAAAAAGAAAAAAGAAAAAAAGGCACTACAGCAATGAAGAGAGGAAGAGTGGTCAATGGTACGTATGACCAAATGCAGCCTCGAATTAATCTGTCTTGAATTGAAGCAGGCCACAGCCAGGAAGAAGAAGCACGAGGCGAGGGAGAGACACGGGAGGCACAAGTATGATATGAAGGGGGAAGGGGGGTGCAAGTGCGAGGGCCGTGATATTAATAATGGAGGCGTTCTACATACATGGTGGGAGAGTGGGAGCACCCCCTAACATACTTACATAGGACCTAAGCGTAGTGTCAAACGCCCACAATTCGTATGAGCAGGTAATGCAAGTTACGGTAGGTACGGAAGGTAGGTTGGACAAGGGGAGAGGCAGGGAGGGAGGAATGGAAGGAGAGCCGCAAGGAAGCAGCCGGACAAGGGAAGCTGCAGGCATGCAAGATGGAGTCGGTCGCACTATTCCTACGTCACAGCCAATGGAACCAAGTTGTCGGGCAACTTCTCCTCCCCCTCGAAAGATTGCGGAGTACGGAGTGCTGTGTCATACAGACTGCAGGATACAGAGCACAGAGAATTTTGATCAGGGCTGTTCACATGTGTTCTTCTTCTCCTTCTTCGTCATCGTGTTCTTCCATCTCGCAGGCTAACCTTCCTCTCTTTTTTTTTTTTGCCTCCTCCAGTGTTCGGCTCACCTTTTGCTCTTATGTGCTTTTGTAGTACGTACCTTTCCAGATCCTTTGAACTGAAATTTTAACAAGGACTATGGTATTAAACTATGCCCCAACACTCTCTCTTTCTTGCAGCCAGATCTTCATAGTGAGCGGGCTTGGCCACCCGCTACATAGTATGTTCGTAACTTAGTCCACTCGATAGGCAACCCTGAATGCGCTAGTTAAAAGAGTCCCTGGCCGATTGCCCTGGCATGGCTGATAGGGTGGGGATGCTAGGTTCACGTGGCAGGCCCAGGAGTACCTGTTATGGCTGTGATTAGGTGTGCTTCTACACGTTCCCTATTCAATTGCTGTAAGCTGTAAGCTGTATGCTACGGATGAAAAAGTTGGGTATGAATCTAGGTACCTAGGTAGGCCAAGTAGCCGCTAAGCATTCTGACACAACCGCGCCGCAGCTGCATAGGAGAGCTCTCAGCGAATCAGGGCATTGGAAGCGCTTGTATCCGTTCATCTCTGCTGCTTCCAGGGAACGCCTATTTTTACTGCGGTGCTTCCGAAGTGCTGCAGTGCTGCATTGTGCGCCACCCCCTCTGCGCTTGCGACTGTTGAGGGGAGTCATGTTGCATGCAGGGACAGCAACGCCAACGCGACCTCTCAAGGGCTCTGGAATGCCTCAGCCAATAGGGTGTCAGCATCTTCCTCCAGCGATCTGGTGGCGGGAACGGCCCCGTTTCTCAATAGCCATTCATCCAACGATCCCAACCCCAAACTGCGCAGCTCCTGAAACCCGCCACCTCCGAGCTCGACCCGTTCCAGGGGGCCAGGGGAGGGGCCGCTTATTCGCACAAGCTCACCGCACCCAGCACCCAAGCACCCAGCATGTTGCCTTGCACCAAAAAAAAGAAAAAAGCCTGCAGGTCCCATTCTGCTACCGCCACTGACGTTACTGTAAAGAGGACGTTAACCGTTCAGTTGCCAGGGGGCCATGGGTGGGTGATCCGCCTGCCGGTGTCCCGCACGACAGTTGGTTGGCACAACTTAACCTAGATTTGGTTCAACCCAAGTCAACGGACAAGCCTGTGGGAGCCTCTCAGCCACTGGATGCCCCGCGAGCCAGCCGCCAACCGACACGCAACACCGCACCAACGCATCATGGAGGCATCCGACGAATCCAATGGAGGAATGCAAATGCGCTCACCACCGTCTCAGCAGGTATTTAGGCTTTCTTCTAGCAGGCATGCTCTTTTCAGTCATCAATGTCCTTGTTTCTTCTTTTGCCGGATTTCCGGAATGGACTCTTTTTATTGAAACATATGGGCTGACATTGTTCTCGTAAGACATCCAAGGGTGTGTGTGTGTGTGATCTACGGTTTTGTTCTATCGGCACAAAGCTAACAAGGATCATCAGGGCCACTCCAATGGCGACCTACCAATGTGATACTTACACAGTAGTCTCTTGGATCTAGCCTTGAACCTACTCCAGCTTCTTTTTATTTTTCTAGCCTGTCAATTCGTACCCATCTTCTTGTATACTCAAGCATCACAGCAGTCGGGGCATGTGTTTGATTACATTGTTCAGCGATCAAGACTTATGGATTGGTTTTCGCCGAGAGACCAAAAGTTCGATTAGATGCTAGTATCGTATAATTACCTACTACCTGTGTAATGATTATGCGATGCTAAGGATGGTTCTTCCTCGGTCGAGCCCTGCGAGCCCTGCACAAAACCCTTGCCAGTGATCTTGGCTCGCCCACCGATTCGGAACCCGGTCTGCGCTGCGATTGATGGACTTAGTTTTTTCGATATTGACTACTCCGTAAAGCTTCAGGATGCGGTAGATAAGACGGCGGCCGCTCTCCACCTGCCAACTGACAAAGCGGACTTTCACCACACTTGACCGTTGAGCGTGGGGCCGATCTCCTATTCCAAAGACGAAGCCAAGGGTCAGAATTTGGTAGACAAGGCTCTAGCACGTCGCAGATAAAATGACCCGGTAATTAAGCTTGTCGTCTACAGATTACCTCACTTGAAAATCCGCTCCCACTCCGCTGGGAAATTTTCAAATGGCGGCTAGGCAAACGGCCGCTCTCATGTTTCCTAACCCTCGTTGCGAGAAAACGTTGCATTGAAACATGGATGCCCAGTTGTGGCATCATCAACCTGGCTGTTCATTCGTGATCCTGGGTGCCTACACAGAACCCTGGCTTCAACTGGGTCCCATTGACAGGTTGTTGCTAGGCTTTGAATGCATTCAAGTTCAACCCAACAAAAGCCACTCAAGTCGAAACGACAGTTATTTTGTGCGTCGCTGAGAGATATCAACTGCCCGGGGAATAGGTAAGCCTCAGCCCATTTTCTCCGGATTCTCGGAAGGTTGGCAGGCGGACATGCCCGCGACCTGATCATATTCTCTTCTACCCGCCAGTTCATGCCCGATGCTGCAGGAAATCGTCAACTTTGTTTCGGATCTGAGCAACAAAATATTCTATAGAAACAAACAAAAGTTGACAATCTGCCAAATCTCTTTTCCTTGAGTGAAAGTGGTCCGATGCCAAATCATCATATGGTCTGTTGTTGGATGCTGTGTGAGGTTCGTGGAAGCTTGAGGGATAAGCGCCATAGTTTCATAGTATTGTTGGCGCCTACATGCCTCCAGCAGGTCATGGTACCAGAGCATCAAGCTTCTGCCTATGACATTATGTTTATTCTTGACACAGTCGTTGCTAAACTTGCAGATCTAGTGTTGCGATATCTATGCACTTGGGTAGTTCGATGGTTGGAAACATGGCATGATTCTACTTGCGCGTCAAGATGAAAATATCAGTCCCTGTCGGAGCATTCACTGAGTATTTGTTTAGGTGATTGGGTGTGAGTGTCTTCGTCTTTGGGTGATAGTTGGTGGGTTGACTCTCAAGGCTTCACAAGCAAGCATGGTTGACACATGGCCTAGTTGATCACCAACAACTCATTGATTCATTTCGACAAGGGTATTCGAGATGGGAATGATACTAACTATTCCATGGGTGTTGTAGAAGAAAGATCGCCAGTAATTGTGCCCACAGCAGTAATTAATCCACAGACAACAAGCATAACCCGGAGATGAGTCTTGGTCGTGTAAGTGGAGTTGCTAAAGAAAAGCGTCGGGTGTGAGAATGAGTATAGGGTAGCTACGAAGCAAACCTCGAACAACCAAAGTTAGCATAATAACCTGTCCTGCTATTACCTAGTTGGGCTCTAAACTGCATATTTCTCTATGTCCAATATCTAAAAGATCCTTCTGTCCTGGTTTTGGAGAAGATGGATCTGCATGGGAGCTTCAAAGACCGAGCCGTGGTGTCGAACAATATCAATGAAAGGTGGCTTGCCTGAAATCATGATCACAACTTCAACCTCGATGCTTCTGCCAACGAGAGACCCAACATCATATCCCAGTATTAGAACGCCACGGGGCATCCAATCATCCGGTGTGGTGTAACGGTTATCATTCCGCGTTTTCACTTTGGAAACGTGCCGCGGCGACCAGGGTTCGACTCCCTGCTCCGGAGTAACTTGCTCAGTTGGAGTTCGATGATTCATTTTTTTGATGTATTTTCCTTTTTTTTGCCTACTGAACCTACTCAAAGAGAAGTATCAGGGCTGAATCGAAATTGTTCATACCGCATCAAATGCCCAAGGACATATCCAATGTTCAGTCTTCACACGAGGCTGTGAAAATTGCATATTTTTCGACCACCACCAAGTATGAAGATTACAAGACTCAGAAATCGTCAAAAGCGATACAGAGAGCTATGAGGACAAATTACAAATAGAACTGAACGAGGAAATCTAATAACAACGGCATAGAGTTCCCAAAGACAAGAGTAAACACTCTGACTCCTGCTGTGTTGAGTATTCTGGGTGTACTTTGATGAGCAGTCATGTGTAGGCACTCTACGGAAGAAAGATTGAGAGTCAAATGTATACGATATTATTCTTCATGCAATTCCAGGTATGCTAAGTCTGATGAACACATCATCTTTTCTCTTGCAAGATGGTATACTCAATAATGAGCCCCTGAAAGCCCAAACTCTGAAAGCTTCCCTGCTCTAGAAATCAACATTTTTTAATACTGAAAAGGCAGGTGTTCCCGATAGAACGATCTCCACGACTAGTATAGACTGAGTTATATGTTCGAGCTTGAAAGAGATGTCGGGATTTGCGTTCGTTGTTCCTCGTGCACCGCACATACAGCAATCAGCTGGACTTCTTTATGATATAGTATGGTCGCCCCAAACAAAATGGAACAAAACTTTTCCCCTAGTAAAACACCTAAAGGGACTGAGAGCTCAATGGTGGATGCATATCTCACAGCATCAGTAACAAGGGCACCATCCAGTCGTTCGGTTCAAAGGCCTAGCAGTGGCCCTGTTTGCAATTCGGCATCTACTTCTCTGTCCTGGCCTTCTGACGACTCCTCGCCGGATTTCTTCTGGGCCTCCAAGTTGGCCTTCCTCCTCAATCCCTCAGCCCGCTTCCTCTCTCGTCTTGCTGCGGCATCCTCCCATTCACCGCCCTCAGGATTTCGCCTCGGGCCTGGCACACTAGTCACAGCATCTCGGAATGCGGTCCGGAACCGCTCGATGCGCTTCGTATTCTCAACAAAGCGCTCATTGGCAATTCGAATAAGCGTCTGAAGGTATTCGGGAGTAACGAGGCGCTGGCACTGTCCGTCGACTTGTTGCCCGACGAGGGACTCAAAGGCCAACCCCATGGAACGGATGGCCACCATCGGCGTGGCAGCGTCCTTGCCGTTGGGGAGAAGGTTGAGAGCGCCAGACTCGCGGAAACCAGCTTGGAGACCGCAGCGGAGAAGTAGTTGTGCGTGCTCTGGAGAAGCAGCAAGGACATGGAGAATCTACGGAATATCTCAGTATTTGTTTTCTTTTCATCCTAGTGTGTTTCTGCATTTATGCCAAAGTTTTATACAACCATGACTGTCTAATATCTTACCATTGCCTCAAATTTGAAGTGAACAAGTCTTCTCTCTTTTGTCATTTCAGTTGTCTTCTGAGAATGTCCCGGTTCTGCTAGCCCGAAGATACTACTCCAGTCCTTGTCTCCATTCTCATCCTGCTCTGGTACCGGGTCGTGAGAGACAAACAACCAGGTTCCGCCGGCTCCCTTTCCGCCAACACCTGCCACCTGGCTGTCCTCAGTTTCCGCATCTGCCACACGGCGGCCCTCGAGAAAGACACTGACACGCCCCGCGCAGCTGCTGGTCGTCACGAACCCGGCAGTCTCGTTGATCTCATCTATGAGATCTCGGATGCCCTCGTCCACAGATCCTTTCGGAGACGCATCGTTATAGTCAGCGACGGGAACCGCAAGCTGGTCAAGAATCCTCCTCTTCTTCTCGACGAAGGCGGGCGCGGTGGCTGCTAGACCTTGCATTGTTGGGAGATGGATATCCAAGTTTGTTAGTGCGGTCACGCGGCTAACATTTTACGAGCATGGGTGCAAGGGCTGGGCCATAATGGAGAGAGGGTCAGGTAGGTAGTCAAGGTACGGACTACAATAGGTATACCAGATGGTCAGGTATCAGAGGCTGGTGGCAGCCCAGTAGGGTTCTGTTAAGGAGCTAATAGCCGAATACGGCCCTACTGAGCAGCGCGGGGTAGCACCATGCCCCCCATGCTCCCGGAACCCCGTGATCGCAGCCTCATTCGAAATTCAACGTCCATCGTCCTGCAACAAATAATGAATCGTCTCACGTACTGAATGCGCATCAGGTGGTATTTTGACAAGATTTCTTTATGATGTATTGTCTATATTGCTATACTGCACCCCCATCTCACGCTTTGCTAACCAAACGGCAACTGTAGCAACAGCTTGCCGCCTATATAACCCAAACGCTAAACGATTATTTCCTGAACGCCCTGAAGCCAGTTTCCGGCTCGATCCCAGTTGTCAAAAGTCGACGAACCTAGTTTTATCCCATAACGCCTAATGCCATGCTTCCCTTCGTCAAATCATCATTGAAACCAAGCGCCTCCCGTATGCAACAAGTGTGAATTACGAGACGGTCTGGCCCAGAGCCACCTTGTCCAGAGCCGAAGTCAGCTTCTCCTTTTCTTGGCGGTCCATCTCAGCAAGGAACTCGGCATATCGCGACTTCTTGTTGTGGATGCCACACTCGGTCTTGTTCTGGCCCTTCCATCGGCCGGCACGCTCATCTTCGCCCTCGCCAACAGGGACAGTTGAGTGCCAGTCGCCAACGGACTTGTAACCCTGGTCAAGCAGAGAGTTGTAAGGTACATTGTTCTCCTTGATGTACTCATTGACCTGCTTGAAGCTCCAAGTGGCCATGGGGTTGATCTTGACAACACCACGCTCATCATCGAGTTCGATGATGGGGATGGATCCTCGGGCAGCACCCTGAGATCGACGACGACCGTTGAGAACAGCAGCGACCTTGAGCTCCTCATATGCTCGCTGAAGGGGCTCGACCTTGACGATCCAATCATACATCTCTGATGAGTGCATGTACATCTCCTTGCCGTAAGTTTCCTCAAACTGCTCAACAGAGTCAACACCGTCGGGCTTGAAGATGTTCACAGGCACCTCAGGATATCTCTCCTGGACTCGCTTGATGAGATCATGAGTCTCGTCAAAGTGATACAAGGTATCCAGGAAGATGAGTTGGACGGTTGGAGAGTTGGGCTGGTCTTTTTGGATTTTGGATAGCATGTCCATGGTAGCGAGGCCGGTCAAGCCAAACGCGGTAGATTGGTAGAGGTTGGGGAACATGACCTTGCAGAAGCGAAGAATGTCCATGGGGTGCATGGGTTCCAACATGTCGTTGAGGTGAGCGACGTGAGCCTTGGTGAGAGACACCTTAGGCAAAATTGTCGATGAGGTGGGCGAAGAGTATTCGGATGATCGACCTGATACATATCCGGACTCACACTCGTCCTTGATGTCCTGGAAGGACGATTGAGAAGATGACTGTGTGATGGTGGCTGGCATTGTGACTGTTGTTCGATGATATAACGATGTCAAAGTTGTCGTCGTTATTGTGGTTGTAGGGGGAGGTGAAAGATGTTTTTGTTACTTTGATGAGGCTTTTCGAGGACTGGTCTGGGAGCAGAGTATCCCAGGTATGTTTCGAATGGAAGCCGGGGGGAGAGTTGTCAACGTAAGTACCAAACAAGTGTTGCTCTTTGTTGGAGATTACTGTTTGTCAATGACGCAGATGCAGTTGCTGACTTGAGATACAAAGACTTGGATCGAAGCACGACAGAAAGTCTAGCTTGACGTGACACCGGCAATGAGTATGAGGGACACAGATACGAAGGAGGGCAATGGAATTCTTTAAGAGAATCTTCCTTGTGCTGAAGTAGGGGGGCCATACACGTTAAACCCCCCGGGCGACCGCCCGCTGGCCCCCCAGTTCTCCCCAGGCAGACTTAGTAATTGACAATACAGATCCATGGAATCGACCGGATCCAAAAGGCTCCCACCGTCCGCACTCCCTTGACGGGTTGGGCAAGAGGAAAGAGGGGATGAGCAATTGCGCCATCGCCGCCATTGAGGATTTGTTGTCTCCAGCTTGTGTCAAGGAGCGATCACATCATCGACGCTATCCCTTTCGCGATGGTGGATGCTGTGGCTGATTGGTCGAGGTCCCGGGGCTCTCAGCTTGACCGGCTGGTCGCCAGGACTTGAGACGCCGCCGTGTCGGTGGTGGCCGTAACACTACAAAGCCGCCGAGCCGGAGGTACCGAATACTTGCAAGACTCAAATTTTTTTTTCTCTTCATCATCTTTGCTACAGTAACTATCTACAGTCGGGCATTACGGACCTATTCGAATGTCGGCGAGGACTTAGACGATGTGGGCTTGGGCGTCGTTTTTTTTTTCTTCCGGCCTGCATTATACTGCACCTCTCCGGAATGGTTGTAAGTATAGTTGGGGGTGTGGGTAATGAGAGATGCCAACCCCAGAGAGCGTGGGATGGCTACCTACGTACTATGTCGTAGTAGGCAGGGAGACAGGGTTTGAATGGCTGAGAAATTGCCTAGACATGGTCCAAGAGTTATTCATCAGCAGCGTTGCGATTGGCAATGAAGTGAGATGATGATGTGATTTTGATCAACAAGATGCTGGTCACATCTCACCCACAAGATTCACTCGAGATTCACAAGATCTGGGGGTCACGGCATATAGAAGTCGTGGAGCCGAGGACAAACCTGTTATGAGAAAGGGCACGAGGGCGATTGCCTTGCGTCTCCTTGAGCATGCCATCGAGGGATTATGTTGCGAATTGTCGCAGGCGGTTAGACTCTATGCAGGCGTGGCCGAGGAGGAAACCCTCTCTGACGCTGGCGTTGCCACCGTACATAGCGCCTGGCGTCAGGTACATAGTATTGACGTGCTCGTGTATGACGCCTTATTAGTGCGTCGTATTATTACCTATCTAGACCGTACCCGTATTGATCAACAGCCCGAGGATTAAAAATTGCATGAGGGGCACATCAATTACTAGATGATCATGCTATACTGGACAATTGCACACACCTGACGGTTGGTTGTATGAGAGTGCACCAGCAAGACAAGTCCTCTGCTGATTTCGACCTACTCGAGCCATCAATTCACCGGCTGCAAAGTAATCAAAAGCAAAATTGCGTACCAAGCCAGTTACTAACCTTGTCTCTGATTATTGAAGACAAAAAAAAAAGCAATCTTGATTACACCATCTGCTCTATACGCCCAGGAACCTGGCGGCAGCCGGGCGAAGCCAAAATCTCTTTCCGGCATCTCGCTCGCGAGCCGCCGACAGCCCGACCGACAGACGTCCGTATCCGAGGTGCCGATGCAAGGCACACGACAAGACCACCAAAAAAAAATGGATTTTTCACCCCACACCATGCCTTACTGACGTGATTCGGGAGATACGGATGCGGTATAAAGAGAAGACAGGAATGGAACAATATTGTTCCATGGCATGTCTTGTTCGCCTTTCAGGATTTTCTTTGGCTGATTAGTCAGTCAAATGCAGAAATTGCTTATTGAGCTCGGTCCCAAACCGAGCTCCATGATTTCAAACTGAAGTGAGCTTTCACTCTGTGATTTCACCAAGTGCGCACGGTGGCTCGATTAGTCACCCAGCAGACGGCCAGCAGACGGCCACCAAACTGCTTTCAGCCGTACCTCATTTTTAAGGTGGAAAGATTGAACTTTGAGCATACATACGTCACTTTAATAATTTGATATCTTGTCTCACTATGAACTACCCTTAGCACAGCGGTCCTGACTAATGATTGCTTACTTTCAAGACTTCGTTTTCCTCCGTGGAACTATGAGGGCCGATAATTCACTGAGTTTTGCACCGTCACACGCCTCTCAACCTAGCCATCAAATCAAAAGACTGCCTCCTTTGAGTGATCATCAACAATAATGTATTGGTTCCATCTGAAGAGAGCAAGCAATATCAAATTATTATTATTATTGTTTTTTTCCCTCCCAAAAAAATTTAATGGGATGCATAGTACACTGATGACGTCTGAACGTCATAGCTAGACACACAGGACGGGAAACGCGATTTGTTGGTGCTTCCCAACCCACGTGCGGCTTGACACACCAACAACTCATGCGAATAATTTTGGTGCGCAATCTGTGATTTTCTCCCCGGGCTTAATTCCGACCAATCAAGGCTCGCTATTGGCATGATGGCGTCGCACGGACCACGAAAATCGTCAACACCAACGGTTAACATCTTAGCGGGGCAACGGGTCTCATGGGAAATCCGACTAGACACCAGAGTCATCAACTGGATCTTTTTGATATCGAGATTTGATCTCTGTGTCCTACCCGACCCGTAGCCTTGCGCAATTCTCATGTCCTGATCGGCTCATCTCGATCCAAAAAAACCCTTCTCTCAACTCCCTCTCTTGGCCCAGGAGACAAGTTCAATTCTCGCAGACGAAAAGATACACTCCAATTACCCACCCCGCTCTCTTTGTTCGCACACAATCATGGCAGAGAGTCCCGCCAAACAAAATGTTGCTCGTCCGCAATTGACGAGCTCCATGAGGAGCAGCTCGTACCTGAGCGACCACCAGCAGTATCGCCCTCCTCGACAGCCAGATCAATTCCAGGGAATTGACACTGTCGTGGAAGACTCGGGCAATGTGTCTTCGAAGTCGACCAAGCACGTATTCAATGGCGTTCCTTCTGAGGAGAACCCCCCCACCGTCCTGGACAGCGGGTTGAGCCACGACTATTCACACCCCAACTGTGCGCCTCCTCTGGGCGACAAGTCGGATCGTCTCGTTGCGACCCTCTTCTACAAGGGGAAGAGCACCGGCAACAGTTCTCCAGTGAAAACCACATTCGCCGAAGGTCAGGATTCCCTACCTGCCAATTTCGCTCCCACCGACGACCCCAAAAAGTTCCCCCTCGAACTGCCTACCCAGGAATCCGAGCAGCTAGACCACATATATGGCTCCTACATATCCCCCCTGTGTATCGCCGCCTTCCTTCACCTCATGTCAACATTTCCCCTCGAGCGGAATGCCGGAGAAGCCCACTCGTCGCACAGATGTCTTGACAACCCTGAGCACCCGCGCGTCGTGGAGCTCACTCTCTCGCCGTCCCCTTCTCCTCAGTACTTGAGCCTGGAAGACCTACGGAAGCACGAAATGATTTACCGATTTGAGCAGGAGTGGAATGTCGATGTTGTTCTTCAGAAGGACACCGTTTGGAGGAGACACCCTCGCCTAGTGGTTTTTGACATGGATAGCACGCTCATCACCCAGGAGGTGATTGATCTCCTCGCCGAGACAGTCAAAGACCCTCCTGACTTGCCTCAACGTGTTGCTGAAATCACTCACCGTGCGATGATGGGCGAGTTGGAATTCGACGGCTCTTTCCGCGAGCGTGTCAAGCTCCTCACGGGCCTGCCCGCCTCTCTGTTCACGGACCTCCGACCAATTTTGGATGTCACTAAGGGCGTCCCTCAGCTGATCAAGGCGTTGAAGCGTCTGGGCGCCAAGACGGCCGTTCTCTCTGGCGGGTTCCAGCCCCTGACTGGCTGGCTTGCCGGTGAGTTGGGTCTTGACTACGCACACGCGAACCAGGTCGTTATCGAGAACGACAAGCTCACTGGCGAGGTCTTGGGCATCATTGTTGGACAAGAGCGCAAGCGTGATCTCCTCATTGAGATTGCCAAGAAGGAAGGAATCGACCTGTCGCAGGTCGTGGCCTGCGGAGACGGCGCCAACGACCTCCTGATGCTCGACAAGGCAGGCCTTTTGGGTGTGGCGTGGAACGCCAAGCCCCGGGTGCAGATGGAGGCAGATGCGCGACTAAACGGAGAGACCTTGCTAGATATGCTTTACTTGTTTGGATTCACACGCGAAGAGATCGAGCAATTGATTGCTTAGAAAGATGTCTTTTTCAAGGAAGAAGAAGATGGGAATTACCGCAAGGACCCAAAGAAGAGATGTCGGTTTGCATAGGGAGCTTGGGAGCATGGGAAATACGAATATGGAATGCAAGGTGTTAGGTCATTGGATATCAGATAACAAAAAGACGTATCAGAAATGCATGCATACGGTCTGGAACCGACAATTATACTCCTTATGTTGGTGGTTTAATTCTCATTCATCGCCTATTTTGAAGCCATTGACTAGTACTTGCAATTGAGTTGTGAGGATGTAATAACGATGATGTTTACTCATGAAGGGCCCGTATCACAGCATAGGTGGGTAGATATAGGAAGATTCGAACATCCTACAATATGCTCGGCGACTTGGCAGCAATCAAGCATACAGGTATAACGCCACGAAGAGTCTTACGTTGGACAGCATGCTGGCTCAAACATTACATAAGGTATGATCAAATGCTCAATCTCCATCCCCCATCTACATACACGGAACAATCGACCCTGTTCTTGCCGGCATTCTTGGTCTCTCCCGGTCAGTTCACTATACACTGCACCGTACACTCGCGCATACGTGATACGATTTTCCCTCGTCCTTTTTTTCATTCCTTTAAGGGTAGCCCTCCTTGCCCCACTTGTTGTACTTGTCGTGCAGCTCGGCGGGAAGGGTGACGTTGGGGACGACGACGACGTTGAGGGCGCTGGGGGCGTCCTTGGGGGCCTTGGAGCTATCACCACCGGGGTAGTACTTGTAAGCACCCTCGGTGTCAGAGTCCCAGGGGCGGCCGGTGATGGAAACGGAAGACTCGGAAGTAGACTGGGTAGGGGATCGGCCTGTATAATGGAGAAAAGACAATGGTCAGAATCATCAATCGCTGACGGGTTTTCTTTTCGTCGTGTCAGTGTGAGGTGTGTGTGTGTGTGAGGCGTACCGAAGTAGAAACCAGCGCCACCAAGAGCACAGAGCATGACACCACCGAGAATCTGCAATTTGGAAGAAAAACAATTCATGTTAGCCAAAAACATTCTCCAATTCGTCGTTCAATCGCTCGCAACTGTGCTACTGAATCGCAAGAAAGACGGCCGGGAAAGAGGGCGAGTGGGCCGGGGAATTATGACGCACCAGAGTCTCGGGGTTTCGCTTGGACTCCTTCTTGAGCTCATTCTTCTGAGCGTCCTGGAGACGGCGGACAGTGGTGGAGAGGAATCGGCGAGTGACGTGGGAGGCCATTGTGTAAAGATGGTGTGTGTGTTGTTGACGGGAAGTTGCGGGAGTTGGGCGGGAGGAGGTTTGCAGGTAGTCAACGAAAGCTTGATGGCCCAGTCGTATGATTTCGGACGAGCGAAGCATTCGGCCGTTCAGTGCTTGTGATTGGCCAATGCGAGCTGGAGCTCAATCACGTGCTTAGTCACGTTCTCAGCCAAAGATGGGATGACGTCTTTAAAATTGAGTTTCACCACCTGAGGTTCCAAGTTATTACTCCTTGCTGACGGAGCTCTGGGTCCTTAGGCATAGACTAAGGTAAAAGTACTGGCTCCTTCATGGGTTTATTGATTCATCGTCTCTTTGTGCCTAAATAATGCTTCAATACGACGGTATTACTTTGGGTTGTGCAATATAAGTGAAGTAAATTGATGAGCGAGCTTTGGTAGTGGCTCTTACCAGAGGCAAAGTAAAGAGCTAACAAAAAAACAGTAACTACCAGGATTGAAATAAGAATAGGGCCCATGTGCCGCAACTGAGCAGACTCGTACGAGTCAATCCTTTTACACAAGCACCTAACCTGTGATATCATAATGAGCAGACATGAGTATTTTTCCTACCCCTCAAAGAAAAAAAATAGGATGCTTTGGTCGCAATTTGACATATATCATAATTTGTTCGTAAAGTAAAAGAGAAAAATACAGATGCTTTTTTTTTTTTTTTTTGGCATCAAGAGAAGGTGTTCGTTCTGTGCGGCTTGCCAATAATTGCTTGACCCGTTTTTAGTTCACGAGCCTCTTCAGTGGGTGTGACTCGGCTCAGAGTCAGGTCTCACTTGTCACACGCGTTTTGTTGCATGCCTTGCTGCGGGCAATCAATAACGCCTCTATCATGATAATCCCGGGCCTTTGCGGCTCGTCTACATGCGCTCTGTGGCAACGCGTCATTGCTTGGATGGTGTAAGTTATCAAACATGAGATGACAAGAGGTGACGTCTTTTCTTTCTTCTTGGTAGATGCCGTTGTCCCGTTGCCGTGGGTGAGGATGACGTTGATCGACAGTTTTATGGCTAGTTGATAAAAAAAATCAAGTACCTGCTGAACAGCTGTTCATACAGCACCTTTACATGTAGCGCAGTTTCGTGCATAATGCATGGCGCACGCAAACCACAGGGAATGTCGTCGGTGCTCGTACTGGAGTTTGCTGCACAACACTATGACAAATCAAGGGTGCCTGCAATCTGTACGGAGAAAATCTGTTCATATTCAAGTGTTGTGATGAGATGCATTGAAAGGCCATCATTGGCCCCTTTGACGCCAGGTTCGAATCTTTTATCGCAAGCCAAATTTCTTGGGGAAAGCCAAGTAGAGTCGATGCGCGCAGCGTATGGAGGCACCATCATCTACCCCCTTACATGGGATGGCCAATCTGCCACAAGATTCATCCCATTAACTCATGTCAAATAAGACATCATGCAAAAGCAACGTCCATTAGCAACGCAGGGGGGCGCAGGGGAGGGCGAGGGTGCTAGTCCCAAAGTAGTAACCCTGGCAAAGAAGTTCCGCAGCAAAAAGGAACAAGCATCGCATCGTCTCTTCTTCACCCTCCAACTCGACTCTTTTGGTTGGGTCCGTTCTGTCTCTTCTTTTTCCCATTCCTATCTTCCCCTCATTCCTTCATTTTTGTACCATTATCTCTCGAAATCTTTGTCTTCTGAACACATTCCTTCCCCCCGACTTCTCTTGCCCTTTTTCTTTCCCCCGCCTTCCGTTTTTAATCATCAAAGATCCTGGCTTTCCTTGCCCCTTTCGATCCGTCCCGTCATCCACGACTCCGAGCCACACAGACTGAACCTTCCGAAGTCACGATTCACTGAGCGCGCCAAATCCCCCCTGACCACCAAATTCAAAACCTATAAAGATCCCGATACGAGTGGCTGGCCGAGTGCGAGTGCGATACCATATGCCATATTGAATCTGTCTTGGAGACGCGTTCCGTCCTCCATCCATTCCCAGCGGCTGGAATAAATAGTCACTTCGTAGCTTTGTGGATTATTCATCAGTAACGACGACGATCAGCCATCACCATGGCCCCGAATTCTGACGAAGGAGGCTTTCCCACGCCTCAGGTACCCCGTTCCGAAGTCCCCGGTCCACCCAGCATCATTTCCTCGCGTATGACGGACATTGCAAGTGACGATGGAGGCGACACCGAAGTCAACCGACATCGAATGAGCCTCACGAAGAGCGCGGACTTGGCTTCCCGACCTGGTACCGCTCGCACGGGTGCATCTTCAAGAGCCGCATGGCAAAGCCAGACTGCTCGAAAAAATTACGTAGCTGGTGTTGCGGCCAAGCGAGGGAGCGTATCGAGTTCGGTCGCCGGATCCACCAGTCAAACACCGAGTCTTTCCAACCGCACCCATGCGCCCTCCTTGACGTCACAAGCCTTCTTTCGACCTATGAGCTCGCAGAAGTTGCAGGCGCAACGAGGAGGCTCGCAGCGACCGCCTACCATGAGCCAGCAACCCGAGATCCTTGATGACAATGCGCCAGATGCGGGTGGCAGTGTTGCACGACACAGCATCTCCTCAAATCCGATTGCTCAGATTCAGCGTAACTTCGACAACGAGGATAACACGCGGCCCCCGCCATCCCGGGGCACCGAAATGACAGAGCAGGAGACCTTAGATAGGATCACGGCGAACACAAGCCCCAGCAACGGTCACTTTCCTGCTGGAAGCTTGACTGACAGCGTACGCCCTTTGCAGCGCAAATCCGACCATAACCATAACCATAACCAACCTGGGGAGCATAGAATCAATGTCGACACAAGCTACAGAGATTTTGCGAACTTGCCAAGCCCCATCAAGTCACCTCGATCATTCCGTTCCAGTTTCCGTATGCCAAGCAAGCCTGATCAAGGAGCAACCATTTCTAAACGAAGCACTGAAGGTGCGGAGAAGCTGTCATCATCTGCATCATCACCTCAATTTAGACCAGTCGATTTAGAGACACCACATCCAGTTCGCATTCCTCAGCCACGAACCAAGCAACCCAATCTCGGGCGCGTGCATCAGTATTTTGATGGCAACACAGTCTTTTGCCTTGGTGGAAGGTGGCAGAACACCCGGCAACGTCCCATAAACGTTGCTACTGGTTTTGCCATTGTCATTCCCTGTGGTTTATTCTTTGGATTTGAAGCACCTTGGTTGTGGAAGAATATCTCTCCTGCAATCCCAATCATCTTTGCCTATCTGGCTTACATATGTTTTTCATCCTTCATTCATGCCTCGGTTTCGGACCCAGGAGTAAGTCTTCTAATTTCCCCCTTACCCCCTATCTGTGAATACTGTTCTAGATGGCTAACATGGGTTAGATTTTACCTCGAAATCTGCATCGATTCCCTCCCGCGGATGACGATGATCCCCTTCGACTCAGCCCACCCACCACGGATTGGGCTTTGATCAAGTCGGCCGAGTCTAACACGGCGGCTATGGAAGTCCCTGTTAAGCACTGCCGGACTTGCAACATCTGGCGGCCACCACGTGCCCATCACTGCCGTCTTTGCGATAACTGTGTTGAGACTCACGACCATCACTGCGTCTGGCTCAATAACTGTGTTGGAAAACGCAACTACCGATATTTTTTTACCTTTGTCACTTCTGCTACGATTCTCTCCGCCTACCTCATCGGCACTAGTTTAACCCAGCTCATCACCTATCGACATCGTGAAGATGTTTCCTTTACGAGGGCTATGCAGCATTTCCCGGTTGCTTTTGCTCTTATCATCCTTGGATTCATATTCTTTCTTTACCCCGCTGCTCTCATGGGATACCACATCTTCCTTATGGCTCGGGGAGAAACAACGCGTGAATACATGAACTCGCACAAGTTTGTCAAGGCTGAGCGATTCAGAGCGTTTACTCAATCCAACTGGCTCCTGAACTTTATCGTTGTGCTGTGCCGGCCCAGACAGCCTACATACTACCAGTTTAAGCATCGATACGAGGAAGGTGATCAGCGCTTGGGTATTCGGCGAGACAAGCGCCCACGAACAAACTCCCTCGAACTTGACAGCGTTAAACCCTCTTCAGCTGGATTCCAAGGGCCGGTGTCACTGAGGGCTGAAAACAGTGCGTAACTTTGGAGTATTTGATGGGTTCACTTTTCTTCATTTTTCTTTTTAGTCTTCTTCTTAGTTGTTCTTTTTTTTTTTTATATTTACGACAAGCGGCGCGACTTCTGGGCAGAATCGGCGAGCCTGCTCTCTTTTTCTTACTGCAGTATCGGGAAGAAACTTCCTATCATGTCTCTGATACTTATTATACCCTTGACAGCTAACATCATGTATTCTCTCTGTCTCTTTTTCTTCTATTTCTATTCTTTTTCTTTTTCTTTTGTTTCATATTTCATGAAATGCAGGCTCAGGCCAGCAGAAAAACCAGAGGGCGTTGGAACTATATGGAAGAATGAATTGGGAGAACAATGGGAGACTATTTTTTTTTTTTTTATCATTTGGGCATCCCTTGGGCCTGGTATGCCTCGAAAGTAGATAGTTTCAACGCAAGACATTGCTGAGCAAGATAGAGTTCTCAGCTTGTTAATCATATTAGATGGACCATTTTCCTCGAGCCAAACTTTGTGAATGTCTTTGTGGGGTGGTCAATCAGTGAGAGCTGTCAACACGAGTTATTTTTTTGTTTTGGGACCCGTGGTGTAACGATACGAGCCACCTCATTCAAAGAAGACTTCAAACAGACAGGAGAATTGAGGACTAGTAAACCCCCTCCTCTCAAAACAACGGCCTATGCTACATCATGTCTCCCGAACAAGATAGGTAATGTAGACTATCTGCTTTTTTCCTAATGTACAATATCTCAAATACAAGCCGCCGTAAAAACAAAGCCTTCCAGTGGTATTGAAAAGGGAATACACGTGCAAAGGGATTGGTTGGATTTTTCTGGGTCTGTGGAGGAGAAGGGGACCTGAGTGAGATTTATTACGGCATAATCTAGACTGTAACTGAATTACGCCATTCCCCATAGGCAGGCAGGCCGCAGGTTCCTTGCTGGCTGTGGCGGGGAGGCCGAGCGATAAGGCACCTCACCCTCTCAACCTCTCGGCTGTGCCAGAAAAGTACTGATAAGGACGGATAAGAAAGAAAAAAAATTTCAGCTCGCAGCGCGCTGCCACAAAAAATTGGCAGTGGTTGTAAGCTAAGGTAGCGTCCGCGCCCAACGCCACCTGCAAGTACCTGCCTACCTCTTTTTTTTCCCCATTTGAAACGGCTACACAGTAATCATCCTCCCACACCCACACGTCGTCGGGCCTCGTTGGTTTTTTCCTTTCTTCCTTTTTTTGTCCTTCTCCAAGCCAGCGTCGCTCAAACAATCGAGGCCTTGTTTAATCCGACGACGACGCTTCCCACAATGCCTCATCCCGTTACGCCGCCGTCGGCTCAACCGACGATGGTTTCAACTGACGCCCCGCCCCCACCAACCCAGGAGACTGTCAACGACCTGCTCAACACCATATTCACCGCAAAGACCTCGGCCGCCTCCATCGACGCCTGCTATGGCCTCTGCGAAATCCTCCTGACCTCCGTTGGTTGTGTTGGACTTGAGCACTATGGCGTCCTCAAGGAGATCAAGAAGGCCGCTGCCGACAAGAAGTCGGGTCTCCGCCGGGAGTCGAGCCAAAATCTCCTCGGCGCTATCTTTGAGCGCTTCATCACCCGCCAGCCTTTCAGCGAAGTCATCCTGCTGCTCAAGGATGGCGGTATGGTCGCTTGTGCGCTAGATGCCCTCGCTGACAAGGGCGCTGTCGTTCGCGATGCCGCTCAGTACGGCTTGGACGCTCTCTTTACCAACCTTAGCCCCGAGGCTTACGTCGTGGGTCTACTCCCTGCCTTGACCGAATACCTGTCCAAGAAGACCGGCAAGTGGCAGGGTACTGTCGGTGCCTACAAGATGTTGCAGAAAATGGCTGTCAAAGCCCAACTCGCTGTTGGTGCTACCAAGGAGGAAGCCGCTGAAAAGGATGTCCTGCGTGAAGCCATGGGTGCTAAGCTTGCAGGTCTCATTCCCATCGTCGAAGGTGGCATGCACGACCTGAAGTCTGAGGTCGAGAAGCAGGCTGTGCAAACCATGACAGCACTCACCACCCTGCTATCTAACGACGATGTCGCTCCTCGAATTCCTCTCCTCATCGACACAATGCAGCATCCCTCTACACAAACTCTCCAAAAGGCCATTCATGCTCTATCCCAGACCACCTTCGTCGCTATTGTCACTTCGCCCGTTCTAGCCCTCCTGACGCCCTTCCTCGAGCGATCACTCAACACACCTACTACCGCTCAGGAGGTTCTGCGCCAGACCGTTGTCATCGTTGAGAACTTAACTAAGCTTGTCCATGACCCTATCGAGGCTCGAACTTTCCTCCCCAAGCTGACTCCCGGTGTGAAGGCTGTTGTCGATCGAGCTTCGCTTCCAGAAGTTCGAGAGATTGCTGAGCGGGCCTTGGCTACTATGCAAAAAGCTATGGGCGACGACAAGGACGTCATTGCTCGTACCTCTGCAGACGACGTCGCCAAGCACCTTGATGAACAGATTAAGTTGCATGGTGGGTTTGCTGCTGGACCCCTCGACTTCTACAAGCTGGCTCGCCCCTATATTTGCGAAATGGTTGCTACTGATGTCAACTACCGCTTTGTTGATCGCATTTCCGCCCGCATTGCCCCTTACATCTACGGACTGTTGCAGGATGCTGAGGCTCCCCAGAAGGTTGCCGACGCTGTTCAGAAGTTCTATGTTGATGAGGACCACAGAAAGTACGGAGAGCCCGAGAAGGATGATGATGGTGAAGTTGAGATTGTCAACGCTGATTTCTCTTTGGCCTATGGTGGCATGCTCCTGCTTTCTCACACCAACTTGCGACTTCTCAAGGGTCACCGATACGGCCTTTGCGGTCGTAACGGTGCTGGAAAGTCCACTCTCATGCGAAGCATTGCTAATGGCAAGCTTGAGGGCTTTCCTCCCCAAGATGTTCTCCGAACCTGCTACGTCGAGCATAACCAGGGTGAGGATGCTGACATCAGTATTCTCGAGTTCGTTGCCAAGGATCCTGAAATCGCCACTCAAGGCATTGAGCGTATCTCTGAAGTCTTGACTGAATTCGGCTTCACCCCTGGTCCTGAGGGACGACAGGCCCAGAAGGTTGGCTCTTTGTCTGGTGGTTGGAAGATGAAGCTGGCTTTGGCCCGCGCTATGCTTCAGCGTGCTGACGTTCTTCTCCTGGACGAACCTACTAACCATCTTGATGTGACCAACATTGCCTGGCTCGAGAACTATCTCAAGAGCCACCCCGATATCACCAGTTTGATCGTTTCTCACGACTCTGGTTTCTTGGACAATGTCACCACCGACATTTACCATTACGAGCCGAACAAGAAGCTGGCATGCTACAAGGGCAACCTGGCCGCCTTTGTCAAGGTTCGACCCGAGGCCAAGAGCTACTACACTCTGTCCGCCTCCACTGTCCAGTTCAAGTTCCCCCCTCCGGGTATTTTGACTGGTGTCAAGTCGCAGACTCGAGCCATCATTCGCATGAGTAACGTGTCATTCTCTTACCCCAACGCTCCCAAGCCGTCTCTTTCGGATGTCTCTTGCCAGCTCTCCTTATCGTCCCGTGTTGCCATTATTGGCCCCAACGGTGCTGGAAAGTCGACTCTGATTAAGTTGCTTACCGGTGAGACTGTTCCCTCTACAGGAAGAGTAGAGAAGCACCCCAATCTCCGTATTGGTTACATCAAACAGCACGCTCTGGAGCACGTTGAGATGCACTTGGAGAAGACCCCCAACCAATATCTCCAGTGGCGATATGCCCACGGCGATGACCGAGAAGTTCACATGAAGCAGACTCGTATCTTGTCAGACGAAGAGCGCGCTCAGATGGAGAAGTTTATCGACTTGAAGGATGGCAAGTCCCCTCGTCAGCTTGAGTCCCTTGTTGGTCGCCAGAAGTACAAGAAATCCTTCCAATATGAGGTGTAAGTTTTTTGCTCTTTTCTTTTCAATCATTGACTTTGAACTAACGTGGTGTAGTAAATGGCGTGGTTTGATGCCCAAGCATAACACCATGATTTCCCGTGAGACTCTTACCGAGCTCGGCTTCGGCAAGCTCATTCAAGAATTTGATGACCACGAGGCCTCGCGAGAGGGCCTGGGCTACCGTGAGCTTCAGCCCTCCGTCATCTCCAAGCACTTTGAGGATCTTGGTCTTGACCCTGAAATCGCCAATCACAATGAAATTGGATCCCTTTCTGGTGGCCAGAAGGTCAAGGTTGTCATTGCCGGTGCCATGTGGAACAACCCACATCTTCTGGTGCTTGACGAGCCGACTAACTTCTTGGATCGAGACTCCCTTGGTGGTCTCGCCGTCGCTATCCGTGACTTCAAGGGTGGTGTGATTCTCATTTCCCACAATGAAGAGTTTGTTGGTGCTCTGTGCTCAGAGCAGTGGCACGTCCGCGACGGTCGCGTCGCTCTGCGAGGCACCGCCGCTGTCAGCCTCGACCGCTTCGAGGACAGCCGTCCTGCTAGCGGTGTCACCAGCACCGCTGTCAGTACTGCCGCCAACACCGCGGCTAACTCGGTCGTCAGTAGCGCCGTTAACTCGGGCGTCGAAGATAACTCCGATATGAAGTTTAAGGCCAAGAAGAAGCGCAAGATGACCAAGAAGGAGCTCAAGGAACGCGAGGTCCGTCGCCGTCTGCGTCACATTGAGTGGCTCAGCAGCCCGAAGGGAACTCCTCACCCTCCGGACACCGATGACGAGGACAACTAAACGTACATTCAAAAGTGATTTCCTGTCTCCTTCTTTTTCTTTTTCTTTTCTTTTACTTCGACAATGTTGAGAGAAGTATATGATCTTTTTTGGGGTAGATTGCTTTCATGGGTTGGCCAATTGAAGTGTCCAGATGCACTTTTTTCTTGCGTATTAGACGACGCGTCCACGACTCTGCACAAATGATTTTCGGTTTGTCAACTTGTTGGAGAAAAATAGACAGACCAGGGTTTGGTTTCGAAGAGTCTTGGTAGTGATGATCATATTGTACCAGACCAGATTAGACTGACACGGGCTTGAAGGACTCGTATAGAGGCGTTTCTTGGTATAGATAAATTAGAATGAAAACTATTCTTGAATTGGGTTCGCGAAAACAACTTCGTACTGATTATGGTTCGATAATATGGCTGCACTGTTGTTGACTGTACGAAGCGGACGAACGCAAGACGTTAGTTGAAGCATTGACGACGAGTCAGGTTGCTTGAGGTGCCATTTGCGGTTTGCCGTATGCAACCTGACGGCATCAAGGTACCTACCTCCCTCCTTGCCTGCCTGCCTACCTATCTTACCTGACTTGGGCAACATAGGCTACCTGATCCGGGCCGCGCCTCCCGTGCACTTGCTTAGTTCCTTCCCGTTTGAGTCGTCAACGAATGATGGTCTGTGCTTTTGGTCCAAGAAGGGAAGGCTTCCTGGGGCTGAAGCATGCAAGTGAGACAACTCCCACTGTCACCACGAACATGTACTCTACCCGATGTATGTGAATGTGCCTAAGGTCTCAACCGTAAATGCAGCTTCATCTTCAACGCAGGTTCTATCAGAATTAAAACGGGTACGATCCGGAAGACCTAATATTGCAGGCCCTCGAAGTATTCGTGCCCTGATACTCACGAAAAAACGACCTACGCGCAATGATTTTGAAGTTTTGACCTCCTCTACAAAACGGATGAACACGTCATTCACCCATTGGTTTGGCGAGTCTCGATCAAAAAGCCCCCGGCCTGTATCAGTGCCGACTTTGAAGTCGATTCAAGAGGCCGGCAAGCCTGGCTAGGTATGCACCCCGATACGGTAATTCTCCAACTCACTCGGTCCTCTACTCATCTTAACGCTAATGCTGTCAGCTATATCTGACTAGTATGTCCGGCCGTAGATATGTCAAATTGCTGCCTTCTGCATTGTGGAACTTGGGGCTCAGTATTAGTCAATCGCGAAAGCAGATCGGATACTGCTATCGATGAGGGCTAAAGGCAATTAAGCATTCGTACTCAACTTTGAAGCGAATCTGGCATAGCTGACCTCATCTTTTTATCACAAGCGGAGAGAGAAAACGGTCAAAATTAAACACCATCAGACTTAGCTAGTCTTAGCGGAAGGGCCACTACAAAAAATACAAGGCCAAAGCTTCTAAGATTTACACATCGCTAGAAGATAGATGTGTAGTGCCAGATCGCGGCGTGCGGCTCATGGTCCCATCTGGATCTGAATCCCAGAACCCCGGTCACAGCACTGCTAGTAACTCGACTAGCAGGGTTCAGGGTTCGTTATTTAGAGCCTCCGCCGATCCCTCCATACTTCTTATGAGTTCCTAATGAGGATGAGGCTGAATGTCTTTGTGCAGCCCCTTGGAACAGCAGGCGGCACCCAGAGACTCGTCTGCGCTCACTCAATAGGCATCGCCTCTAGGGTTCGCCAGCAGTAGCTGAAGCTCTTGTAGGCAGGTTACTTTCTATCTTGAAAACAAAGAAGGACATCTCTGCTTTCCGACCTTTAGGTTGAGACACACAATGGGTCACCCGGCGTTAAAATCCCATAACTCCGATCTCACGGCCATTCAGGTCAAGAACTCGTATGCGAAGAGCAGTCCTTACCTTACCAGAAGGGCGGTTTTGTTTCGGTGGGATTATTTCAAAGTAATTCGTCCAACTGTTGTCTGGCGGTATGCCTCGGATTGTCCTGAGTTTATTTACATTGGGCATTACTCGTCATGGGTCACCTGACTCCTTTCTATCAATAGGACTGGCTTCAAGCTTGTCCTTGCCTGCTGCTTATATGGGAATATTCCGTCAGTTGTTCATTGCAATGGTTATCTTTCCCATTTCAAGTAGCTCTGCAACAGCGGGCGTCTCCATCATAGCTGCATCAACTCCACGATTCATACCCTTAAAACACTAGTTAGTGCCAATATATTCACTACGGGTCACAGAAACATAAATAAAAGAGAAAATTTTCATCTCACGTCTTCTACATATCAAGCAATTTGGTACATCATTTCTAACTGACACCTCAAGCACTGTCCCCTTTGTGTTGAGGCTATTGTGGCTTCCGCCAAGTTGCTGCAAGCCTGTTGACTACTATATACAGGATGCAGCGGCACAAAATCTCGATAACTTGCTTACGGCTACCGTGAAGCTTTTGTGTGAGTGATTATTTGTCGGATATGAAGGAGAAAAGGTGAGCGATCTCTCCCCATGCGGGATGCACTTCGAATCATCATTAACGGGATTCATTGACTGAGAAGTTAAAAACTGCTAATAGCATATGACCCCTAATCAAATATATCTTGAAGCAAGATGTATGTTTGTATCGAAATATGTACATCATCGAGCCATAACAGCTCTAATTGCAAAAGAAGACTGGGGTTGCTGGGTCCCATGTCCGGCGTTCTGGATGGGTTAACTCGTCATCCTTGTCGACAGCGACAAGTCAATTTTATAAGTTGGGAAGATTGACAACGTGTAAGGGTTAATTTTAGTCTCATCCTATCTCAGCCTGCCAGTTGGGCTGTCATTGAGTCTAGGTCCATTTATCCTGTAGGTGGTATGTTCGAGGCAGCACATGGTACCGATGGTCAAGGCTGTCTCCGCATCATCCTCTCCGCGTACTGATATGGGTGCTCTGGAGATTTTTGCAGCTCATCACATGTTTTGCAAACCACAAAATCCCAGAAAGCAATAGTAGTACGTATTCTAAGACACATACAACCACCGTGGACGCTTTTGGCAAACCATCATTCTACGCCTGTCAACCTAGTTGCAGCATGTTCGAACACTCGGCTTAGCTGCAGAAGTCGGATTTTCCCCCCGGACAACGCCATTATGCACCCCGTATTCAGTGTTCTCAACTCGGAAACATGGATCTACATCGCTTACATCAAACCCAGGTCTCAATCAGCCGTCTTTTTCTTGAGCTAGCTGGGAGGGAATCCTTACCACGTACACAGGCATGTATCCCACAACTAGCGAAAACTAGGGGCTACAAGTGGTCATCCCAGATATCGTCATTGCGTTGATATAGTTGCGGGATTTCAGATATAGCTATGGAATTCTAGTGCTGCTCTCGTCCCGTGGGATCTAACCCAGGACTCAAAGGTGCGCCGAAATAAGGAACTTGTGATGTCCAATGACGATACCGTTCGCTTCCACCGTCGATACGATATATAATACTTTAGTGTCTGAAGTAAGATGACCAACACAACAAGCAACTTCATCCATCGACCCGTTTTCTTTAAGATGGTTCATATACCTCTGCCTCTGTCCCTGGGGCCTTGACGAGTAACTTTGAGAGCCGATAAGCAGCGTTGAAAATGGGACGGGCAGGATGGGCTACGTGGCGATCTCTGGCTCAACCAACCCTCATGCACGATACGATACTCGACTGACCCCGTAAGCCACTTTCAAGCCTGCTCTCCATTCAGGCTTGGTGACTGGTCAGCATGGAACCATGATAAGGTCACCCAATCCTCTTCATACTACGGTGATTCCGGGCACTTCGGAGAGCATGGCGACCCACACATGACTGCTGAGACCGCAGCATCAAGCCAGATGAAGAAGCCATAGCCTACCCGCCGGAAACGAGGGATGAATGTGCGATCAAACGAACGACCGTCAAAGCGCAATAAGCACCGGCAGGCAACATGACTGGGCTATTTACGTTACCCCATATTTTTTGGGTCCAGGATGAGGGGAGGATGCTGCTCGATGAATGAGGCTACGAGAAACCCCCCCCCTCGCTCTCCCGGAGGTGTGGGCCACAGAGCTTGGGTATTCATGCGACGTGAGCGGGAAGAGGGACCCATGGTTTGTGGGGGGTAGGGGGAGGTGGTAGGGGGGGAGGGATATTCCACAGGGAGCTTGAAAGGGCTCGCAGGAGACGAGGTCAAGGCGCTTGGTAAGATTGAAAATTGCATGGGGGACTTGGCGAGCAAGTTGTTTCATACAGGAGGTCCGACCATTTGGGGTAAGCTTTTTGGATGTAACGACGGGATAGGGATTCAAGCACAATGGCATCATCGGCTGCAACTTGGGCTTATTATTACGTAGATGGCACTGTTTGGTTTCTCAATAGTGGCTTACAAGCGAGTGGCTGTTCCCATGCTGTTGGTCTGTTGGCTATGGTCTCGGTCTCGGTCATGGTCATGATAGTGACGCTTCAGGGGGATTGGGGGCAATTCCTTCGCGCAGGGCTGATTAAGTGAATTGATATTCAATTATTCTTTGTAATGATGTGCTTCTAACCTATTTAGAAGCAATGTAAAAACCAGCTAGCTTAGTCAATCAACGAATTTCCTAAGCTTATTCGAACGAAGTGGCCAAACTTATTTGAGAAACTTCACACTCATAGTAATGGGACAGAGAGCCAGATAGATTCATATATGCATGTATTACCTACTTATTAGACTCTTCCAACAGCCAAAGGAAAACAAAATGGATTCGAAAAACAATAATGCAGATTATATGACCATGTATCAAACAAATCAAAACGAAAAAAAACCCCGTCAAAATGCGAAAAAAAGCTGAGCTGAAGTGAAAGTAATGAAGAGAGAGAAGAAGGGGAGGAAAGTAGACAATGCAAAAAAGAAAAAGAGTCAGAGTAAAAAGCAAACATAATTATCAACCTGCCCCCAATGCCCCCAATATCTCATATATGCAACACTCGACCTGTCGATTTCCTTCCTCCCACAACCCGATCAACGAAAAAAGCTTCCCTTCCCCCCGTTTCCCGGAGAATGTCTCCGTGACTGCAGGGCCTGCAGGGCCTCTTACATACGTACATACGTCACATACATACATACATATCCCTGACGTTCATGCGCCAACTCTTATACTCCTCCATTGCGGTAACTGTCAAGGGTCATCTTCAGTCGGGAGCAACAACGGCAAGTATTATACGTGACAGGGTCTATCCCTAGCCGCGTTTCCTCCCTTTCTCTCCTCCCTCCCCTGGTTGTGTGTTCTCCCCCCACCTTTGCTTGGCCATGTTGGTCCCATCTCCAACACGACCCAGTGTGTCGTCACGGGCTCCCCACAACACCGGTACTCATGCACCCTCGCCTCCCGAGACCCCCTCCCCTTCACCCAGGGGACTGGTCCCTCGAGTATGGGTTATTTTAGAAGGCCCCCTGTTTCTTGGTGCCCCGGGAGAGTGGTTGATGATGCAAAGAAGACGACTTAGAAGACCGTGGGCGTAATCAAAGTCTGCGGAGGAGATGGCGGCGGATCGGGCTGAGGAGGAGGGACTCGTGGTCCCCCTGGAGGGGTTGGTGGAGGGTCTGGCTCGCAAGGCCCAATGATAGGACTAGGAAAGAGTGGTGTAGTCTGGTAGATCATTGCTGGTGAATGCAGTATGAGGAGGAAGGGGAAGGTTGAAGAGGGGACTGCGAAGAGGGTACAGATAGATAGGTATAAATAAGGCGAAGACGCAATAGTTGAGGAGCTCTAATGTGTCGACCATACACGTGTTGAGTGTGATACGTGATGGAACAGGAGACAAAGAGTGGGAGTTGGTGGGTGGGCAAGTGAGTATGAGAAACAATCCGGATGACTTTGAGAGGCAGACTTTCCTCTTCCCCAGACTCCGCGGGCGCTTGAAGTTATATCCAACTTCTCGTCTGCCAATTCAACCCCTCCCCGGCCCGGGGAGGGGAGGGGCAGCATCGTAAAAGCTGCGCCCTGGAGTGCTGACTCTGCTGCTTCACATTCCAAATGAGGCTCCCATATCGCCATCCGCCATCATGGCGCGACGGCGACAAGGGATATTGATGATTCCTCTTGGAGTTATCATGAGGTATCCCAGCAAAATTCCCCGTCTGCCTTCCGACTAACAAAAATAAAAATAAAAAAAATAACTGCGGTCAGCCGTGCATTCGCCAATAAAACGGCACATGGCAACCAGCACCCAACACGACGCTGGACCCCTTCTCCTCTCGTACTGTTAGTATCTCACGGCACAGATCCCGCACCTAGCCTCGCTTGCTTCCCGGATCCACGGAAGCTTTGAAGTCTGGGAGGATGTCCTGTTTGTCTTCATATTCCCGAGGGCATGGTTCGAAATCAGACCCCAAGAAGATATATACGTACGCCACACCCCTTACCCCCTGGGGTGGCCTGGACGAGCAAAGAACAAAGGGTAGCCCTCTCTTTCCAAAGCACGATCCGTCCCGGGTGCTTGGGCTGCCACACAGGATGAGCTCTGGCGCACCACCTGACGGGTTTTGAGGCTCAAGGTATTGTATCCATCTTGCCAGGAGACACTATCGTAGGATGGTGTATACTCATGCCCACTTCGAGCCAGCATATGAACCTGAGGGCTTCATCTAGCGAAAGTTCGCTCTTTTCCTCATGGAGGAATGCACAAACGCTTGTGTAATAGCACTCTACGATATATCCAGCACAGCATGTATGTACTTCGTAAATAAGCCGTGGGCCCGGCGGGAGAGAGAGGGGGGGAGTGACGTGCGTTTATCCGCAAATGTGCCAAGAAATCTCCTGCTCCGAGCCTCCCATCTGCTCACAGAGTCTTGGTCACTCTTTGATGGTGCGGTTCGCAGCCGGTTTACTCTTCTCTTCTCTCACCTGGGTCTCAGTGGGGCCATTCTATGTGCACAACATGAGGCAGAACATCGTGACCCGTAACCAATCCCATCAATAGTACGTCCATAACGCCTTGAAGACCCGGCGATTTCCTACGTTGACACATCCTAGCAACAGCATGAAGACAAAGATGGGGGGATTCACCCATGTTGGCTCCCTACAAGACCCAGACACTACTGTAGTTGAGCACACTTTTGAGCGGATATACGCCACTCGCCTGCCTCGGTCGTGTCATGCAGCACACCGGAATCGGAATCACGGGGAAGCGGTTTCGAGAGCCGGGGAAAAATGGACCGAGTTTGGCACTTTTCGAGCCTTCACTCTCGACTTACCATCCTAGAATCCTTGGGGATTTGTGTGCGTGTGTGTGTGTGGATGGATGGGGAACAGGGGAGCAAAGGAGCACTGAACAAGCATGAAGCCCTGACAAACACCTGTCAGAGTGTCTTCCTCACGCATCTCATAATTGGTACTTGCCATTGGGTACCGCTCAGATGGATCACATGCCTGAACGATGCAGTAGCCTGCTTCTCCTAACCAAGCTTGCGGATCAAAGCTCAGCCAATGCAGGGCTGCCCTTGAGCCTGCGACGTGATTATTTATGACGAATAAGTGACTCAATAAGTTCCAGCAACTGGCGACTAGATCCTAAGGTCATGGCCACCTCCAGGTCATCGGCACCCTTGCTGTTGCAGAATTGCGTAAGACACCAGACCCCATATCGTCCTCACCTCAGCCAGCCATGTTCGCATGCGAGCCTGGCCGCAAGCAAAATCTTGGGCGAGTTTTGTTGGCTAAAAAAGGTCCGGCAGCGGGGTGACAATGAAGAGCCGAGCCACCATCCGTGTGGCACCGGTTCCAGGAGGAAAATGGATCCGTTCCAAAAGGTCCGTCGTCCAGTTGAGCCTACGACAACCGCGACCCTATCGGCCGAGTTATATCCAGAAACCTTACCCGCACGGTCCTGCCTTCACCTGCGAAGATAGTTAGCCGCCGGATATTGCCCAGCCCGGATATCGCTCAGCCCTATAAGTCCCGTGCTTGGAAGACGCAGGTGAACTGATTTGATGCGAAGGCAGGCACTAGTTAATACATGTGTTGGGCTGACGCTATGCTGCATAGTCTCATTCCTTTGAGAAAATGTACTCCTGAGTGCTCGAGCGTTTGTGTGTGATTGTGATATAAGCCCTTACGACTTTGTTGCAACCAGGCTGCGTGAGCTGCTTCAGTCTAGACCCGCCAAAACGTACCATATCTCCACACCGCTGCCGCCCTGGCCGCGGGATACAACATGACTGAAAAGTGCTATAGATTCGATCTAGGAAGTCCTAGAACAACCGATATCTGGTTCGACTGTCACGAAGAGAGCTAATGCAGCCTAGCGGCGAAGAGGGGGAAAGTGTCGGGTTCGTCATGCAGCGTGTTGTATTTTGACAATCCACGCGAGATAAGATGGGGGAGAGAGAATTGGAGGTAGGGGATGTAGGAGAAGGCCAAGCACTTGCAAGGGGAGGGTATGGAGGGGGAACAGAATGGGATCGGAGGTGTCCATCTCCATAACGACGTTTCAACGTAAGATTCACACAGGCCAAGAGTGTATTTGAGCAGAAGAATGAGACAACAGTGCGCAGCCGAGTACCTAGCACAAGAGGGAAGGGGTCCGAGCTGGATTCAGGAGTGACCAGGGGGTTCCAGGAATCATTGTTGCGGAGTGTCCGCCTTGGACTCTTTTCATCATGCATCAATCTCCATCTGGAAATGTGTTAGCGAGTCAGAAAGAGGACGGGTCAGCGAACCACACAAACTTGTTCGCGAGCTAAATATATTTTCCTAGGGCCGACGTTTTCTGGGCTACCCATCCCTGTTGTATCCTCTCCGTTGAACGCCATCTTTCAAGAATCCATTGGTAGTACTAAAAGTAGTTGTACCGGGTAACAGTAATAACAGAATCAGTAGTGGTAATATACACGGCGGACATTATTGTCTTCCGACCAAGTCGACACAATTATCCTATCGGTGGCCCCGACCTCGACTGCGAGACTGGCTTCTATTGCCATAGCTCTCGTAACTGCTTCGACTTGCGCTGCGGCGTCTCATGTCGTGATCATCATATCTGCCACCACCCCGACGCCTTGGCCCTGTGGGTGACTTGGACCGTGATCTCGAGGAATAGGAGTCGGCTGAGTGACTGCGGTAACGGCTCCCACCCCCTCGCGACGGCGGGGGCCCGGGTGACCGAGAAGGTGAACGGGATCCTGGGCGATAGACGTCCGACCTAGGACCATATCTGCTCCCCGGTGACATACGACGACGGCCGCCTCCGCTAGCAACGTTCCCGCCGTTGCCTCCAGAACCCATCCCGGGAGGACCCCCACGCGCCCCGGCGAAGGGAACTCTGGGATCAATATTCGCACCACGCCTAGCCATTGGGGGGGCGGGTGAGAGCTTGCGACGAGGAAGCACAATGGATACATTGATAGTCGCGCCATCCACCTGCGCCTCATGCATATGCGCAATCGCCGCCTCGGCGTCGGCCTCATAGTCATATAGGATGTAGGCGGTGCCTCGATTTGTCCCAACTATTGAAAACGAGGGGTCGATTAGTCGAGGTTCAGGGATCAGGGCTTTGCATCATGGATTGAGCCAACTCACAACTTCTATTGATAGGAAGGTCCAGGTCCTTTACTCTTCCGAATTGCCCGAAAATTTCGTAAAGATGCTGTTCATTGATGTTCTTGGATAAACGCTCCACTACAATCTATGGCGGCTCCGGAGTTAACTGATTGCGGCAGCCAAGAAGAGAGCATGGGACGATATACCTTTGTGCTTTTGACAGGCGAGACATCTCGGCTACTATCTCGATTACGATCGCGACCTCTACTCCAGCTGCGGCTGCGGCTTCTGTAGCGACCGTTGCGTCGTGGGGGTGAAGCTGATCGAGCCGGGGATCGCGAGTCGTGACGGCGATGGCGTCCTTCTGGTGATCGAGAGGCATCTGAGCGTGGACTCAGAGAACGTGTTCGTGTGCGAGAACGAGATGGCTGGCGGCCGCGGGCCGGCGATGGCGGTGATGGCGATACCATCGTATTCATCGATGGAGCGTTGGAAGTTAAGCAATGTTGTCGTCGCACGTAGAAAGGAAGCTTCTAGGCAATAGCTATCGTAGCTTTAGACGCGCGGATGCAGCGTTTGATGGGTGATCACGTGCAAGAACAGCTTCCTTCCAAGTCCGGCAATGCAGCGAGGGTTGTGTCGTGCGCAGGCAGGTACGAGTGCAAAGCGAAGAAAAGCATAAGCACGGGCAAGCACAAGCACGGGCAAGCACAAGCACGCATGGGGTTGCACTTCCTCAATCCCCAAGTGCCAGGTTAGCGCCCTCCATGTAAGGCAGTCTAGGGTAAGCCAGCTTCGCGGCACACCCTCCTTCAACTGCTTTTGTTCCAACCAACATTGGAACCGTACGGCTATGACGGTTCCCTGCATTTACTGTATCTACTGGATCCAACACCCCGGTTACAATCCATCTGTTGGTACTTCATACATACCTACAGTAGGAAGTCTCCGAATGCTGCCAGGTTGGCCTGGCTTTTGCCTCCAAAACGCAGGGTTCGTAGCTCGCATCATCATTCAGTAATTCTCACTTCATAAAGCCTAGGCTGTGCACAAGTGCACGTTGGTTGGATCTAAATTGATGGCATGACTCCATCGCCAGCATAATAAGTGAAATATTGACCCGCTATCACGAAGTTGTTGCATATCCCCTTGCTGTGTTCCAACGACACCAACCCTTTCTACGTGGCTGCACTATCTGGGTCTCCAGTCCAGAACAACTCCGAATCCCGTTACAATCCCGAGATTGTTGTCAGATTAAGCTCATGACAAAACTTGCCTAGATTAGAACAAGTGGTGAGAGATTTCGTTGAGCTCAATGCAATTGGTTGGAAGAGAAGGCCCTGATGCAACATCATCAGATCCCGTAAAACGACGGTGTCCCACCTTCAGCTCAGCTCACCCAGCCTTTGGGGACCAAATTCCCACTACCATGGATATCTCTCGTAATCCATCGCCCGATTTCCCCGATCGTCCCGTGAGAGAGTGTGCCCCCTGCTCCCATCGCTGAGACGGATCCTCCATCTGGCCGGGAACCTTGCCTCTTTCAGCTTCACAAGCATGTCAGAACCGATGCTCTGAAAGCCTACCAGATGAGGCCAAGACTGATGAGGATGGCGCGTGCGGGGAGCAGCACAGTGATCTCGAAGGATGCCGCAATGTGTCTAGTGATGCATTTGGTCTCTATTTAGTCTGGGGCTTTTACAGCCGCAAGCCGCCTCCTTGGTCTCAAATCAGAGGCAGATTGGTGTGTCTTGTCATACGATTGACGAACCCTACGAGAGCTGAGTTGGCAGCTGCTTTATTCGGCCTAGGAAGTACAACAATGGTTTCATACTCAGCTTCATCTATCTATATTTCTCGTAACTTGAGCATGTGCCTCCGTGGCAAATGAAGTACCCTCAACCCTGCAGAAACCAGTGCTTTTAGACACCTTGATATAAAATTTACGAATTAAACTCCCATCAGTGGCACTCACTGGCGGATGCTTGCCTCTGGATAATGTCAAATTAAAGAATCAACAGGCGAAGTCGCCAAGGTGATAGTGGTTCAGCATCTATCAGAGTAACTAGGGGTAATGGATCCAAACCGGGATATGCTTATTGCTAAAGCTGAACTCACAAGCTGCCTACTCGAAATAAACTTGGAATCATTTATATGAGCCATGACTCTCATCATAATTGCAAGACAGACAGGTACGGTTCAGTGACCCAATTCCCGGCTCTAGCCGGATATTCCATCCAACGTAAACAACCCTTACTCGACCCCTGAAAGTGCAAAAGACTTACACTTCTCACCTGAGAACCGGCTGTACATATGAAATACGTTGTTCCCCATGCATATGACATAGTAACAAAACTAATAACTGTTTTGACAAACAACGACGACGACTTTATGTACATATAGTAGAACCCGAGCAGCCCAGACCTGGGTAAGGGTCAGGCATAGCTGACAATAATTTCCTAATGAACTCCCTTAGACAACCCAATTCTAGATGCTCCTCGATATTGACGCCCTTTACATATCAGGAATGGCCTCATACTCTGCGTAGCCAAGGGCCAGATTCATATTCTCTGCCAAAATACGTTAGAATGTACACAAAAATTGCTCCAACCCCCTCCCCTGACATTGCGAGGGAGTGGTTGAAATTAAGGAGAACACTTACGAAGACACTGACTCGCGGCTCCTTTCAGGAGGTTGTCGATCGTGCTGTTCACGACTACGCGCTTGCCGCTGCTGTGTACGGCAAAACCACCAACCTCTACACCATGCTTATTCATGATATCCTTCACCATAGGCGCTTCACCAATAACCTTGATCAACTTCTCGCCGGCATATCGGTCCTGGTAGATTTGACGGATATCTCGTGAGGTCATGGTCTTGTTGAGGGGAATGTTGATGGTCAGGTGAATACCACGGAAAAAACTCGAGACATGCGGAATGAAGGCTATTTCCGTGTTCGGTCTGATCATACTCAGCTGCCTAGACACCTCGGATTCGTGTAAATGATCTGTCTGAGAGTACGACATGATGTTATCTCGGAGAAGGTTAAGGTCGTTCTTAGGAGATGGCTTGGTGCCCGCGCCAGAGTAACCAGAAACACCAAAGACGACGGGCTGACCTCCAAGGTGCTCGAGGATAGGAGCAATACCAAGCTGTGCAGCAGTAGCGAAACAGCCAGGATTTGCTATACGAGAAGATTGGGAGATCTTGGAGCGCTTCACAAGCTCAGGGAGACCATAAGTCCACGAGTCAGTGAACCGGTAATCAGCAGAGAGGTCGACGATGACACCTCGAGAGTTGGAGCTCTTCTGGGCCTCGTCAATGGCGTCAACGAAAGGCTTGCAGACGCCGTTGGGCAGAGCCATAACCCAGCAGTCTACTTGACCATCCTTCTCGAGCTTTCCGACATCCTCGGGAGAGAGGTTCTCGTAGATGATCTTACGCTTAGAGTAGCCTTGGAGCTCCGTACCAGCCAGTTCTCGAGATGACACATGCTTGAGATCCAAATAGGGGTGAGCGTTGATAAGGTCGATCAGGGCCTGGCCAGTGTAACCACGGGCACCGATGAGAGCAACACGAGAGGGGACGTTGTTAGAGGCATTCTTCTTACCCAAGGGAGGGTTGGGGTTCGTGGTGGTGGCATAGCCACGTCGTTGCTGGCCGAAATTGTTGATGGGTCGACGGGCAAGGGTAGAGTAGGTTCGGCCCTGGGAAGCATTGAGGGCCTTGCTAGTAGTCTGAGCGGCGCTTCGAAGGCGGGCCTCGAGGCTGGAGTCACCGAGCATGGCTCGGCCATGGGCAACAAAGTGTTCGTAAGCGGGGAGCAGGGCATCAGAGCGGAGATCGCAGCCGTAGTAGAATAGAACGTTGCCATTCTTGTTGAAGCTTCCGTCAGCCTTCTCGAAGAACCAAGTAAGGTTCTCGTCCTCCTCGCTGACAGTCCAAACAAGACTGGGATGGTCCTTCTTGATGGCAGCAAAGACGTTCTCGGCAATGTTGCTCAACCAACCGGACTTGGTGATGCTCAAGGTAGCCAGAGTAGCCACTGACCGATCTGCATCAGCAGGAAGGACAACAGCTAGGCACTGAAGGGCGTCGTCATAGTAGGCATTAAAAGGCTTGCCATTGAGGAAATCAATGAAGCGGTCAACGGTAGCCTCAGCATCCATACCCTCACGATCTCGGATAAGAGCAGTCTTAACCTTCTCAAGATCTTCGAACTCGCTAATTGAAGCGACCTTTTGGACCTTATCGCCGCGGCGAATCAAGGTGCCGGCACCGGAATCGGTGAACAGCTCCTTCTGCAGATCACTGGGGTGAATGATGGCGACGGAGGAGGTTCGAGGAAGGGTATCAAGGAGCTCCTTGATCTCCTTAATCTTGAGACGAGTACCATATCGGCACCATGGCTGGGACATGAGGTTGTCAAACTCGGCATCGAGGTTGATCTGGGAGATCTTCTCGCCATCGCCGTCGAACAGTCCACCCTTCTCGGAAAGGTAGACGACCTTCAGGGGCTCGAGTGCACGTGCCAACTCGGCAGCAGCAACATCGGCGTTGACGTTAAGCAAGCGGCCGTCCTCAGACTCGGCCATTGAAGTCAGGATGGGGATGTATCCGGCATCAATGGAGTTCTCGATGGCCTCCTTGTTGACCTTTGTAATCTTTCCGACATACTGCCACTTGTCCTTGTCGAGGTAGTCGGCCATGAAGGCACCGCTGATGGAGCGGGTAGCTACGCCAAGTTCATCGAGGCGGTCGATGAGCTTCAGGTTCTCCTCGAGGAAGAGCTTGCGGGCAACACCGAGCGTCTTGGCATCAGTAACTCGGATGCCCTCCTCGAATTGAGGCTCAACACCAGCCTCCTCGAGAAGACGGTTGAGCTGAGGGCCGGCACCGTGGACGATGACGGGGTAGAGACCAAGCTCGTTAAGGAAGAGCAAGCTGCGGCAAAGTTCGTCGAGGTACTCGGTGAGAATAGCACCGCCGACCTTGATGACGGCGAACTTCTTAGACGAGACGGAGGTGAAGAGTTTAAGGTACTGCTGGCCCTCACGCTTGCTGCCGATGCTGCTGACAGCCTGTGCAACAATCTCACGGGTTCTGTCTCGGGCGGGGGGCGCGGAGAGGGCTCGGGTGGTGGAGAGGGCGCGGTCAAGGTTGAAGGTCTGGCATCGGGCCTGGATCGGCACAGCACCAGCTCGAACAACCGAACGGGCGATGGCTCGGGGAACAGCTCGTCGACCGGCCCGGAAGGCCACAGCGGTTGCGGACAGCATCTTCCTTATGGGCTGTGAGACCAATTGGCTCGTGGACGGGCTGGTCGGGTGCGTTGGGAGGACGTCGAAGGGAAGGGAAGATGTTGTGGGATAAGAAATGTGTAAACTGAAGGGTGAGGTCGCGACTCAAGTAAAGGCGTAAACCGTGTGGGGGAGGGGCAGAAAAAAACCGGAACCCCGAGACCGCTCTCAGAGAACTACTCATTGATTGATGGGGCCAGGGCCTGGGCTGAGGAGTCATAATTAGCTATGTACTGCCCTGTCGTCCGCACGATCACCCAGCCGTGATCGGTTTAGTACAGATACCTCGTGATAGACGGTCATTGCTAGCGGTCTTCATGTCCCAAGGCGATGTGCAGCACCTATTGTGATGAACTCGCCTAACAACCAGTCTACAACTGCAGCTTCGAGCCAGCTCTTGTCTCCAATCTCCGTCCTTGGTTGGCCCAGTGGCGAGATTTTACAGTACCAGCGCACACTTCTGTTTTCTTTTTTCTTTCACTTACCCTTTTCTTTCACTTATTTTCTATCCCCCGCTTCCTTCTATTGCTTAGATAGGTTCTTAACAACCCTAGCTAAACTGGCAGGGAGCATCCGACTCGTACCTAGGTTTAAGACAACATCACCGCCCTTTACAAGGACATCCAATCTGCTGCTTGATATCCCTACATGATGGAGTCACGTTGCTTCTCACCTGCACGTCTGAGCCGATGCCGATGTAAATGAAAAATTTTCTGTTTACTATGTAGAGAAGTGGTGGATGCTCGCCGCCTCCTTCACATCAAAGTGGGCATCAAAGTTGCATCCTGGAGTGGAGTGAAGACCTATGGGTAGGCATGCACCTTGTACGTATTATTATGGAGTAGGTACTATGTCATTAGGATTTTTTTTGGACTCCAAAAGCTTCTGATCAAGTGTCCATGGTGTCCTTATTGCTCCCTCAGGCCAGTTTCCGGGCCACGTTGCCTCATAAGTTGTGGTCTATTTGAGCTCTTTTAATAGTGGCCTACTCGCACCAATACTTACCTATCTCTGTTGCGCCGGCAATTACGCTGTCGGCAGTTATTGATGACTCCGAAGAACCAACACCTCTACTCCGTTCACATTGTGATTCTCACCACTTCATTCAGCATCCCGTGTGACCCCCCATCTCACCCCACTGGTCCGGTTATGCTTGATGCCATGCAACCACCGATGTCAAGTTCTGGCCGGACAGTCGACTGGCCCTACCAAGCTAGTTGCGGATCGAGATGGGGCGATGAGGCATTATCAATCAACTGGCATTATCAATCTCTCGCCGCCATGCAGCATCTACATATATATATGGAGCTCGTCAAGCCCCCAAGTCCGCCAAGTCCACCTAGAAATGACGCCAGCACAGGAGACCCATGCCGAAAGGTGCACGGGGTTATAATCCTCTCTCATCGCCTCTTGTTTGATACAAATAACTCGCCTACCTTTGAAGGAGGTACGTAGAGTATATCTGTACCTCTTTCAAGAACCGCTGGAGCACAACAGGTTTCATCTTCACACAAGGTCTTCCTATGTGACACATCCGCTTTAGTTTACTGCTACCAGCCCCGGTACTCTTTTTGTCATCAATCGTTTTGTCACAAGAATAGGTGTACATGGCCATGCCTTCGCCCCGACCCATTCCGCACCTCTAGTGCATATAATAAAACCTGCGCACAAATATCCCGCGGAGCTCAACCAAGCTGCTCCATTGCATGACTTAGGCTAAGAAATACCCAATAAAATAACGTTGTCACTAATCTTGCGAGGGAGATTGATAATGAAAAAAGGTGTGCATCTCAATTAATCGGGGAACGCCTAACCTCAATCATACATGTGGCCCGGCCTGGCATCTCTAGCATGAACACCGAGAGTGCATTGTTGGCGTCTTAACCTCGTGACGGCTCTAAAGAACCGGTGGCCCGCATATCATGACCGGACTCTTCGTGAATAAATTCCACTTGCTCAAAAAAACCAGATTTCCGTTGCGATGACGGCCCGTTGCCAAAAAGAAAGTCCCATTTCTCATCGTCGTAGCTTGTGAGCTTCGATGTCATAAAGTCCCTACGTATCTAATGATGGGGACCAAGGTACCCAAAACGGCGTGAGATATTAATGTCTCGTAGCAACAACTTTTTAACGTTAATCAGTATCAGGACGCCCTCATTATCGACTAGGGGAAACGAGTGAACAGAACATACCTGCTGGGACAATAATGATAACGAGCAGAATGACGATACCAGCAATTAGGCACATTCGCATCTTCATGTCCTTCCACCACATCTGCTTGCGAACTCGGTTGGCTCCACGACGGAAGCCCTGGGCCGAAACGGCCAGGTTGTCGGTTTTGTCCTGAAGGGCATCGAGACGCTCGCCACGCTGAGAAACCTTGTTGATGTTATCTCGCATAACACCAACGGTATCATCAATTTGCTACCAGGAACTTGTTAGCATTGCTTCCACCTAGTTTTCGCACGATACTCGACCAAATGCGAGGGAATTGCGAGACGAAGACGAAGCGACAAAGGGGTTTCGATTGGTCGAAGCTTCCCAGCCATCACCCTCGTTAGAGATGGGAGCCGAGATTGCTGGAAATTGAGCGCTGGGTTGGATGGGGCTGCCACCAAGTAACGAAACAGGAATCCCAACCATCAAATTTTTTGTCGCCAATTCGCATCGAAATTCTGATTGAAATGTGGTCGCCGGTGCTGTCAGATTATGCTCGTATCCAAGCGACCCGCCATAAGCTCAGTAATGACCAGGTGGCAACTCAATCGTTCTTTGTTCGCTCGTCGCTCTCGCAATCCACCCACAATATCGCATCGATCGCGCGGCACTCAAGGCATCAGGAATCGACTTACGGCTTGCAGCGCTTGGGTTCTGTTGTTGCCACCACCCTGTGCAGAGGGCTGGATGTAGGGGTCGTAACGGGGCTCAGGCTCAGGCATTTTGGAAATGGTTTAGTGAATTTAGATGGTTGGGAAGAGGGCGGGTAGGCGCAGAGGCGATGGAGCAAGTAATCAGTGGTATAGGAACAAACGCTGCGTTGTGTTGTCGTCAAAAGGTTTGCGAAAGGGAGATTTTGTGATGACGGAGTCGAGGAGGATGAAGGGGAGAAGTTGATGTGAGACGTTGCGTTAGCACAGGCGAAACAAGCAGGTCAGGGTGGGAAGAACAAAGGTGGGTGGTCTGGGCACCAGGCTGGCAGTGAGGCGCTGCCATGGTTGGGTGCATGACGAGGCACGTTGGCACGGAGGCAGCGGAATGGGGCCCTCCGAGCTTTCCTACTGCTGAGTACCAGCTATAATTAGTGAGCATGGCACTGAAAGTTAGCGCCAGGGTGTGACATGGTTCCATCAGCACAGCAACGAGAATTCCACATTCATATTGGATTCTACTACACATCAAGTACCTATCCTAGCATAAATCCAATACCTGCTGTGACACAGATACTGCTTCAAATTCTCTCGCTATAACTTTCTTTCAGCCAGCTAGTCAGCCAGCCAGCCAACCAGCGACAGCACGGGATCTTTCACATATCCTCAAAGAAAAACCCTTTCACAGGCGAGGCTGGTGACGAGTTTGCCTCAGGTGATGCCTCAGGATCCATGCCATTCACTCAGGTGGCCGGTGGCTAAACTGGTTACGTCGCTTTTGGAGTCTACCAGCCTCCCCCCTAGCCGATTTAGGTTGGTCGGCGAATGGCTGAGCGATTCCTTGCACAATACCTTCGTCTAGACATATCACGTGATACTCATTGAATGGTTGCTTTCGAATTGAGCCACATATCATTATTCATCACAGCTCTGTGGCTCGATTCTGTGGCTTATTGGTACGGTGTAACTTTACGCTGGCACGATGACGATGCTGGTATTTTACCAGTCCATGCCTACGTACAGATGAGTAGGAAGGGAATTGGGATCTTCATGTTGGCATGACAAAGCGAAGCTACGGTACCTACCTAAGTAGGTAGGCACATTCACCATATTAAGGTCCAACTTTCATCACCTTGATTAGTACGTACGTACGTACCTACTCTGTTTGCTGGTTCAACCACCTCAGAGTCACCTGGTCAAAATCGATCAAGCGACCTTTAGACGGGCCTGATCGTGCCAAAGATGCAGCGCCATGAGATTCAACGCCACTATATCCGACAACGATCACGAACGAGTTGCATATTTTTCTAGACCTTTGGGATCAGGAAGACAAGGCTCCACGCCACACGCCCGACGTATCATGAATAGGAAAGAAGTTAGCCATATGGAGAGATATTCCAAAATATATCTACGCAACAATGCCCTAATGGCTTTATTTGCATGGACCTAGTCCGGGCTTAGCCTCCAGGAAGGGCTGCGATAGGTAAGGTAACTATCCATGAGCAGACTGGGTATTAGAGAATGACGGGAGCAATGCTGTAATTCACTCCCCCTCTTTGTGTCACGACGCATGTCTCAGTGCTGCAATCGCACATCATTTTGAACGTGAATGCACATGCAACAGCTATATCCTTCCAGTCCCGAGCAAATTGAACATGGAAATTGTCTGTCAAGACTATTGGTTCTCATGCTGGACCACATTTCGGCAAAGTGGATGATCTGACAAGAATACCCGACATGACGGGGCAAAAAAAGGAGGGGAAATGTCTGCACAAAGCAGGTACAGCTTGTTAGTTTTCCTATCTTCTTGGGGACTATGTTGCGCATTTACTGTTGGGCGAACAAAGAAGCAAAAATGCCGAGGAGGAAGAGAGGGGCGGGTGTGCGCTGTTTTATGACTTGTGATTTGCGAGCTGCACGGCTGGCTCAGAAGATGCCAGGTCCAGAAACCAACTGTCGTGGCATGGCGACTTGAATTTAACTAGTGTCAGGGCCGACCAGTTTAGTCTGAGGCCAGAGACACGTTGATGCACGTACAGAGATCCAATTAGCTGATGGATTTTGTGATACGAGGTCTGAGCAAACAGCTAGCCGTTCCAAAGAGTGGACAGAAAACAACCGTTACCTGAGATTTTCATTATGCTATGATCTGTAGGGAGCATCACGATCGGCAGTGCGAATTTTACGAGACTCCCAGAATGATTGCGGATACAGCCTGGCCTGACTACTTCGTGCAGAAGTCATGCACCAACAATGGCGAGATGTACGGATCAAGTAGGAGGAACGTCACCTTTCAACCGTGAACGGCCACGCAAGTAGCCACCAAAGACGGGCCGCCGCCCAAACCGGACAAGCTTACCATACCCCGCCCATCGTTTTTTTGAAGAAGGGGACTGGGGATGTTTTCGTCTCATGACGTTTGCAAAGCCATTGGCAGAAAGCCGTTGTCTAACGCCTCGAAAAGGAGACGACCCTGATTGTTTTCAGGTTGTTCGATATAATTAGTATGTTGTTGCCTTGCCATGATCTTTTGTCACCGCCTATGGGATTGTGTCTCGCAAGGGAGATTACCGGTCGGCATCCATCTGCTTGGACTGAGCAGACCCAGTCAACCCAGTGTCTGGTAGGGGCCCTCGAGCTAAGTGGATCAAAGCTCCGGGCTCCACGCGACTTGGCGACGGGAAACAGGCGGCTGATGGAAGAAAACCCTGGCAGAAAAAAAAAGCCAGCATGAAGACAGTTGGGCTACGTCACAAGTTAGTTCAGCTGATGAGAAAGGTTGGTGGAATGCCCCAGAAATTGTCGGTTTTCTTCTCTCTTCTCTTCTCAACCCTGCAATTGCCTTACGGTAGGTCTTTGCAGCTGCACTATCGAATGTCGGTCCAGATCACTCATGGCTGGGTTGCTTAAGATCAACTACTACACACGTACGTACGGACGTATGTACGTACATAGCTTTGTGAATACTTCGTGCTCTCTGCAGAGCAATTACCTGAGCTAGCCAGGCTGAAGAACTAGTCGAATATCGGCGGCTGTATCACGTTGAGATACATGAACCACTGCGTTCCCTCAAAATGCTCACTCGCAAACTCGCTCACCTGCGCCGGGTGCTCCCTCATTCTTACTCAGACGGAAGCGCTTCTGTGGTACGGTCGCAAGGCAGGTAAAGGTAGGTACCGGGCTACTTAACGTAGGTCCTTTTTAAGTGCGTTTGTCATGGATGAGCCCCATCAAACGATTAACCAGAGCGAGTTAGCGCTCTCCAACCCAACCCGCACACTGTAAGCTTGACCCATCTGGGACCTTTAAACAGCCTTGTGGCCCCCCAAACCCCGTATATGCGCTGGGCCGCAAGTCAACTTACCATGGAGCCGGCGTTTGCGGATGTCCTCGTATTTTCTTTTCCTTCCATAGGTTCTGTTTCAATTCTGTGACGGAACCGACGGTGTATTGGCTCTGTTTGCATCTGCAGGTGTTGTTTTAATCATACATGTGCTCGTGTTATTTGTCCGCTATTGGTTTTCCGTTTGCATGCGATCTGAACTCACCCCTCACGTCACAATTTCAAAGGTGCTATGGATACCTCTCAGCTGTGCGCAATGTGGCCGAAACTGCGAACCAGAACCTCTTCCACGCACGGAAGAAACTGCGCAAGGTACCTTAGCTTACCTTTAGTATTACTCGTTGTGCGTACCTGTCTGTACCTCTGGCGTTATACATCCGCGAGCGGCAGCCATCGCCAAGCCAAGCCGGAGAACTCAATCAAGAAGTCTACATCGTACAATAAAAACGTAACGCTCAGAACGGGCACGATGAGCCACCAAAGAAGCTCTCAAGGTCCCTTTCGGTCCCCCCTAGTAAACTTCTAGTAAACTGTGACGTGAGGGGCTCGTAAAACCAACCCGGGCTTCCTATCTTTCGGTACTAAATATATTTGTCGCTACTGCATGAAGTACATGGCGTGCTACGTCGAATGTACATGGGTCTCTGGGGAGCTGTGAGACCAAAAGAGAGCTACAAGTTGGCTTATTACCGCTGCTCTTGTTTTTCCTTTTTTCGTCCTTTTTTACTTTTCCTTCTGACCCTGCTTTGATCTGGTGGCAGGGTGGCACGGATAGACGCCATTTGAGCGAAAACGACGAGGACGAGCCCCCATCCATCCCCGATTCCGCCCACTTACAGATTAGGTGCGGATATAGACTTAACTACCAGCTTGCCTGCCAACCTACCTACCTACCTATGCAATCGTACCCCATCTTTTCTCCATCTTATTAGTCTATTACCCATCTTGTACAGCTTGTCCGTCGTCATCTATTTTTGAGCCCTCTTCCCTGAATTGCTTCTTCGTTATCCTCTATTCACTTTCTTCGCTCTATTCTCCAACACCTCACTCAATACCATTGTAACTTCTTATAAACACACTTTACTTACAAGTAGGAGAGCGCGCTACATCTTTAGCACCTTACCTGAGCTATTGTCTCTCTCAACATCAGCTCTTGCCCGGCTCGTCTATCGCTCCGTTCGCCCCGGCTCCCGGTTGTCCCAAGCCAACATTGCCGCTTCTCTCTGCATCCTCGGGTTGTCGCTTACACTTTCTGTCGATTTTTTCTTCTTCTCTATGTCGGCCAAAGCAATTTTCCATTGCTGAGCTCATCACCGCTCAAAACTTGGAATCCATCATGGCTCGACATTGTAAGCCGGCGCCCCGGCGGCTTGGCTTCGGCGGGCTCATTGGAGCCATACTGCTCACATTGACCAACTTCACCACCGCCTACAATCTCGACCCTAATTCGACAGGTGTGTGTTCTGCACTCTTTTCCCGCCTTGCCATGTTTCTCGACCGAACCTAACATCGTATTTTATCAGAATCAATCAAATCAATTGCGAAAGATATGGCCACCGATATGCTGTCCTTTTACAATGGAGACCAACCAGGTGGCACGCCTGGCTTACTTCCTGATCCATACTACTGTATGTACTGCGCAGCCTTTATCAATGTTCTCAAGGCTCTTTTCCAGCTCTTTCGCTTGCTCCTATTTCTAACTATCCCGTGAATTGTTGCTAATTGTTTTTGAAAACAGGGTGGGAGGCTGGCGCAATGATGGGAGCTCTTATCGGTACGTTTCGGAAAAACAGAGGACTTGTAGATCGACGATCTATAGATAGTTATGACTGACCAAGTCTGCAGAATACTGGAAATACACAGGCGACGAGTCCTTTGTCAACCTCACTAAACAAGGCCTTTTATTCCAGGTCGGCGAATACAACGATTACATGCCCAACAACCAAACCCTAACTGAAGGGAATGACGACCAGGGTTTCTGGGGTCTCGCTGTCATGGCCGCCGCTGAATATAACTTCCCCGCCCCCGACCCCGAACAACCACAGTGGCTGGCACTGGCCCAAGCTGTCTTCAATACCCAGGCTGCCCGATGGGATAACCAACACTGTGGTGGTGGCTTGCGGTGGCAGATTTTCACATGGAACACTGGCTATAACTACAAAAACTCGATTTCTCAAGCATGCTTCTTTGCTCTCGGCGCTCGCCTGGCCCTATTCACAGGAAACGAGACCTATGCCGACTGGGCCAACAAAACGTGGGATTGGATGATCGAAATCGAATTTATCAACACGAAAAACTGGGCAGTATACGACGGCGCGCATATCGAGACGGGCTGTACCAACATTGTCCCTTACCAATTCTCGTACAACGTGGGCGGTATGATCCTAGGTGCTGCGGCCATGTATAACTACACCGAAAGCAAAATGTGGAAGGATCGCCTGGATAATTTGCTGGACGGCGTCAAGGTATTCTTCACTGGACCTAAGCATAACATCATGACCGAAGTTGCTTGCGAACCCGTGCATCTGTGCAATCTTGACCAACAGTCCTTCAAGGCCTATCTGAGTCGATGGCTAGCCGTTACGACCCAGTGGGCTCCTCACACATACGATATGCTCATCCCGCTACTACAAGCGTCCGCTGTTGCTGCTGCGAAGCAATGCGTAGGTGGTGACAATAAGCGCATGTGCGGACTGGTTTGGAACAACGGCACGTACGACGGGACAACCGGCGTGGGACAGCAAATGGCTGCTATGGAGGTTGCACTCTCTTGTATGGTCAAGGACCGGTCTGCTCCACTGACGTCGCACAATGGAGGAACGAGTAAGGGTAATCCTGATGGTGGTTCCGATGATATTGGTCGAACACAACCGAAATCAAATCTGAAACCAATCACTGCGGGTGACAAGGTGGGAGCTGCCATCCTTACTATTCTCGTCATCGGCATATTTGTTTCCAGTCTGGTCTGGATCTTTATCGACGAAATGTCAGACAAGAGCGCAGTCAACCAATTCCGAGATTTCTCGAAGGAAGCCACGGCGGCAGCAATGGCCCTCGCGGGAGGCGGAGCCGTTGCCGCAATTCTGCATCACAAGAAAGGGTCAAATTTGGAAAACGAAAAGGCAGTGGCTGTGGTTCATTCAAGTAGTGGCAGCTCTCGTGACAGTGCAGAAAAAGAAATTTCGGTGCTCCAACCTGTCTTGATTTCAAGCGTCCGGAATCAGGAACCGAACCCTGCCCGTCGAGTATCGAGCATGCCAATCGGGTGGCCTCATAATCACCATATTTCTATGAGAAAAAGCGCTACGTTTGATCCAGACGTTATCGAACCGGATTCTCATCGACAATCTCGGGCTGATCTCGCAAGAGACCAGAAAATCTTGAATACTTCCGCGGCAGACCCAACGGTTACGCCAAGCCAGGCTCCTGAACATATCCCTACAGTTGGAGAGCTGGACGGCGCAGCAGATACGCTCGGAGGCTCTCCAGAATCAAGCCTCTCTGATAAAGCGGGCAAATCAGTTGAGAAATAAACATCTCGAGTCTTGGCTCAAAATATATGGAAGAACATACACAAAACTACCCAGGGAAAAGAGCCGACTTGAAAGAGTTGACCCTAGTCACAGCAAGACTAGGTCATCACTTAACGATTATGCATTTATAAGGCAACGGATAAAGTATTTTTAACCAGGAAAACACCCTGGTATACAGCTGGAAACTCACGAAAGGAAAGGGGGTAACTCAATGATTGGGGGGAAATATACAGGCGTTGGTATTGGATTCGTATTGCTTGGGCGTTGAGAATGGAGAGGGGCGTCTTGGGTTTTTGGGGTTTGTCTTCAACTGGATGATCGTTTGGTGCAGCCTTTGGCCTACTCGACTGTATCAATCAGCCTGACTGGGTTGCTTCTGAGAGGCTAACATCTAGTCACTATGATTGAAGGTTGTCAGGGTGCAGTGTATAGTGAACGGCATTCATATTATATATTTGGAAGTCAATGGAAGATATCCTTTTTGAGAACCAAACATATATTCCATTCGTAAACGCGTCCGTGGGGTTCCAGACATGTTTTTTTGTATGGTGACCTAGAGTGTATGCTGATATGAAGGCCCGATATCGATCGTGATGGCTCAGCCAGCATGCATGCACAATGTTGGCCAATGAAGTTCAGACCGAGTTGTGTCGGAAACTTCATCCCTCAGCCAGTTATATTTTATCGCTATATGCATTGACCTTAAGTAGTATTGTTGGACCCAAATAAAATTCTTTGATCGTTGACGAACTAGACAAAATACTAATATCATTAAGGTAACTGTTAGGTTTGCTCCTCATATGATGGAATACTGTATGAAGTTGAACAAAGCTCTGATATATTCTTAATTTGACCCAAGTTGGTCCGAGGGGATATCTTAGAAATAAAAACTGCCCATAGGACGAGAGGTATTAGAGGCATCGTTACCAATAGAAGTCATCATCGTCTTGATCGCAGCCCGAAAACGCTGCACCTCTGATCGAATGCGATGGTTCGTACTAAACATATCCATATTCCGCTAGGATTACTATGTATCATAAGATCTGGTCGATTTGCAGGAACATATACCACTGGGTTTCAACCTTATGTGTACTTTGGAATGTCGATATACTTGGCAAGTCAAACTGCTGAGCGTCTGAGGCTCTTTCAAATGTCATTATAACCATACTCGCACTGCACGAACCTCTTCGAATAGGCTGGTGATGTGGAGACACCGATATAGGCAAACTTCCCTTCGTGCATTCAAAGGGGATTTCCGCTGGCGTGCGGTGGTAAGATTCAGGCTCCTGGAATCACACTGACCTAGTAGATCATCTGTGACATTAAACGTACGCAATCACCTAGAGCTACAGTGAGAGCAAATGTGAAATAGCTGGTTCAATGAAGCTCCATCATGTACTGGGGTCGTCTGGACTTCGATTGTATCTCAAACTCGTGAACACCCATGCTCATTTGCCGCGCTTGAGTACGTCGTCCCGCATAGTGGGGCTATTCCTAAAACGGCCAATTCGGGTCAGCCTCAACCAGTAACAATGGTTGGGACAGCTCTTAGATTGCTTTACCATTGGCTGCATGTGATTACCTAATGTCACTTCAGTGGGCTTGGGTAATATGGAGATAGATACGCTCCACTTGCCTTAGCACACCTAAAGGGATGCACAGGTCTTTCTCCATTGGTCAACCAACTCTCAAGGCCCTGCTGTCAGCCTTCAAGCCACCAGGCGCTTTAACGCTTTTTCGTTTTCTATAAGGCGATCAAATATTCTGGCCATAATATTCCTATCTATTCAACTATCATATTTTGGCAGTTTCTACCCCCGTAACGTTACCAATTGGACCGTTGAGCTTATTTTTTTGTCGCTTTTCTCACACTGTTGCACAGTGCTTCGCCGAGGATACAGTTCAATAATCTTCCACAGCTGTTCGAGCTATGTCACTATCTACCGAGGCTATCATTGCAATTGTGGGCGTAATTGTTACCATCCCCCCGACGATCGCTCTCATATGGACTCGTTGTTGCCGGCGACGCAGACGGGTACTGAATTCCGGTAAGCTTATAGGTTGACCGCATCACGTACTGTGTGCTCACAGCCATCATTCATTCAGTTGCCCGCCAGCCGCCTCGCTCAGAACATGGCGCCTCGTACTTTTTAATTGGCCCGGTCTTTGTGCCAGAATCTGCATGGCCTATGTCCCGCTATGGAATAAATGTAGAATCAGGTACGGAAGATTTTTTCCATTTAACTTGAATTATTCTTATCGTCTTTGGTAGCTGTTTGAAACGTTCATGGTTGCAACCGGTGTCTAGCTAGACCTGCCATGGTCCTATTGCACTAGAAAGTGGACCACCCCTGTCTTTGATCCCCATTACCCGCATGGTCGGTACCTGCCGACGTTGCTTATTTGGCATCACCATCGTCAAAGCTGGAAAAGCAATACTCTGTGGTTGGCTGAGCTGTTTCTTGACGGCAGGTCAGAGTGGAAGGGAGGAATGCGGGATCTTCGTTTCGAAGAAACTAGCTGGGTAGTATGTGCATATGAACCCCTAGAAGAGGAAGGGCACAAAGGGGGTCGCTAAGAGTTGCCTGAGGAATCCCTCACATTAAACCCGGGTAAAATCTGCTTTATTTTCTGTTGGATTATGTATGGTATCTGATACAAATACGGATGTAAATAGATAAATTGTTTCCTCATATCATTTGTCACCTGATAACAGTCTTGCTTGGCCTAATCACATTAACTTTCTGTATGTGGCATCCACAGCCTCCTTTTCCCTCTTCAAATAGTCTTTGAAGTTACCCAGTGGAATCCCCCACGCCTTCACCTGGTCCATGTCGACAAATTGAGCCATGTCCCGCATGGCAAGCTGTCCTCCAACAAATGGGTTCGTCGCCGTCTGAGCGTTGGCTTCTTCAGTCGTCAGGTAGACAACCTTAAGTTCTCGGCCAATTGCCTCTGAGAGTTGTTCGAGTATCTCGTCTATCTTTAGCGGCTCGTCCGCGTAGGTGACAAACTTGCCGTTGAATCGCTCTGGTTCTAGGATGGCCGCGCTGCTGAAGCGTCCAATTGTTTCGGTATCCGTCATTGGGATCACAGATTCTGGGAGGAGTGCCGTGGTCATTACGCCCTGATCTGCTAGGCCAGGATACATGCGCACAAAAGGCTCGATGTAGTTGGCCATGAAGTTGCCGGGGCGAAGAATCGTCCAGGTCGCGTAACCGGAGTTTTGGACTTGCTGCTCAACTCCGAGTTTGCTGCGGAGGATTTGTGCCACGAAGCCCTGATGGTCGAGCCACTTCATCTTGTCCATCTGGCTGACGCCAAAGCCGCTCGAGTAGACGACATGGTGCGCTCCAGCCGCCTTGCCTGCGTCGAGAATGTTCGTAGCCCATCGTCCCTCGGCCGTGAGGTCCGTGAAGCTGGGCATCATGTTGATGAAGATTGCGTTGCAGCCAATGGTGGCAGCCGCCAGGGCTTCTTTGTCGTCATAGTCGCCAGCCCAGAGCTTCACGCCCAGAGATTCGAGAGCCTTGGCCTTGTCCGATACTGGGTCTCGAGCGAGAGCGTGGACCTCAATATCCTTGGCTCGTAGATGACGGGCCAAAACACCGCCTTGAGTGCCTGTAGCACCGCATACAAAAACTCTAGACACAGCCATGATGGGGATTCTTTTATATATGCTGGGTCAATATGCTGATTGTGGGCTCGTGAAATCAAGGCTGCTGAAAATGAGAGAAGGAAATTGATGTTGTGGTAGCACTATATTTGCTATACCATGGCCGATCCATGGTTTATATACAAAATCCAGAACTTACACAAAATGAAGGCTTGCACCACTCTCATATCACTCACTCATCAGTCAACACACTACCCACAAAGCGGAACACCGCGATTGCATCTCTCCACCGAACCGGCCAAGCAGGTGGAGAAGGGTCGCTTATCCACCGAGCGGAACTCCGCCCAAAGCCCCACAATATCGGACGCAATTCCCCTGTCACGACCTGCAGGGGCCTGGTCCTTCAAATACAGTCATCAGCATCTTAAACCTGCCATCTCCCGATCGGACTTCCGCCCATTGATTCTTGATCTTACATATTCTTGCCGAGTTGGCTTGTAACTAGATCGTCGCGCCATCATGTCACTTACGGCTCGGGAACGTCGAAATCCTCCGCCCAGGCGGAAGTCCTGCGCCGCATGCATCAAGGCTAAGCGCCGCTGCGATATGGCCCTCCCATCATGCACTCGGTGCGCTCAAAGGCACATTCAATGTGTCTATCCTAATCGGGCCATGTGCGAACAATCTTTGGCTGTCTCCCAGCAGAGTGCCACCATGCCTGGCCTAATCACTAGAGATGCAAGATGCCAAACACCATCGACAGTGGAGCACATTGATGCTGGTAGTGATGGTTTCAATCCAGTTACGACAGACTTTGATTCAGGCTTTAGCGAACTAGAGCCCTTTGAGCTTCCATTCGAGGGCGACCCCTTTGGGACTAACGAGCAGTCATCGACGGTGACTGCTCCGTCAAGCAAGCAGTTCGACTCCATCCCAGAGGTGATTGCAAGTAGATTACAGTGGTCTGTTGATCGCATCAGGGAAGCTCCTTCAAGTATGGTTATGGAGACCCGCACGCCTTGGTGTCATCCGCTGCTATACAAAGATGGTATGCCACGCTCAATACAAGGTATTTATCCTGCAGTTGTAATTCGCTTCGAGAAGAAGCTAGTGTCTGACCTGGAAGCCACAGATGCTCACGCCTGTTGTGCATTGTACTTGGCCAAGAACCGTGCAAATGCTCCTGTAATTCTCCGCTCAATCGAGTCACGGGTCTGCGACCTGCTCGCATCTCGTACTCCTGACACACCCATGGATTGTCTCGCTCACACCCAGTCGCTCCTCCTCTATCAGATTATCCGTCTTTTTGACGGCGATATTGGTGCTAGAGCATCTGCAGAGCGCGACATCTCGGCCATTGAGACATCATGTATCTCACTCTACGCTCATGCCAAATTCGAAGGCAGCCAGGCTTCGGAACTACCCATGTTCCCAATTGCACCAACCAAAACATTCTGGCAAGAATGGATACTCCACGAGTCAATCCGACGTACACTTATTCTCACATTTTACTTCCTTCAAGCGTACCGCATAATGGCGCACCAGAAGTTTCTACCGTGTGATGGGAGGTTGGGGTTATGTCACATGTGGACGATATCGCGGTATCTGTGGGAGGCGCGGACGCCAATGGAGTTTGCGGAGGCGTGGAAGAACAAGAAGCATTTTGAGGTAACGAACGCAGTATTTTCAGAGGTGCTAGAGGATGCAATGGCAGATGATATCGACACGTTTGGGAAAATATTTATTACTTCATTGTTGGGAATCGATGAGGCAGAGGGGTGGTTCGCAAGTCGAGGAGGCAGCCTCTGAACAGAGTCGGGTTGCAAGTATGAAGATACGTAATATTGCGATTCCATTTTTGAAGGGTATTCCAATGGCGCATAACGCTTGAAACGGATTCAAATCGAACTACATTTGCGACTGCTGTCTTTCACTTAAACCACAATTTTGGTTGTTGACAACGAGGATTGAGGTGGCATGAAGGTGAGACAGTTGTTAGAGATGTATCTTTCCCCATCAAGGAAGCATATAATGCAATTTGAAAGCTGTGAACTGCAACCAACACGCGGGTTTAGCTCAGTTGGGGTATGTCATAATCGATTTCCCTCGCTGAATAACTATAACTAACCTTCACTGACAGAGAGCGTCAGACTGAAGATCTGAAGGTCATGTGTTCGATCCACATAAACCGCAATCGATTCTTTTTTTGCGCTTTGCTCCTTTTTTTTAAGTGGGTATCCTTTTCTTTATAATTCCAATAAACTAGTCTATCTCTATCAATCAATATTCCTGTTGGTAACAGTAATCTCATCTTCGGTCATTGTGATGAATTGCAGTTTTGAGTTCGGCTAGCTGTCAATGACCAGTCTGTAAACTTGATCATCCACTTGTAAGCCTCTCCTGTAAGATTTCACGCAGCGCATTTGGGGATGGCATGGTTCTCAAAAATCGTCGCTGACCAGGCCATGGGTCTCAGAAAAAGAAAGGAGTTCTCAAGCGTCGCCTATTAGCGAAGCCCTGTAATCTGTAATAAGTTCACAATCAAATAGTGATTATATGCAAGCACAGACTTTCTTCCCAATAATGATACTGCGTAACTTCTTTTGCAACAGCCGAGAAACATGCCATATAAGTAATGGGATTACGGGATGCGGCGGATATTTACCCCGGGCACTTTGGTATGCCACCATGCCATTAGCTTATCGATTCCATCAGACTTCGTATCCAACTTTGTCCCCCTTTTATGCAAATGAGACAGTGTCTGCATTCATTCCTCAAAAGTACGCACAAGGCGCCGTGACGGCTTGCCGAACATGCCTTTGCCAAATTTAAATACGAACTCTCCCCAGGGGAACCGAGACAATGCCAGCCTATTGTCCCCCATGGGCTACGACGACGACGCCGCATCTCTACACAGTCGAAGCGACCAGGATACCGACAGCGATGACGACGAACTTGTCTCCCGTGCGAGGAACAGCCGGGAACTCCGTGCCTACGATCGCATAGTTCTGTTGGAAGAAGAAGAGATGGACCAACTGGTCGTGGACACCCGGAAGAAGCAAGAGCGGGAGCGCCGTGGCTCCGCGCTCGCTGTTCCCAACCCACTCAAAATATTTGGGCGTCGATCGAGTCCTTCCCGAAGTATCGAATTCAACAGCTCCACAGAAGACTTGGTATCAGAAAAAAGAAGAAACGCTAGACGTGCGCGACGACAGAAAAAGAAAGAGAGGTTGATAGAGGATGCGCAGCATGGCGAAGACGGCGAGCTAATGTACGAGATGGAAGAAGGAGGCATGAAGGAGGGCAGTTCTACCGGCGATAGCAGCGAGAGAGAAGACAGCGACGAACTAGACCGAACCAATCTTAATATGATCGCCAAATCAAAAGCCCAACGCAGACGCAGCTGGCGACGCTGGGTGTTCATTCATACCCTCATCGCTATCGGATTCGCCATTTTAGTTCTGATCGCCTGGAAGCTGTCAAGGAACCGAAAGAGCGCGCACAATAAGCCGGGCCTGATGTCCAACGGAACAGCACTTTTCGCGCCTACTACCCTCATTATCAGTTTAGATGGCTTCCGCGCAGACTTCCTGCAGCGTGGCCTCACCCCTCGTCTGAACGCCTTTATCAAGGAAGGCGTTTCGCCGCAATGGATGTATCCATCATTTCCGTCCGTCACTTTTCCCAACCATTACACTCTCGCGACTGGAATGTATCCTGAGAGCCATGGAGTCGTCGGAAACACCTTCTGGGATCCCAACCTGAAGGAAGAATTCTACTATACGGATCCTGCCCGGAGTCTGGATCCTAAATGGTGGGGTGGAGAGCCTTTCTGGGTGACGGCAGAGAAGCAGGGAGCTCGAAGTGCGGTTCACATGTGGCCCGGAAGCGAGGCTCACGTCCTCCACCAGGAGCCAAGCATCATGGACAAGTTCAACGGCAAGGAGACTCTTGATAACAAGGTCTCCAGAATCCTCGAGTTTCTAGACATGCCTGGGTTCGAGGATAAGACGGCAAATATTAAGGATATGCGGCCTCAGTTGATCGCAGCCTATGTTCCTCACGTTGATTCCGACGGGCACAAGTACGGTCCCAACAGCACCGAAATTCGCGGCACCATCTCAAAGGTAGACAACATGTTGGATAAGATCTTCCATGGCCTGGAGGAACGCAATCTGACTAATATTGTCAACGTCATCGTCGTTTCGGACCACGGCATGGCCACCACTGATATAACGAGACTGATTCAACTCGAGGATCTCATCGACATCGACAAGATTGAGCACAATGACGGCTGGCCGTTGTTTGGCCTTCGTCCTAAGAATCCCGATGACGTGCAAATTCTCTATGATCAACTTGCAGAGAAGGCCAAGACGAATCCAAACATTGAGGTCTACCTTCGGGATGTCAACATGCCTGAGCGATACCATTTCTCACACAATGATCGCATTGCTCCATTGTGGGTCATCCCTAAGGCGGGATGGGCTGTTGTTACTAAGGAGGAGTTCGATATTGAAGAAGGCATGAAGAAGGGACTGGTTTATAAGCCTCGTGGCTTACACGGTTACGATCACGAGCACCCCCTTATGCGAGCCATTTTCATTGCCCGTGGCCCTGCCTTCCCGCACCCTGCAAACAGCAAGATAGACGTATTCCGTAAGTCTAGACATGAAGGGGCAGCAGCTTGAGAGATTCCATTGGCTGACATTTCGCAGAAAACATTGAGGTATACAATATGCTGTGCGACTCGGTCGGGATCGTGCCAGCCCCGAACAATGGCACACTTCGACTACCACTCAAGCCCATCGGGCTTCACGACACAGAAAGTACGCCCAAGGAACCGGCAGATCCCGAGACTTCGGAGAAGCCCCAGTCAACCAAGGCGCCAGAGAGGCCAGCCATACCTGACAAACCTACACAGCCCGTACAGCCCGACCGGCCGAAGTTGCCTGTCAAGCCCTCGGATCCAGCGCGTCCCACAGTACCTCAAGAGCCTACTGTGTCTTCACAAGCTGCAAAATCATCACATCAATCACAAACCACCAATGGGGCAAAGCCAACCTCAGAGTCTGGTGATTCGAAGGACAACGATGACAAGGATCATGACGATGATGGTGACAATGACGACGACGATGGCTGGTGGGATTGGTTTACCCACAAGGTTGAAAAGGTCTGGCATAAGATCACGGGCTCCGAATCTGATTAAAATCTAGACAATGTTAGCGTTGATGAAGTTGTTTTTTTTTTTTGGATATCCGCGTGGCAATATTTGTTTGTGAGGAGCGTCGGGGGAACTTTGGGCGTTTTGTGGCAAGAATCAACGGCGTTTGAATCGACTTAGGACTGGATTGCCGTCCAGGGTGGTAGAAACTGATTTAATGCTTGATTTTCAAATCGCAATATTTTTGCACTATTATACATTTCATTTGCCACCATTTGCATAACTTTGGAAGGATTCGGTAGGCTATTCAAACGGAGCTTTTTTTTTTTCAACTGCTCTTTCATCTGACCACACCTACACCCACATTCATGCATGAAGCCGCAGCTGAAGACGACTCACCTTGCTTACTGGCCCATGTCCCGTTTGTATCTCCAGCTACTAGTTGATTCCAATGCGTATCTACAGTCTGCTAACATGTGATTCGTGGCCTCGCCCAAAAGCCAAGCCAAGGGCATGCTTGCTTTTTGCAGACCGAGAAGGTGGTATGGTAATTAGCCCGTCACTGCAGCCTTTGATGGTATCTATAAAGTCTGTTGGTACATCTGTTGAATGGACACGTATCTTCTAGATCTAAGAAACCTCACTTCTGTATCCTTAGTGTGCCGAATACATTAGGTAAGGTAATACTGTAGGTACATCATAGGTTCGAATAATGCACCCTTTGAGTAGTCGTGATATGTTTGGTTCGGGTACCAGGCTGTGTATGTCCAGCCTGTAGGCAACTTTTAGGCAGCTTGCGGGGTTTTCGCATCAATAAATGGGTCCCAGAAGAGCGGCACCACACTAAAACCACTGCTGCAGAGTGCATGCATCTGCAGAATTCCACTAACTGAGACTCCGGGTACAGCTGGCGGCCCTTCGACCCTCAAGCTACAACGCTGTAGCGTACCTTTTAGTGGTGACGGCGTTTGTCCTTGCCCATCCCTCAATTACAACCTCAACGGCCTCTCTACAACGCGTGACGCGGCAATGAGCTTGACCTTGCACTAACACAAACAACCACCACCACCGCCGCCGCCACCTGCAAGAAGCAAACAAATTGCCCTAACCGGGAGTATCTTTTACATAGCATATTCCTACTCCAACCCTCACATCCCCACTAACCAACCAGCAAAAGGAAGTGGGAAAAGAGGAAGGAGAGACAAAACGAGGCGCCCGTGTCACCATCCCGTTGAAGCTCAAAGCCCACTCATCACTCATTCCCTGTCAGCCATCTCTCCCACTCTTTCTTCGTGCTCCCAACACTCTGGACGGGCCCCTGCTTCTTGCCTCAACCCCCTGCTCATCTTTGGGTCTCAGACTCAGCTCTGGTGGTGGGTTTCTCGCCTCCAAGCACGAGGCTCTCTGATGCCTCGCCACCCGGGCGCATCCTGTGCACTGCTCGTTCCTGGGCCTTGAAGAATTCCCTATCAAAATGGGCGACCACATGGAGGACTCCTCCGTCGCAGAGTTGACCGAGGAGCTGACCATTCAGCAAGTTATTCTAGACTCACTTAAACACGAGACATTTGAGGGGGTTGAACAAGAACGTTCTCAGGCTCATCAAGATATTCAACGGCTTAAAAATCTGCTGCGCGCCGCAAAGAAAAGGGAGCAGAAAGATGATGCTGGTAAGGGCTCTGTTTGAGTTGCCTTGATTTTTGCCTGGCTTTGTGATCTGTTTCACTCTCACTGACCGTTCCCCTTCCGTTTGTGTTGCTATTTCCATCGTGCACCAAGATAGCAGCATGGTTTGCGGAACTTTGGACTGACCACCCTCAGCAGAACACTCCCTCCCACCATCTGCCTCGTTTGCAAACCAGCATCAGTCTGTTGCTGGGCCTTCAACGGGTACGTATCTCCACCATCAGCCATTTGTTATTGCACGTCCTCGAGTCATCATTGCCTGTGTGAGGAGGCTTGGTGGAGTTCTACGCCTCCTCAGGCACACTTCGTCCGTTTTCTGCTCAACATTATGCCCGTACTACAATCCCAATTCACGCATCCATTCCAGCTTGTTTCCCTTTGTCAAATACCACCCTTTCCCCTCTTGTCTAGTGTTCAAAGGTTGTCTTTCATCTCGTGCTGAGGCGCTTAAAAAGACACATCGAACCCACACATGGTTCCCCTTTGTATTTGTGATTCAGTCTCGCTAGCTTAAGGCAACCGAGCCATTGTTCGGCAACCTCTGTTTTTTGTTCTTCACTACACAAACGGGCTTCGTTTGCTTCAAATATCATTTTCTCCACTAACCCTGTTATACCGTCAATAAAATGGACAACTTTCCCCAGCTACCGTTCTCATATGATTTTTCATATTTCCTTACAAATCCTGCCTATGATCCGGCTAACATCTACATGCAAGAGCATCCGGGACATCATACTCCAGCTGTCATGTCCACTCCCGTCAGGCGTAAAAGTCCACCACTTCAAGATGAAGGCTCTTGGACTATGCCAAGTCGAAAGCGAGCCTACGATGCGTTTACTCCAGCCGGACCCAGCAAGGTTCGACGCACTGCTCCTACTCCTGCTTCAGACCCATTTTCACATCAAGGAGATGCTGATGCATATGCCGCCGAAATCATCGATCTTACGGGGTGAGTGAACATTAGCCGTTGCGTACACTTATACCGTTACTGTATCTCATACTAATATTATCGGGATTCCAGGGACGATGACGACGACTTGACGTCCTCATATATTATCGAGCAGATCAAGGCTGAGAAGATACGTGAGCAGGAGAAGGCAGACCGAGATCTTGCGCAACTGCTCTCTAGCCAGGATTCACTAGCAAACCCTCTCGCAGGCAGCTTTTCGGGCCAGCACAATGCTTTCGATCGCATAATGGGCAGTCAGCTACCAAGTGGAAGCAGCACAGGCATTGTGGAGGATGACTATGAATCGTCTTTCACATCTATGACTAATGACTTGGAGCCAAACGTACCGCAGATGCCAGGGGGATATGATTCGAGCTGGGATGCGCCAATCGCTATTCGACAGACCTCGCAATCACCTGCTGAAGCGGCTCCAACAAGATCTATGATAGAACGTCTTCGATTAGGCGCCGGGGCTCTTGCCAATAGTCATGTACCTCCCGTCCATAATGGATTACAAACGCTAGGGCAACCTTCAAACCCAGGCCCGAACCCTGGGCTCAGCAGAGGCTATGGCATGTCCCCTAGACCGGGAATGCCATCAAATGGGGGGCCAAGCGACGGTCGGATCCTCGGACCCCAATCGATGTCTTCTCTGCCAGCTGGCGGTTTCTCGAGTCTCTCGGACATCATTTCTAGGACAAGCATATTCAGCACGTTTGATTACAGCCTTAGCATGGACCCATCAGGCAACGCTCTTCCGGAGAGACTGACCAACTACCTCCAAGATGCTTACCACGACCCCAGAATGAGTGACAAAGAGCTGGATGATTTATTGCAGAACATCCGACCAGACATGGACATTCCAGAGAGGAACCGAGACGGAACGCCAGCCGGGTTAAAGAGACCTCTGTATCCTCATCAAGAATTGGCTGTTGCCTGGATGAAGAAGATGGAGCAGGGTACAAATCATGGCGGCATCCTTGCGGATGATATGGGCTTGGGAAAGACCATATCTACGCTGGCACTTTTGCTAGCTAATCCAGCGACAACTCGCCCGAAGGTATGTTTCTGTTTCTTGAGTATTCAACTCTGATGCCTGAATCTGACAACAAAATAGACCAATTTGATAGTTGGCCCAGTTGCACTCATGAGGCAGTGGCAAGAAGAAATCTTGACCAAAACAAAGCTTTCTCACCGGTTGTCGGTGATAATTCATCATAATAAAAAATCAACGCCGGAGGAATTGCTCAAATATGATGTCGTGTTGACAACATATGGTACCCTCGCATCGGAATTGAAGCGTCTGGAGAAGTATCTTGAGGAGAATGCTGATCGAAACATTGACATGAACGATAGAACGCTTGCTGAGAAGTGCCCCCTCCTACACCCGACGAAAGCCAAGTTTTACCGAGTAGTTCTGGATGAGGCACAGTGCATCAAGAACAAAGATACCCAGACTGCAAAGGCTTGTGCCAAGCTAAAGGCAAAGTACAGATGGTGTCTGACTGGAACGCCGATGATGAACGGCGTCGGAGAGCTGTACTCTTTGCTCAACTTTCTTCAAATCAAGCCGTACTGCAAATGGGAGGAGTTCCGCCAGGTGTGTTGAGTAATTCTGTTTCTTTATCCGATCTATGCTGATATGTTTGTTTATCTTCTAGGCATTTGGTGTTCTGTTTGGCCGAAATGGAGATCCGAAGAGTATGGCTATGAACAGGTTGCGAGCGCTACTGAAAGCCATCATGCTCCGACGAAAAAAGAACTCAAAGTTGGATGGGAAGCCCATTCTGAAGCTTCCAGAAAAGACAGAGGAGGTGGTGTATGCCGAGCTCTCACCTGACGAGCGTGACTTTTACACACAACTGGAGAAGAAATCTCAAGTCATGTTCAGCAAGTATCTCCGTGAAGGAAGTGTCGGTAAAAACTATTCCAGCATTTTGGTGCTTCTTCTGCGGCTCCGTCAGGCATGCTGCCATCCACACCTCAACTTGGACGTGGATGATGCCGCGGCCCCAATCTCTGATGAGCAGATGATGGTTGCCGTGAAGGCCCTTGACGCAGCGGTTGTCGAGAGAATCAAGAGTAGTGAGGATTTTGAATGCCCTATCTGCTATGATGTCGTGCAGAATCCGGCATTTTTTGTTCCTTGTGGACATGACAGCTGCAGCGAATGTCTTTGCCGTATTGCTGAGAATGCCTCGGCTCAAAACATCCTGGAGGGAACAGAGGACAACAAGGCTAAGTGCCCTGTCTGTCGAAGCTTGTTTGACCCTACCAAATGTTTCTCGTATGAGGCCTTCCAGAAGGTCTACATGCCGGAAAAACTCAAGGAATTAGGCCCTACTGAGGAGGGCTCGGATGATGACGACGATGATGGTAGCGATGACAGTGACGAGGTCCCGGATTCTGAGGATGATGCCCTTTCCGATGACGAGGTCGACAAGCATGGTAACCTCAGAGATTTCATTGTCGCCGATGAATCAGGGCCTGAAGACGGAGGCGAAAGCAAGAAGAAGGCCAGAAAGAAGAAGGGGAAAAAGAAGGCTACCGATATCAGGCCCTCAATGCTCAAGACCCTGCGCAAGGAAGCTTACAAGAACCGTCACGCATTCCAAAAGTATATGAGATACTTACGCAAAACGTGGATGCCGGCTGCCAAGGTAACCGAATGTGTCGAGCTGTTGAAGAAGATTTCAGAGACTGGAGAAAAGACGATCATTTTCTCTCAATGGACCCTTCTGCTCGATCTCATCGAAGTGGCAATGGGCAAAGAGAAGATGACAGGGATGGCGCGGTACGACGGTAGCATGTCGGCCATCGAGCGTGACCGAGCTGCTCACAGTTTCCGTGAAGATAAGAAGGTCAAAGTCATGCTTGTATCTCTTCGGGCGGGAAATGCAGGCCTCAACTTGACAGCGGCATCTCGAGTCATCATCATGGATCCGTTCTGGAACCCATATATTGAGATGCAGGCTGTCGATAGAGCCTACCGTATCGGCCAACAGCGCGAAGTGAAGGTGTATCGCATTCTCACCAAGGACACAGTCGAAGATCGAATTGTCGACCTTCAGAACAGGAAGAAGGACATGGTGGAGGCGGCCTTGGATGAAGCTGAGAGTGTCAAGATTGGACGACTCAGCACAGGCGAACTGAAGTTCCTCTTCAACGCACGAGGTTAATATCGTAATCTAGAGAGATTTCCGGATGATGCAATGCCAGGCCAATTATGAAAATAGCTTTTGGCATTACGGGACGAAAAAACGGTGTTTTTCTTTCCCTTCGTCTTTTCTTTTTTCTACCGTTCTTTTATTCTCTCGAGCTTGCCTTTTCACGCACCATACACACCTGGAATTCAGAATCAGGGCTGTCCTCAGGACGGAAGGAAGGAAAATAGAGTCCTGGATCAAACTTTTTCGCAATATGCCGGTTGGGAGGAGTTTATCGCCTTTGGCTGGCGTCGGGCTGACCATCACTTGACGGTCACAAATGAGTCTCCTAGAACTAGTGTCTAACTAAAATACCTGTATGATAGACTCGCTAAACTTGATTGATGATATCTCTGCCGGACCAGGGCAATGGCTCTGGTAGTTTTATGGCCTTTCCAATAAACTCAATGGCGATCTATTCAGGGGTTTTCCTTTTATAATGTGACACTTGACATTTGAATGAGCTAGTTCGGAGCCACTACCTATCAAGCCGCTACGATCTTCTCTTTAAAAAAAAAAAAGACAAGTGAAGAAAAGTTTTTGAGGAAACTATCTCTGGGTATATCCTCCAACCGTTTTTGCCTTTTCCTTTTTGAACCATTCAACTCAGAACGCCTGAAAACTTTGTATTCCTCCCCATTCTTGGATAGCGCTGACTTTTCATTTTCCATTCTCGTTCATGGACCCCCTTCCTAATTCTAAAGGGGGGTCGGGTCTGTAATAACGCCTTTTGTCTGTTGCTACTCACTCAATATCTCCTAGATAAATGACTGAGCATACATCGTAGATGCCTCGCTAATTTGTTACATGTCTATTGGCAAACTGTTCCGTCTTTTCCCATCCTAAGCCAACATTTCGTGGACAGCTTGATTGACGACATCATTGATGCTGGTCTCATGGCTGATCACCTGAGGATCCGTTGACCATGACCACTTGCTGCTGACAGCTTTGGTGTCGACTTTTTTCGTCGTCGTGACTACGAGACTGGCGGCTTCGTCAACAGTGAAGCTCAGCTCGAAGTCGTCCTTGTTCTGGTCGAGGATCGAAGTACCACCAACGCTCTTGACCCACTCCGATCCCAAAGACGGCGGAGGGAGCTGGGAGAGGAAGTGTTCCGTGACAACTCTGGCGGCAGCAGTGTGGAGGTAGTCGGCAAGAGCTTTCAGGTCTGGATAGCCGTCCTTGTATGGTGGACAGAGCGATGCCAGGGGCGAGCCCGCGGGGAGGAGAACATTGTAGTACGTATCTGTGACAGGGAAGAGGAATGTTCGACCGCGAACAGTAAAATACATGTCCTCTAGGAAGGTGATTTTAATATGAAAGTCAACAGGCTGGAGCATGTTGCGTATAAGTGACTGAGAAATCGAGGGCTGGTTGGGACCTCGCGAGGCGGCATCGACAGGCATGGGAGGGGGCGTCTTGAGGACGAAACTAGTCGGCAAACCGGCCTTCTGGAAACCTTGCACAAGAGAGCCTACGTGGCTCACGCAGGCGCGGACGCTGTTGATATGCACCAAGCGAGCGAGGATAGGACGGAGGAGGGCGTAAGTCTGCTGGCCTCGGCTACGGGGGATGTGAGGGGACATGGGGCGAGTGCGCATTAGCTCGTTGTGACGGTGGGCATAGCTCAAGAGAATGTGCATGGAGAGCGATATTGACTCAGCCAGGTTGTTATCAGGCAGTTGCTCCTCAGACGGCTCTGAGCCCAGTGGTACCAGCTCGATAATGAGTTTTGATGTTGGGTCAAGTGTGCATGTAAGTCGGGAGCCAACCGGTTTGACGTCGTACGCTGCCAGGGTACGCGCCTCGCGCGTGAGCTCATGCCAAAGCTCCTGTGCGAAGATAGTGTTGCGAGCCTCAAGGACACGGGCTTCTAGGGGCGCGTCGTCCGTTGTATGAGCTGGCAGGGCAGAGCGGCCGGTAACTTTACCATTCCTTTCATAGGTCACGACGAGACGCTCAGAGACACCTCCTAGACGCCCACAATCAAGTTGGACTGCGCCGTCTTCGCCTCTTCGCATTGGCGCTAGACCATTACTCCTAAACTCCGGAGCAGCTACCGCATCATGTTAATACCAAAAGAACAGTCTCAGAAACAATAAATCAGGCCAGAGATGGAGCAGACGTACCTTCTGAGAAACCAAAACGTACGCCTAGTGTATGTCGTTCTTGAGGAACTCTTGAAATGGACCACCCGCTCTTCTGGACTGCTACGATGCCCTCCCAGTGTTTCCCTTCGGCTGCCATTTCGCGCTCTAGGAATGACTTTGCAGCCTCGGCGGCGTCGCGCGCCTTGTTGATCTCCATCAGGGTCCAGCCGATAGCAATGTCCTCATGGTCCTGGACCTTTTCCTGTGTGACGTTTGAGTCGTCGAGCTTGTCGGCACCCATGGTGCCTATTCCGACCATTTCTCGAAGGCCTTGAGATAGTGTTACGCCTGCTTGGGTCGGATTCTGTTTAGAGAGGAGGAGCGAGAGGAAGTCGAGGGTGAGGAGCGCAGTGTTGCCTGCAACGCTGTTGATTTGACATACATGTTAGTCGTTGAAGCTATTTGAGAGGGGGGAGGGCGAAAAGAGCCTGGAAGACCTTGAACACAATGGAACGGGTCTTCCTAAGTAAAGGTCTAAGGGGGGAAACATACTCAATGTTTCGTAGCACCTCCATGCGTGCCTCGTTGGGATCCTTGGCAGCATCCTCTTCGTCTGCGACCACACCATCCGACATGTCCACATCCTCCTCCATGAGCTCGCCATTCTGCTTGGTACCAGCGCTGGCAGCTGCTTCCTCCCTCAGCTTCGTCTCGGATAGGCTACGGAAGCCACCAGGCTGCGCGTTGACGCGGTTGATGAACTCGGCGAGGTTCTTAGGTTTATTGTCGGCGACGGGATGCGGGCGCAGGGACAGTGGTGGATCATCGCTGGGCGCCATGTTTAGTGAATGAGCCTCTCCAAAATTGGATGAGGCTACGTTTGTGAAGGTGACAAGCTGGAGAGAAAGTTGTAGAGGAAGATAGCAAGAGTGGATTGGAGCGGGTATGATCGAGGCCGGTGTCGTCAAGGTGCTTTTGTCGAAGTTGGGAAGAGGTAACCTAGTTTGACAAAAGACAACCTAGGTACTGACCGACCGCCCACGGTAGCGCAGCGTTGTGTCGTATGAGCGGGGCATGGCTGGATAAGGTACCTACCGATAGTCCAACTACACTACAGATTACTCTACTCCGTCGAGGTGCCACCTACAGGTGCGTGCCATATAGCTATCTAAATACCTACAATTATCCGATCAATTGCAAAAAGAAATCGCCTTCTTCGTTTTCATCAGAGATTCGCTTCTTCACATTCCCTCATCCACTTCGGCTGATGAGTTTTCCAGCGGCTGAAATCACACGTAACCCGACCTCTTGTCCTCAACTAGTCTCATGATACAAGGGTACTGAACTCATGACAGCTTCCCATACTCCAAATCTCCAAATTTCGTGGTGCAATCGTTATAATTGGTAGCATAATTAGAAATAATCTATATGAGTCTAAGAATCTATTATACGATACTTGATTTAAAAGCACTAAAAGACAATCCAAAAAGAGAAAAGAAAAAAAGAAAAAAGGGAGCGCTGCCTTCAACAAAGAAGAAGCCCAAAAAGAATGCACCCACTCCTTTCGCCATGATATGCTTGAACTCCTTATGTCTCGTACATGCTGAAGTTCTCAGCTCTTTCTAGCTCTTTTATTTGTCTAGTTTTTGGATGAAGGAGGAGCGCGCCCGCCGTTCGCGATATCATGTCCAGGCTTATCTCCAATCACTGGGCTTCCCTTGGCCATGTCCTGGTTCAGCATCCTCCATCGCCTCAGCTTGGATCGCGGGTTATCCCCCATCATTGTCGGCATCAAATCGTCTTCCAGGATGGGTACCTCAGACAGCGGATCCAGTTGTTCTATCGTATCCGCAATGTCTGGTGGTGGTGCTGCCTTAAACACGGCCTGCACGTCGCCATAGGGAGAAAAGCTCATAAACTGCCACTTGGACGGCTTCTTGGTTACAGTCTTGGCGGTTTGGGCCGCAAAGCGCCGTCGTTCGACCAGGTGAACGAAGATGAGGGTGACAATGTTGAGCGTGCGAATGAGAGCAACGTTGATGGTGTGAAAGACTCGGGCGGATGTGACGAGTTTCAGTGGTAGGAGGACCATCAGGGCAACAATGTTGAAAGGCGGCGGGTACGCGAAGATGGAATCACTCTTTACGCCCTCAAAAGTGAGCACGGCGCGACGGAACTGGATCTCGGCCGTCTCATCTGCGATGATCTTGGAGAAAGTGTTTGTGAGCATGGCAATGAGGATCGTTAGGAACAAGGTGTTGCCCAGAAATGCAAACGAGATCATCAGTGCAGGGCCCAAGATCGTGTGGAATCGCACCGATTCTTCGATTCCCTCTCCATCCAGACCAAACCAGATCCAGAGCATCCACTTGCCAACCACAATCCAGCTGAACTCTTCACGGCCGTCGTTGCCCGCGGCGACAAGCCATTGGAGTGCGAGTAGGAAACCTGTGAAGCACCATGTAGCCAGGAATGTCAAGATGGTAAAGTCCTTCATCATAGCGTGCAGGGAAATGAAGACGATGTTATTGGGAAGCAGGTTGAATGCAACACGGGTGAGCATGATGGGTGCAGCGATGCAGAGGATCGCAAGACCCAGGCCGTTGTGCAGTTGATCAAGCAGGAAGTCGTACAGGCGGCCAGCGAGATAGGCGCCGAAGATACCCGCAAAAGTAAGGTCGAGGAAGGCCCAGAGGTTTTGCGCGTGGACCTCCCAGCCGTGCTCGATGATTGCAGCAAACTTCTCGAGCAACCAGCCAGCCGAGTAGACGATAAAGGCAAACTCCCATATGTTGAGCTCGGAGTGCCGAGAGACCATGGTCATGACGTAGAGACAGAGCAGTGTGATGAACTGGAACAGCTCGATCATGTTTCGAGTTCTGGGCACAATCAGTCGGTGATGGTTCAGGAAGGGAGCCTTCCTATGATCGTAGAGAGAGATGGGCCTGCGTTTGTAGTGGTCCGGCAGAATATCCATCAAAGACTGTGGCGTGTAGATAATCTGGCCATTGTGAACAGCATCTACGGCACGTTGGCATGCCGTCGAACTGATGAAGATCTTACTCTCCGACAGAATGGCAAGTTCAAAAGCAGTGACCTTCTTCTCATTGCGACGATGCCCCTCACTCGATAGCTGTGGTTGACTCCTACTCCTGTGCCCACGTCGCGTAACGTGGGCGGGAGCGCCCTGGAAGGGATCGAACCCTTCAACGAGGATGTGGGCAAGAAGGAGGAGGCCCTGAGGGCCAGGGTTGTCTTCGTGATAGCGACGGAGGACGCGGCTAGCGAGAAGCTCGCACAACGTGGCCCGCGCCATGTTTACGCTTTGGTGGACTTCCTTGGACTGGTCTCTCAAGAAGGACACACGGTTGGCAAGTAAGCAATAGACTGCGAATCATGGCCAAAGTCAGCTACTACAACAAGCAGGGTGTTGAGCCTGGTTCGTGGGGATATAGAATAACTTACCTACGGATATGTCGTCAGGGTTATATAGTCTGTCAACCAACGGCCTTACAACAAGCGCATTCATCTTGGGATCTTTGAAATGCTCCAATGTGTACGGATCATCTGAAGGTTTGTGTCAGTCAGCCAAAATACCATACCAAACACGCTAGATGCTCAAATAGACATACCGATACTCGCCAGGACTAGACGCCGCACTCTGAACTCGAAATAGTGTTAGCCAGGTGCTTCTTGCCTCTCGCAATTCGTATTCACGCCTCCCTTGGATTGGCGCCCTGGTTGAACGACTCACTACAGTCGCGGGTTTGACCTACCGGTGAATCGTCATGTAAATGGGCAAGCTCTCCGGACTGAGGTTGAGACTCGGCATATTTGCATCATCAAGGCATCCCTTGGCCTCTGCGTCCTCGGGCCCAGAGAGGAACGCTTCATCCTCGTCGTCATCTACTGGCCGAAGCCAATCGTTGGCGCGCTCAGAGCTTTGCCGTGCCATGGTGCGCGTGAGGAGGAAAAAGTACTATTTTATGTCTATTTGGATACAGACCTGCCGACAAGGCTAAATTGAAGCCACCGCCCAGTACGATGAGCAACAGCCTCTCAAAATGCTCAAGCGAGGTTGAGGATTTCTTGATAAGAACCACCTCGTATAATTTAGAAGAATGGTTCTTGAGCCACCCCTGAACTTGTCAGGGCAATGGGGACCCAATCGGGTTGGCGGATACTCCGGTCCACCCCGCGTCGAACGTGCCTGTTGAGGGCTAAAGGCATGCGGCTGTGGAGCTGGGATAGGATGCATCGTGTTTGAAGGATTTGACAGATGCCTGCTGGATCTTGGTGGATGGATTCAACATCTCCAAAAATGACTACATTTTACATTGTACATGGATAACTGTGTACAATACACAGATACTGCTTGTAACGTGATATTGTTCTACGATATGGCTATAAATGGTTCAAGACGTCCTGCTTCGGCTTCGACCCATATATTGGGAATGCTTGCGTCAGCTCGCCAGCAGTCGGGACGCCCGGACATGTCATCCATACTATCTATATATGTACGTGATGGAGATATATATACATACTAGGCCCATGTACAATCCTTCCTTGCTATACGCGGGTATTCATATAAGTTTACAAATTAGCAGCGCCAGCGGAAGACCCGGATGCTCGATACCAAAACCTAGGGTGCGTTTACAATAGGTCCACGTTGTTCAATATTACCACGGTCTGCATGAATGTCTTGTATCTTGGCAGTTACACACTTCAAACGGTACCTCACGGACCAAAGCACTAGTGCATAGTGCTGCCTGTTTCTGAAGTCGTCAATAATGCAATGTAATTCGATCAGTTTTAGGCAGCCAAAGCCACACGATACCCAACACTGAGGTGTTGGGGGATTGATCAAGTCCTTTGGGGAGAGTGCCCTGGTGGAATATGTCGCCAAGGGTGCCATCAGTACTCTTATGTCACTCCGCCAACGTGGTGCGGTGCTTGCGGGGGACCAGAGGGAGGGTGGTCTGCGATAAAGCTCGGACATGCGTATGCAGCACTGCCATATAACCACAGTGCAAAACTTCACCACTTCAGCTTTGGGGCACCCTGATGGAGGCATCGTGACCTTCCTTGGCTTCAGGCAATGAATTATAGTGCTGACGTTGCCACCACATACTGCTTCTTTGGTCGTTCAATAAGTCTGGCACAACACGGTAAGCCAACCGATAATTGATAATCATCTGGCGATGTCTTCGGACTTCACTACGTCATACCTAGCACATGAGGTTGAAAGTCCGAGAGCCTACGTGAAAACAACCAAATGAGGATCGAGGCAATGGATGTTGGAATATTCCTGTAGTTATCGCAAGCTCGATACTGAGGCTATCCTGTGACGAAACTGGGGATTTGACAGCGTTGCTATTGGATTGACGAAGTTCAGGATGCCAGGGCATCCGAAACTGCCAAAGGTACATGGTACTCCCCACCAGTTGAAAAATGATACCACCCACGCAGTGCTATGTATTAAAACTCGAACCAAGTAGTGCTATGTATAGGCAAGTACGTAGATACCTAGTAGCGTTTCAAACTATTCCATGGTTAAAGCATGATACTCAGATGCTAGTGTTGACATGAACGAGGGCTACAGTTCTGAGGACCATATGCGCTCTCCTTTCTCAGACTAAAAGCAGCTATACGCCAAGATGACTTGGAAAAGACAAAGGAAAGACGGTGGCCCCGTTTGCCAACAAGGGCAGCATGAAAACGAAGATTTTCTTTCCTTAGATAGGCTTGGGTCCTAGCGAAACTGCCGAATTAAACTGCTTAGATCAACAGTACAGAGAAATCGAATCCACAAAGACATGTTTCAAAACCACGAAACTCCAGGGTAGATGTGTTGTTGTGTTGCTGCTTAATAAAGACCATACTGGTTAACGCTAAAGTACTTGAAGACTTATCACCCAAGTCATCTGCCAGCATGAGAGTGGTAAGAAGGCTATACGAGAGCTTTGTCATTACAGTAAACTGATCGCCAGCAGACAGATCAGACCCCAGGTCTTGGCAGTGAAACATGAGATGAAAGCTTGGCTTTGTGGCGCAGAGGTCCAGGGCCAGTAATTCCGAGCTGGCTAGCAGAAGTTGCCACTCCAAGACCGGTTTCTTGGCCAAAACCCAAACCTCAGCATTTGAAGTTGATTTTAGGCACATGCCGCATGGGTCACCTCGGTTAACAAGACAGCCGCGGGAGCACGCACCGAGGGCCTCGCGATGTCTTGGACGATACCAACAGTTGGATAGTTGGAGAGATGCAAAATTCCGACAAAAAGGTGGACACTTGTGTCTTCTCCTCCGTGCTGTGCCCCGTGCTTGCTGCACAATGACCAGACGATGATACTGGGAAGAGACAACAGCGAAACCTAGCCAGGTACGAGATACATACTATGGTAGCGATCGGAGGCAAGGGTCGATCAGCAACATCGTCCGTGGGGCCCATCGCGGATGGAGAGCCGGTGGGACTGGAACAGAGGCCGACGAGCGGCGCATAATACAGTATTCGATACGTCGGCCGAGTTTGTACAGTAGGCTTTATTGATGTTACACAGCGCATCATTCGGTTATGTGAATGGGCTGCTATGAGTTGTGACCATTCTCAGCGCTTTTGAAAAGCTGGGGTTTGGAGATGCGTGTTTTCAAAAGAACATCAAAACCGTTGGGGCCAAGTCTTCACATCTGTGACTCAATGTACAAGTACGCGCAACTGCCTTGAAGTGTTCAGGTGATGGACAGCTTCGGCCCAGGAAAGGCAGTCATCACCCACTTGCCTTGAGCTCAGCACTAGATTGGACGCGAAGGGGATCAAGCGGAGGAAGGAGTCGACCGAAGGGGATGATTGGACGCTCGATACGGAAAGTAGGTGTGGCGTTTGGGCCCTCATATGATTGGGAGGTACTGAGGTACAAAGGGTACTCTCAGGTCGAGAGGTTGTACTGTGGAGTTGGCATCTTGATCCGGAAGAGGCATAACCAGGTTGGGAATTGTGCTTCCAAGTACCATGTAAACAAGGGTTTGATTTTAGAGTATGGCAGTGCTGTACTTTATGATATTTGATGACAACCTCTCCCCGGTCTTTCATTCTAGCCCTGTCTCTGCAACCGATGTTTATTTCCTATTTTCCCAGTCGAGCTCCATGATGATTGAGCATTCTTGTCGGCCTTTATAGGAAACGTGGAATTAGTGGAATGAGGCGGGTCTGACGGGGCGTACAACTCTGGAGAGTAAACCCACAACGGCGATGCAAGCACTGATGCGCCTACATACAGGTATGGGGTGCTCCAGAGTCCAGTCCCGCAGTACCTACGTACTTGGACTGTAAGGGAATTTTCGCGCCAAGAACACAAATAACTCCGAGGTGCTCGGACAATCAGGAATAACAGGATAGTAAGAGAAGCCAACAGGAGCAAGGTTTATTGCCCAGGAATGGAGTATCCGGTAATGGGCAGTATGCAGTATACTGTAAGGTTGATACGCAGGTCAAGACAGATGGGGAACTTGAAGGATAACTTGGAGTAAACAGGATTGCAGACCGACCTGCATCCCATGCATGCTCCTAATCCTACCGGCTTGAGCTAGGTGAGCCCCGAAGTTGGACGGAGACAGATACTATATATAATCGCATGCGTGCAGGAGCAGAAAGGTAAGTTACTATGCAAGTACAGACGTTATGAAAAAAGAAATCTAGGCGTGATTGAGTGGTAGTTAACGGCGTGGGTAGGTGGTTGGTAATTACTGAGAAAGAGACAAGAGGCCATGTTAAATTGCCCTGAGCCAGCTAAAAAGGGCCTTTTTTAACCAGAGTCGAACTGCGAAGCGTTGATGCCAGTGACGCAATTGAGAGCTCATTTTGGTGGGGCCAAGCTTCCCTAGCTCTCCTGCCAAGTGCCCAGCTTTCCTTAGTGCAGCAGGAGGATCCCAATCGGGAGCTTGACCTCAGGTCGCAAATCAGCCTCTCATAGCTCAGGCAATCAGTGCCGGTTGATTTTTTTTTTCTTTTTTTCGTTTTCCCTGGCCTGGTGGGGAGCGGAGTTAAGACTGTGTATTTGACAACTGCTAAGAATAATTAAGGCGTCTCTGGTAGACGCCAAGAGACCTCTTCCAGCCAAGCCTAGCTTCTTCTTTCGGTCCTGACAGACCCTCCAGGTCAACGCGCAAATGCCTACATTGTACCCAGTAACTAGGTAGCCCATCATCAATACCTACCTCTGCTTGAGTACCACTGTGCCATGGTATTTGCCCGATAGCCTCAGAGAATCCCACGTTGGAACACCATCCTCATGTTGTAATGCATGAGGTAAGTACGTACTAATTATGTAGTATAAATGTCGCGACAGGGTCAGGTAATCTGCACACTCAACATGCCCATTTCTCTGGAGAATTGCCCAAGGGAAATGGGGCCAAGGGCGTGGCGTCGAGCGTGGATTCTGGCGGACTAAGGCTTGCTCTAGGGCAGCTTATCTCCACTGTCAGTGCCCTTTGCCTACCCACTGGCAGTGGCCCGAGGTACCTCGTGCTCCCCCGCGAGGTACTGACAATGCTTTTGGCCCGGGGTGATTACCATTAGGTAGGTACACTTATTAGTGTCTTGATGCAAAACACGCTGACCTCCGTTGCCAGTGTGCCAGGGTGAGTGGAGGTCCAGGACCCCGAAGCTGGTGGACGACCAGGTATGATGCCCGGCTAAGAGGATGACCACTTGTGCTGTGCATAATAACTACCTACTATATAGTACATACGTTCAACTAAGCGATGGGCCTAAGGTAGATAGGCCTTCGGCATCCACTGCCAAACATGACGTGAACCCCAGAATATACGAGGGACGAATAAGGGCAATTCAAGCAAGAAATTGAAACAGCCCCCGCGGCGACACAAGTACAAGACAAGCCGCCGGAAATTCACTCAAACTTCCATTTTGAGGATACTACGTTAAACTTTGCAGATTTGCAGATTTTCAATCGTTACACCGGAAAAGTCTTCCAAACAAGAAGCTACATTTGGCGTGGTCTCGTGCCGCCGTGGTGCTTCAGCTTGCGCCGTTTGCTCCGCCAAGAGCTTCGGCTTGGCCTCCACAGCCCCAGCGATGCAATGGGCCCAACAGTCTACAAGGGTAGGGAGAAGTAGTAGGTACTACGATAAGTACTCCAGGTAATGCAGGTCGATGTAAATGTACCTCCCCGATGACCTTTCACACCTGAAGCCGAATACCTTGGTAACAGGGTAAAGTAGGTACCTACTAGGCAATCATCTCAAACAAATAGCAAGAAAAGACTTGCTTTTCACTTGGTTGGATGAAGCAATGCAACCACGTATATCGAACAACAGAAAGTTCGCAAGCACATTGTTTGAAGTCATCAGATTAGGTATTGGGTATATTGATAAACAACCTAACCTTCTTCACAAAGACCAAGCAAGATTTCCTTGGGTCTGTGTTGCGTCTCTGGTTGCCCCGGCATGAAGTGTGGCGCTTTGCTGGTCAGGGCAGGTTGCTCTCTCCACTGAGCGGATGGAGATTAGAGCGGGATCCAGAAGTCGGAAGTACATGTACCTCACACTGGAGCTGAGGAACCTTGTTAGGTACCTTACCACGCTTCCCCCTCTCCGAAAAGCACTGACCTCACTCCTGGACCTTAACCTTGCTTGCGTTACTGCACCTCCCCTGCCTTGTCTACCAGCGCAGCCTGTAGCTTTCTCGCCTCCCATCCTCGCTTGGCCAGAAACAATCTCCTCTCCGTCTCAACGACGTCGTGGCGGCACTATTACATACTTTTACCATCTGCCTGCTGGCCGTCTCCAAATCTTCGTCTCTCTTCTTCACCTTTTCCTGCTTCTTCTCCGGCGCGCTGTCTTAGAGATACCCGTTTTCTGCTTCTCCTCGTCTTCATCTTTGCCTCCCCAATTCCTGTCGCCTGCATCACCACCATTCCCGGGCGACGATCTCTACCCCTCTGCCTTCTTCCCGTAGAACCCGAACCAGTTCTGACGAGAGCCTCCCGCCCGCCATCATGGTCGTCGACTACAAAAAGGGCATCATGCCCTTGAACCAGGTCCATGTGGCGCCTTTCACCGTCGAGGCTCCGGGCTATGAAAAGGTTCCTGGCGAGACCATTCCCCGTCGTCATCCCAGCGCGAAGGACGGCTTGATCGACAGCCCTGCCGAGGGTGTTCATACTGTGTATGACATTGTTCAACGCAGCGCCCGCCTCTATCCAAACCACACCGCTGTTGGTCACCGCAAGCTTATCGAGCTGCACAAGGAGACAAAGAAGGTCAAGAAGAATATTGGCGGCGAGATCCAGGAAGTCGACAAGGAGTGGCAATACTTCGAGCTCACCCCATATGAATATATCACCTACAAGGACTATTTAAACCGTATTAACCAGATCGGCTCTGGACTGCGCAACTTGGGATTGACCAGCGAGGACAAAATCCACCTATTCGCCACCACTAGGTAAGGCCGGAGAAACACAAATGCTCTTATTTCACAACCATGCTTCGTTCCTGTCCCGCCTGTTCTGTTGCGCTGACGCATTTTCTTCTATGCAGTGTCAGCTGGATCTCCCTCTCTCATGGCTGTGCCTCGCAATCCATTCCCATCGTAACGGCCTATGATACACTTGGGCCTACGGGTGTTGAGCATTCGCTCATTCAGACCAACTGCAGTGTCATGTACACTGATCCTCATTTGCTCAAGACCGCCTCCGGCCCCATCAAGAAGTCAAACGTGAAAACTGTCATTGTCAACGAGGAGTGCATGTTCGCCAAGGGCGATGAAATCGATATCTTCAAGAAGGAAAATCCCGATATCAAGGTTATTACCTTCGAGGAGCTCCGCAAGCTAGGCGAAGAGCATCCCGTCGAGCCCAACCCTGCCAAGCCAACCGACCTATACTGTGTCATGTACACTTCTGGATCAACCGGCCTGCCCAAGGGCGCTTGCATTACTCATGAGGCACTTGTAGCTGGAGGTATGTCGCAATAGCTACTCGATCACAGTGCCCCGTACCGCCTTGGTTCATGACTGACAATCGAATCTTACAGTGACCGGTCTCTATCTCGCTGTTGGGGAATGCGTGAGTGATACGGAGCGTGTTCTTGCCTACCTACCTCTAGCCCACATTTTTGAGATGGCTCTGGAGAACCTCGTGCTATTCATTGGTGGTACCCTCGGATATGGCAACCCCCGAACCCTTGCCGATAGTATGGTCAAGAAGTGTTTTGGTGACATGCACGAGTTCCGCCCCACCGTCATGGTTGGCGTTCCTCAAATCTGGGAGACCGTGAAGAAGGGTGTTGTTGCAAAGTTGGAGAGTTCCAGCATCGTTCTGCGCTCTCTATTCTGGGGCGCATTCAACTTTAAAAGCTTCATGTCAAGGAACAAATTGCCTGGTGGGGGCCTCTTTGATAACATCGTCTTCAGTAAAGTTCGGGAACTTACGGGTGGCCGACTCCGCCTCACTATGAATGGCGCAAGCGGCATATCCGATGGCACCAAGCAATTTTTATCGCTGGTTCTTGCTCCTATGCTTGCTGGATATGGCCTCACTGAGACGTGTGCCAACGGTTGCCTGGGCTGTCCCCTAGAATTCAGCTTTAACGCCATCGGCCCTGTGTCCCCCGCTTGCGAAGCAAAGCTCGTTTCGATACCTGATCTTGGATACGATGCTGATGCGACCCCTCCTCAGGGTGAGATCTGGCTCAGGGGCAAGCCTATCATGACTAGGTACTATGATAACCCTGAGGAGACCGCAAAGGCCCTTACTGCTGACGGGTGGTTCAAGACTGGCGACATTGGCGAGTTTGATGCTAGCGGTCATCTCAAGGTTATTGACCGCGTCAAGAATCTCGTCAAGATGCAGGGTGGTGAATACGTTGCACTTGAAAAGCTTGAATCTGTTTACCGCGGCGTGCAGACCGTGGCGAACGTTGTTGTCCATGCCGATCCCGAGTACTCACGTCCTATTGCCCTTATCATGCCCAATGAGAAGATTTTGACCGACAAGGCGAAAGAACTGGGAGTGACTGATAGTCACCTTGAAGTGCTGTATCATAACCCCAAGGTTGTGTCCTATGTTCTGAAGGAATTGCAGGATGCTGGTAAGAAGGCTGGTTTGACTGGCATCGAGATTGTCGCTGGAGTTATTATTACTGACGAGGAGTGGACTCCTGAAAGCGTAAGACATCTGCCCCTATTTGTATAACCTTGCGTCATGATTAACATTTCCCCCCTTTCTCACAGGGCCTTGTCACTGCCACTCAGAAGCTGAACCGAAAGGTTATCCGTGACCGCTTTAAGGAGGAAATCAACAAGTGTCTCTCCAACATCTGAGGCGGCGAAATGAAGGTGATTAATATCGGGTAGCAGAGTTTGGATCGAAGGACGAACGGACGAACGAACGACTAGAAGGATGAAACGACGACGGATACCAGGCGCGAGAACTATATGATATGTGCGAATAGGATGCGGATGATGGTTCTGTTGAAGAGTGATTTGACTGACTGTAATGTAACCGTGTATGCGGCGTTGGCTGCCTGATGTTATCTTGGAACTTTTTCCTTTTTTTATTTTACAAGTTTTGCATACGAATACCTCACCTCAGCTCTTCATTTTTTTCCCCCCCAAATCATGGCTCCCCTACGTATTTAAAGCCGCTAGGCTGGCTGCTTGCCGACGCACAGGGAGTCCGATGATCCCGGGTTAGCTGTAGCATGATGTGATATAAGATGTGATGTGATTGTGCCCCTCTCAGCCCATCTCAGCTCGCGGCTCCTTCTATTCTTGCATGTGAAAGTCCTGGATGGCCCTACCGGGTGACATCGCTCACCACTACACCACGGTATGTCCACGAAGCTCACTCGGTGGGGGTATGAAGGCCGCCTAGCCGTCCTTATGCATACATGGCTATCTCAAGAGAGACCTTGATTGGCCCCTCTTTTCCATCCTTTATCTATTGTTTTTATTTATATACAAGGGTATTATGCCATGACAGGTGTATGGTAACCCGTCTTCACGTCATGTCTTTCAAGTTTTTTTAGATCACGTTCATGGGTGGTGCACGATGTAGTAATTAGTCAACGGGTGGGGGGCTTAAGAGTATTTTGATGAAGAAAAATCAGGGGTTCATGAGTCGTCAGTATATTTGAAAAAAAAAGTACATATGAGTTATCAGACATGGTTTTTAAAACTGGCTGAAGAATGGAGGAAAAAAAGACAACCCAACGTGTTTGCAGATCAAAGAAGAGCAAGTGATCTGTGTATATAATCCGAAGGCCCCGAGAAAGAATCAGTATGGGAAAGACAAAAAAGAAAGAAAAAAAAAAACAGAAGATGATTGAGGGAGAGAAAAAAACGCCCAACTTGCTCCGTGCCATGCTTGCTTGCTTGCTTGTCTGGATTCAAAGTGAAGAACGAGATGAAAGTCGAGGGCGGTGAGAGTGTAATGGCCGTTTTTATATGTTCGGTCAGGGAATTGGACTCGTTTGAGGAAATAAAACATGCGCTGACTGGGGGCTGAGAGAGCATGTTTTGATTTTGGGGCTGTTTCCCAGCAAGGGGGGGTAGGGTGAGAAAGCGTGCATGGATTATGTATCCGAGGAGCTGGGTTGGATGGGGCGAAGGGAAGTGAGTCGTCAGGAACAGGGGCGGGCGTCCCGAGGCTGAGGCCAGAGGAGTAAACAGACGGACGTGGCAGTCGACAATGGATGGACGGATATCACCCGTTCGCTTACAATAATTAGGCTTCTGAAGACCGGCAGGGCCAAGAAAACGGAAGCCGAGCAATAATCGTTACATCAGCGTTCACGGATTCGACTTGCGGCGGAAGAAGGCAATGTAAGGCACGGCTGAGCCGTCCCCAAACAGCTTCTTCTTCAGGTCTCGTGGTCCTCCGCCGCCGATGCGGACTCTGGACACCTTGGTGTCATTGAAGCGAAACCAGGCATGAGGATCCCGCGAATTCGTGTCGCGCACGTAAGCGTAGTAATGGCCAGCTTTGATGGTGTTGCCCTCGTGGACAATGACAGCATACGTCTCATAGTGGAATGGTCCAACGAAGGCCGGGTCTGTGGCATGATCACCAGGCGACGGCTGGACAAAGTAAGGCGAAAAGTCCATGTCGTCCAGGTCCCAGGTCAGGCGAGCCGTGGACTTGGTCGAATCGAAGTAGCCATTGTTCTTACGGGCGTAAATGAAGCGCTTGAAGGCAACGCAAAGTAGAGGCGGCGCGTGACCAAGGAAGGTGTTCTTGACTGTGCGCCCCTTGCAGTTGGGGGTTTCGCACTTGTAATCCTCCACATCGCTGCTGCTCACATACTTGTCCATGCTCTGATTGAGCGTTCCGTCATTATCAAGAGGATGAGAGTACAAGACGTCAGAAGGCTCAAATCTGCACTGGGGCTTATTGCAAGAGAGACATCGTATGGACTCCACATTGAAGTAGCGCCAGCTTTGATCAATCATGGACATGTTGGCGCGGGTGTACTCGCCCCAAAACTCCATTGACAGTTGCAAGAGACTCTTATTCTTGATATCGGGCTCGCCCTCACTCTTGGGCACTGGCCGGTCTCGCCGTCGATTAGTCTCATCATGGAGATGAACAAAGAGAAACGACATGAACTCCTGAGCGTCCTGCTGGATGTCGGGAGAACCAAAACTTTGAATACTATCCTGCTTCGAAACGTAGAGCGAATAATCCTATATTACACCGAGTTAATACAAACACAAAAAATAACCGAGTCATGTTATACCATTCATATATAGCATCTAAAGTGGAGAGAGGAGGGGAGGGTGAGACTGACCATCAATGTCTGAGCTTTCATATATTGAAACTTGCCAGTGCTCATCCAGTGGAACAGATTGGAGATAATCTTCGTCATTAGCTGAGGATTATCGATCTTCTCATCCTTCTTCTTCGGCGCCTTATACTTCTCCGCCCAAACCGAGTTTGCAAGCTCTCTGCCAAACTCAGGAGATGCGAGGAGGCATTGTAGAAGACTATTCGCATAACACCAGTTGCGAGGGTTGTTGAGTCCGGTAGGGGTTCTATTGCTGTCGCCAGTGGACTGTTGCTCAATAGCCTTTGTTGGCGGCCGGGGTGGAGGAATGCTGGCAGTGTCGTCCACTTCCTCCGAGAGGCGGCTGAAACTCGATCTTGGCAGAGCTGGGACAGGTCTGGCCGGAGGCGAAGGTAGATCGGTGTTCAAATCTACCTTGTGGGACGAACCGTATGCAGGCCTTGAACTAGGCTGGGTTGGCGAGGTCATGGATTCTTTCTCCGGGACAGGTGGGAACTTTCTATGAAAATCATCCACCGTCCGCACAAATGTAGGCGACGATGCCGTTTCCATCTCCTCGTTCCTGATAGTTTCCTCCCAAGCCTTAGCAACGGCGGGCTTGTGCGATCTAGCTGTGAATTTGGACTTGCTTCGCTGCAGGGGACCCCCTCTAGTTCCTTCTGACACCGCGTTCTTTCTTGAGAGTGTGTTTTGTGAGACTGACTGAAGGGAGCCTCGGCCCATCAGATCGATCCATGCATCAATACCTCCTTTCAAAAGCTTTGGTTGGTTTTTCAACTCATTGCCATAGTTGAAATCAACAAGTGCTCGTCTCAATGATACAAGCACTATGCCATCCGGATTCCGAGCGTTTCTTGGCATGGCCTCGGAGTCCTGGTCATAAAACACAATCAAATCTTTCTTCGCTCGGTCTTGGAATTCCATTTCTTCGTTATTCGGAGACAGCACCAGGCTCTCTGCAATTTGGTCCGCCGATAGATTTTCCCTCATCAAGATGCTGGGTTCAATGCATATGACGGAACGAGCCATGATGTGGCCTTCGTTAAAATCCTCTTGAGCGCGGACATCAATGAGAAGGATGGAACCTCTGCAAGTCATAGCATACTTTAGCTCCTCAGCAGTGATGGTTTCCCCTTGCGGTACTGGAATGGGATTCGGTGGTGCCGTCGGGGGTATTGCGGTGTTGGTGTAGCTCTGGGTTGGAGAAAAGTAATCAGTTTGCGGTTGAGAGGCTGACGTAGGAGTCCCGGGCACTGATGAGGCTGTGGATCCGGTTCTTGTGAATGTGCCTCGCGGTGTACTTAGGGGAGGCCTTGAGCTCTCTCCTGAGATACTTCCACGGGCTGGACTATACACTGCATCTGGCATTTTGGGTAAACTCGGCACGTTGGTACTGATATCGATTTTTGGAGGTCTTGGTGGGGGAGGGGGCATCGATCGAGGTCCAGCTGGCTTAGGGAGGGGATGTGTCTTGATACGAGGATCTTGTCCTGGAGAAGGTTGTGGACCTCGAAGATTCGCAAAGCGCGCGGCAAGATCTTGGGCAGCGGAAGTCGAGAGACCGAGACTCAAGCGGTTTGAGCTGATTGCATTGCCATGAAGAGCCGGGGGTTTGGGTTGAATAGCTGGTTTTGTCCTTGCTGGCGAACCATTGACTTGTGGTTGGATCGCATTGTTCGATGATTTGCTATCCCTCAACCCCTTTGTAGGAGATTCTGAACGAGATCGTGAATACGCGTCAGTTCCTTGAGAGGAGCCTGGCCGAGATCCAACAGGCGCAACGCCTGTTCTCTTATTGTCCGCAATAATGTCTTGCTTGATCCGGCCAAACGAAGCATCTTGCTGGCTAATCTTCTTGAGCAATGCGCTGTGAATACGAGCCACATCATTGTGCTCGTCCCGGAGGAAAACATAGTCCCGATGGCTCTGGATGAGCTGTACAGCAATCACTGATGCTCTAATATATTCCTTTAAGGCAACGGCGGGCCTATTGAAATCGCGACTAAGTTCCGCTTGTCGAAGAGATGCCTCGGCCGATTCCAGCAATTTGCGCATGGACTGAGTCATATCGACATCTCTGGGGGCCTTAAGAATATCGTCAATATGCGGAATGGGTGCAGCCCCAGGTCTATTATCGCCTCCATGACGTCCATTAGGTGGTGGGGGGCTGAATACGCCGCCGCTTGCCATGGGAATGTTGCGAGGTTCGATTAGGCTCGTCGATCGCGCGTGGCCGAAGGACGTCATTTTGGAAGTTGAATCGATTGGGGTAGTGATCGAGGTATCATTTCTTGTATATGAGTGCTTTGAGAGAACGATCGCAGGCGGCTCGGGCTGTTGGTCGCGACGCAGGGCAGGGAGTGATTAGGGGGAGTCAACCGAGTCTTGAGAAACAACGAGTGTATATAGAGGTGATGCGACCGCAATATAAGTATCCAGCGAGAGTGATTCAAGACTCTGGCTCAAGATACTGGTTGGAACGTGCAGCATTGTATCAAAGCATTGAGAAGGACATTTCAACAAAGATCACAAAGAATAATGCCGTCCACGGAAACAAAAAGTCATGATCTAGAGGAACAAGGAAGTTTGGTGTTCGGTGGTCATGCCGACAAAGGCAGCGGACATGGGGGTGGGCGGGCAGCAGCTCTCATGGCCACCTGTTGGATGGTTTGCGGGGGGAGATGATGAATGAAAGTACATGCGACTGTGGCGTTGGTACTTTTGAGTCCCGATTACGACAGCGACTGAACCAAGTAGTCGAGGCTCCCGGGCATGTAGCTCGACCCGAGTTCCCCGGTCGTTAGCCACGTACGCCACATCAACGTTCGTCATCTTCGGGCGCAGCTTGAAACTAGACATCAGTCGACTGTTTTGACTTGGAAAGTTAGCGCCCACCATACCGCAAGGCAGACGTCCGGCCGAGAATAACCATTTCATTGCCTTGTCTTGCCTCGCCTTGCCTTTATCTTACCTTACCTTACCTTACCTCACATAAGGTTACTTAACTTACTTGGCAGACTAGGTACCCGTATGACCACTGCAGCCCTGGTGGACAAAGTAAGAGAGACAGTTGTTCACTCCTTGCAGTACTATGGTATTCACAAGAACACAAGATAGAGTCCAGATTACACATCATCTCAGTGGAGAACTTGATGCCTCATCCACTTAATCCAAGACTATGAGGGGGGCAAACCTGGATCGCCCGGATGGAGATGGAGAAGGGCTGGAGCTGAGATAGACCGTTATAAATGGGCACAATATGGCAGCGAGTCGCGTCCTAGACCTTACCTAATGGCCCCTCATAGCCAATTACAGGCGCTATAGGCATCCCTCAGCTGGGGCCTCAGGTACTACATAGTATGTAGCCTGTCCGAACCCATGGAGGCTAACCTAAACCTGGGAAGCCTTACGTCGTACGGATGGGCAACTACGTACTTCTTTACTTGGTGCTCTGACTGCCTTGAGGCTGGGTCAACGAGACATTCTCTCCAAACGTCAACCTTGCACCAACCTCCGCCAACATCGAAGGCATTCATTCATCTCCATTCGCCCATCGCATTGCGCCGCTGCGTTCCTCGTCCGCTGTCTTCCTTCAACAATACTCCTAAACCCGATCCCGCAACGACCCATCCACTCTTCCTCGCTTCTTCCATACCACACCCTCGACTGCCGCCAAAATGATGAGCTGGTGGTCGTCCTCGGCCAACACGGCCTTGGACGAGCAGGTTGAGAGAGCCACGAGCAGTAGCCTGTACGAACCGAAGCCCCTCCCCATGTCTGCGTCATTCCGGTTGCCTTGCTGACCTGTCTTGATCTCAAGGGAGGATATTGCCTTGAATCTTGAAATCTCCGATGTCATTAGATCCAAGACGGTTGCGCCCAAAGAAGCGATGCGTTCTCTGAAGCGCCGAATCGGCAACAAGAACCCAAACACTCAGCTGAGCGCGTTGAATGTATGAAACACCCGTCTCATCTTGCACCGCCATCATGATCATGATCATAATACTAATCTGGGTGCCTAGCTTACCGATACCTGTGTCAAGAATGGCGGATCACACTTCCTCGCCGAGATTGCGTCTCGTGAGTTTATGGACAATCTAGTGTCGCTGCTGCAAGCTGTAGGCGGCGCCGCTGTCAACTCGGAGGTCAAGGCCAAGATTCTCGATCTGATACAAACATGGGCTGGGGCTACCGAAGGGCGATACGAACTATCCTACATCGGCGAAGTATACAGAACGTTGCAACGAGACGGCTACCAGTTTGCCCCCAAGGTTTCTGTATCGAGCAGCATGATCGATAGCAGTGCGGTAAGAAAAGAAGATAGACATGGCAAGAAATGGAATTTGGTCAACTAACAGTGACATTACAATAGCCCCCAGAGTGGTCGGATTCCGACGTTTGTATGCGATGCCGAACCCCGTTTACCTTTACCAACCGCAAGCATCATTGCCGAAACTGTGGAAACTGCTTTGATCAGCAGTGCTCCAGCAAGACGATCGCTCTCCCTCACCTAGGAATTCTCACACCTGTTCGAGTCGATGATGGCTGCTATGCCAAGCTCACTAACAAGGGCTTCAAGGACTTGAACCCTTCACTCGATCGATCGCCAACCTATCCCCACAAGACTCGCAGCACGTCGGCGATGCAGCCACGAGCTGCTCGAGTTGACGATGGCTTCGACGAGGATCTCAAGAAGGCTTTGGCAATGAGCCTCGAAGAGGTTTCAACTCATTCGCGTGGATATGCTGAACCCATCGCAACCGTCCACAAGACCAACGGCGACAGCTCGGCAGCGAAACAGGCTGAGGATGACGACGATGACCTCAAGGCTGCCATTGCAGCGTCCTTGGCCGATATGGAAGAGCAGAAGAAGAAGCATGCAGCAGCTCTCAAGGAACAAACATCCAGTAGCTCGGGAACTGGCGCCACTGCATTTGTCCTCCCTAAGAATGATTATGAGTTAACGCCTGTGGAGGCGGAGAACATCAATCTCTTCTCAACCTTGGTGGATCGCCTTCAGACACAACCTCCGGGTACCATTCTTCGAGAGCCTCAAATTCAAGAGCTGTATGACAGTATTGGAGCGCTGCGTCCTAAGCTAGCACGAACGTATGGAGAGGCAATGAGCAAGCACGGTAAGATAAGCAAGCATATTTGTTAAGCATAGATATTGCGACGTGGACTGACCTTGTATTGCCCGTAGATACCTTGTTGGATCTCCATGCCAAACTCTCTAGTGTGGTTAGATACTATGACCGGATGCTAGAAGAGAGGCTATCCAAGGCCTATCACCAACAAAGCCTTGGTGGTTACAACTTGGGTCCTCCCCGCCAGCCATCCGGCCCCTACCCATCTATCACTTCCCACATGTCTAATAACCCCAGCACAGCTGAGACGTTTTACACGGGTCAACAGCGAGCGAGCTACCAGGCCCCTCCTCACCAGCAATCCTATCAGCAACCTCCCCCGCAGGCGTCACCCCAACCTCAGTATGGGCCGTACGGTTCGGTACCACCTCAGCCTGGTCAATATCCCCCACCTCAGCAGCAGCCACAGCCACAACGGACTGGAAGCTGGCAGGACAACGCGCCATCAGCGCCGTCAGCCCCATCCGCACCTCAAGATCCCTACCAACAGCAACCTCCTCCTCCTATGGACTCGACGCAGCCAGCACAGACCCCTCAGCTAATGACCGCAACGCCATCCACAGACCCCAATGCCTCCTACTACTTCTCTCCACAGCAAACACCACAAACGCTTCCCCTGGGACCATCAGCACCCGGCCCGGCGCCTGAGGCCGGACAGTCCCCGTATCCCAATCTTCAGCAGCCACTGCAGTACCCAAGAGGGTCTATCTCGGCACAATCACAGCCAACGCCGGCCCAAACCGTCGCTCAGACAGTGCCGAGTCCTCAGCCCGTCCAATCCCCTCAAATTCCTCCTAACCAATTACCTCAGCCTTCTCCTGCTCAACCCACTCAACCTCCCCAAAGTCAACCATCCCAGCCCTCGCAGCTCGCTCATCAAGGACACCCTCTGCAACAGCAAGCGTACTGGCAACCAGCCATGCCTCAGCAACAGGCGACTCCAGCGGCTCCGCAGGGCTGGGCGTATCCGGGGTACAATCAGGATCCTTTCCCAGCTGTACCAACGCACGAACCCGCCAAGCAGCAACCGGTAAAGGAGGAGGCGCTGATAGAGCTTTAGATGGTGAGTGGAAGTGATTTGCACTCAACTTGAGAAGGGGAGGAAGAGGAAGAGGAAGAGGAAGAAGGAGGGAGGGCTAGGCGGAAGAGGAGTTGCATCAGCTAGCTACGTCAGCCAGCCATTGGGATGGAGGGGAGACCGGGTCGTTTTTTTCTTCTTTTTTTTTGGAGTGGTGAACCTGAACCAACGGCGTTTGGTGGATTTTCCGATTTATGCCCCTGAAGAGAATAAGAATGAACCTACTGAAGGTGTTATCTGATTGTCGTAAGGTAGACAAGACCAGTATACAGTGTCGCGATACGCGGTTAAGCCCCCTCTATTCTACGCCGATGTCCCTACAGTACATAGTACTGGATGCTATTCATCTCTCTTTCTCGAGTGCTTTATTATTATTTTTTTCTTTTTCTTTTGAGGGATGAGGGGGGTGACTATGCACGAGGTTGCATGTGCAGCATGTACCAGTCGTGAATAATATGCCAGATCTGGTCAACATCCCCGGTTTGCAGAACGCCATTCGGGCAGCACCAGTAATGTGCTGTATAATGTAACTGTACTGCACAGTAAGTAGGTAGAGAGGTAGGGGCAGATAAGATGCCCGGTCAAACGATGCGGCAACATGCACCCGCACATGCAATCAGACTGCATTGACATTGACATGGGGGTCCAAAAGTACGATTTGCGAGTCGTGCGTGAGATAATTATACAGATGAACTCCCATCTTTCATCGATCTGGGAATCTTGCTTCTAGCTTTCACTGATGACGAATTCAAAAGAAAAGAAAAGAAAAGAAAAATACAAGAAACATTACACATATAGCCTCTTGGTAGTTTGGGGCTCCTTGTTTGACTACGTACTTGATTTCTATAGCTACGGGATGTATTTCTGTTTGTCAGCAACCCAGGCAGAAAAACCTGGGGATTGGAAACACCCATTTGTTCATGTCAATGCTGTATATATTTTGATTATTATTAAACTTCTACATAGCATTATTAGTTACCGATCATTTCCCAAATATGCACCAGTGCCCGGTGTCGTCTTATTATTAATAATTCGTTTTCCTGCAATGTCATGCATCATTTTGGGCTTGGGTTTGTTTCCCACCCCATGTGACTGACATTACGCTTCCTCTGCACCTCTTTTCCCACGTAATCCTTCTCTTTGAGTCCCAAAAAAAAAAAAAAAAAAAAACAGCGGCATTTTTTCTCCAAGCCCTTTGATAGGTACTGGAGGTTCTTAACCATTTCCACTTCTGGCTCATTCATCCTCTCCCCCTCCCCCCCTTCGCTATGACTTGCTCGAACAGGTAAGATAGTGGAAAACAAAAAAGAAAAAAGGAAAAACAAAAAACCAAACCCAAACCAAACCTGTCTGCCCGTCTGCAGCTTACCAGTTAGTTCCTTTTCTTCTCGCTGTCTCTCCGTTCTGTTTTTTTTTTTTTTCCCAACCAGAACATGTACAGTAGCTTACCCATCACCCTCCTCTCTCGCTTCCGGGTCGGCGACCCATAGTAGCACGGACCACACAGACCAATCGCCGTGCCGGGGCGGCCCACGCTGTGCATGTGAGTGGTAGAAGTCCGCAACCCGGCTCCGGGTATTCGGTTGGTCCGGTATGACGACGGGCAGTGGGGGAGGAGGGGTGTGCCCTTCGTTTTACTTATTTTGCAATGGATTTGAGGCCCTTGTTTGTTTTTCATTTATGTATTTATTTTATTTATTTATTTTTATTTGGAGAGGTTTAGGGAGAGGGGCAGTTAGACTCACTTTGGTAATTTAATCGACAGGAGATGCAGTAGTAAGTAGGGTCTTGTGCATCTCCATGTCCGGGGTGGTTAGCGAGACTCGTTTGAAAGGGCTGACAGGAACTTGATAAGAAGAGCCATGTTCCTGAAACGGCTTTGCTTCCTTTTTTAGCTCTCATTTTCCTGCAGTAAACTGAGATCCTGCAGTCTAGTTGGCTCTCAAAACCTCGCCAAGTTTCCGGGCAGCTCAACTAAACTACTGTAGGTATATTCGGTCTATATCCCTCACCCCTCCATTTACATTGCTCCCCCCCCTCCTTCTCTCTATCCAATATCATACATACATATATAATCATATATATATTATAAATCTCTATTTATACCGTCTCTTCTTTCCTGCTCTCTCTTCTTCAATTCCCCTTGCAAGTTCCATCCACAATAACCACCTCGACCCAATTGCTGGCAATTGAACAACAATGGCTCCCACAATCCACTTCGTCCGCCACGCCCAGGGCTTCCACAACCTCTCTCACGAGGCTGAACAGCTTCATGATCCCGACCTAACACCCCTCGGTCTCGAGCAGTGCGCCCACCTCCGCGCCATCTTCCCTCACCACGCCAACATCACCAAGCTCATTGCCTCCCCCATGCGCCGCACCGTCTACACCTGTCTCCACGCCTTCGGCACCCAGCACCCCACCCTCCTACCCATCACCGCCCTACCCATCTTCCAAGAAATCTCCCTCCAGCCCTGCGATGTTGGTACACCAGTAGACAAGGCCGCCGCCGAATTTGCTGGCAAGGCCGACTACTCACAGGTCGAAGCCTCCTGGATCGAGAAGGGCTCCGACAGCCCATATGAGCCAACCCTCGAGAAGCTCTTGGCTCGTGGCAAGCAAGGTCGACTAACACTAAGAGAAATTGCCGGTAACGGAGATGACCACATTGTCGTCGTGACCCACGGAGGAATCCTTCACTTCCTAACTGATGATTGGCAAGGTGTTGATCCGCAGCACGGTAAGTTCGACGTCATTCAAGTCTACAAATCTCCACATTTTTCTGCCTTGTTTCATGGGAACCCGAGTAGAGAATATTTTCGAAATTGGAAGAAGAGTCATATTAAAAATAGATACATGGAAAGTTTCCACTGTAACTAACCAATTTTGTTTCAAATCGCATACAGCCACCGGATGGAAAAACTGCGAGTACCGGTCATATCAGTTCACTGATCCCACCGGCAAGGATGAGGAGGCTGCTCTTCAAGAGACTCCTGAAAGCTGGCGTCGTCGACATCCAAGCACTGTTCGGCTCACTGTGACTGAGCAACGGGAACTACGCCCCTTGGGCATCCAGAAAATGGGTCCTTATCTTCATTTGATCAACGTTGGAAACTAGATACAGCGTATTTGGTGATGCGATGTGACGTCGTGATAAGAAAATGATTGAGATGAGGTTAGCAGACATAAACTTGCATAGGCAAGCATGGATGAGATTGAGGCTAGTATCAGGCAATTGTCTTTAGATTTGCCTGTCATTTAGAAGCAGAAAGCGTTTGAGTTTTAGTTTTTTTTTTTTCATATTTAAACAATGGGATGGTTGGTAGATGAGATTGACGCTACCAGTCTCCCATGTTTCGTTGCTTGGCCTCGAATGAATAAACTGCATCAAATCGCCTAGACGAGGAATGCAATCCAGTTCAAACCCTAGCCAGACGCAGTTGGTTGATCCAGATCATTTCTCCCAAGCCTATCAGCAAAAATTCGGATTTCTCTCCAGCCCAGTGGTGCAATATCCAGCACCAATACAAACCACTTGACATCCGATTCTTGACTAGGTCTCAGCTTGCATCTGCAGACACACTTCGTGCCCTTGGAGCTCGGTTGTAAGAATGCCTGACTAGCACAGTCTAATGGACCTCCAACTTGGTAACCAATGAGCTTCCCATTGATATAAGGCGGGCATTCATTGAGTAGGCTGCGAAATTGGAAATATTGCTTATGATGGAAGTTTTCCCGACTTGAATAGCCCACCCGAGCAACTAGCTCAAAAATAGCTTCTGGTTGGTTCTTGAACAGCTTTGCCTTTGCGTTCAACATTTCCTGGATATGGAAGAATGTTTTGTGTGGCTTTAGTGACATTCTTGCTAGGAGTGCACCGTTCAAGGTAAGATGGTGCCGAGAGAGCTGATTTGTAGAGTTCTCGAGGGCGTACTGAGATTGTAACTCGCTTACACTTGATTTTCGGGTCTCTTGCAAACCAATAGAGGTGCCTTGCTTTTGCATTGTTTGTGTACACTCATGGACGGGAGCCCAGTCAACGTCTTTTTCCAAAGGCTTATCTTCTCTGTCGGTTATTGCAGTTCTTGAGCCGAAAGATGGAGATGAGTGCTGTAGGTTAGGATCAAACTCCTCAGCCGACCTAGATTTGGAGTCGTAGGCCCGTATGACGCTTGAAGATGGTATGTCAGCCTTCTCTTCGAAAAAGCCCTCCATTATCTCGTCGAGGGTCTTCTCATCAAAATCCCATTCTGATATAGAAAATGGGTCCCTGATGTCACCATGATCTGGTACGCGTGTATGAGTCAAAATCTTCCCCTCCTCATTAATTTCGACGTCCCAATCATCTAAATCATCGAGCTTTTCAATTGCCTCAGCAGTTGGGCCGCCCAGAGGTGGCTGTTCCCGCTCGTGTCTACTGTTCTGGGTCTGGGCGTCGTTGGCTTGGTGAACCTCATAATTGACACTACAATTTCCAGGCTCTGTCAGATACACTTCATTTTTCTCTGATGGAGCAATTGATGATGTTGGTGTGTAACCAAACCCAAACTGCAGTGACGGAGAACCGGATGATGGGAGGTTATGAACGACTCGGCGTTGTTTAGGTCCGAGAGGACGAGGATCGTCGCTCTGGCTTTCAGATCTCTGTCGTTTTCCAGTTTCTAAACTTGGTTGAATTGATCTTGGAGGAGTAGCCTGTAGGCAGGCATTCTCTGAGTCTGAAGCTGGTAATGGTGCAAATATAGGCGCCATGAGAGAAAGTACCTACTGAATGGATGGCACCTGTCAGCCTTGCTCTTGGTCTTGGTAGAAGGTTGAATAGGTGCAAAGCGCCTACATTTATGTAGCAGATCGGAAATACCCCTAACCTATCACCCAAAGGCCACGGGCTAGCTTCGAAGTGTAGGTGGTATGAAGGGGCTGCAGCAGTTGTGAAGGCTCAAAAGGGAGGATGGAGACTTCGAGAGGGAGAATCAAGCCTAAGACCCTCCAGCCAGCAGTGAACACTACGCTGAAAGAAAAGGGAAAGTGAAACACAAACGGTCGTGAGTTTGTGAACGAATGTTCGAAAGCCCACACGACAATCTGCAGCTCCCCTACGGAAAGACTTGGCCCAGTGAGTTGGGGAACGCGGTGCAAGTGCATTCCAGACCATTCCTTCTGATTTACGCACAAGGGTAGTTGGGAAAGACCAGAAGCAATTGGGGATATATCTTGAACGGGGAAGTAACGAACGTGTTTTTATATGGAAATAGTTCTCGTAATTAGGCATCTCTAGCCACCTAAAGTAAGGCACAGGCCTAAGATGCGCCTACCGTGGGCAGATATGTTCTAGAGGCGAGGGTATTTTAGTGCTTGATACAGCATCTCCGGAATAGTCAGCACCAGGGGATCCAATACATGGCCCGCATAAGTAGAGAGATTGTGTAGTCTGGTCCTCAACTGCATCTCTCTTCCCCCCAAATGCGTAACAAGCTTGGGATATCTGGTCCATCGCCGTGTTTGGGGGCAGCATTGGGGGTAGGCAGACCCCAAGACCGCACAACCCCAAAGCCCCAAGGCCCCAAGGCTCCCAGGCCGGAGCTCCGCGTGGCCCGGTTGGCCCCACCACCGTCCCCGTCCCGTTCAACTCCATTGCAATTAGGGTTGGGTCCACATTCGCTGTGTGAGCCAAAGATCGAATCCGGATCGCAAGGCCAGCTTCTGATAAGCCGCCTCTCTGTACCTGTAAGTTGTACATAATTACTGTCTGTTGTTGGACATAAACTACTTCTGCCACAAGCACCTGTGAGCAACTTTTTTTTTCTCAAACTGTAATAGTCCTGTGTCGAATATTTTCTCCTACCTGCTCCCACCCCCATTTTCTGTTTGATCCAACACGGCAAACACATGGGGGCTCTCACGATCTTTCAATTTTCTGTGTCAATTAATAGCAATTTAAATACCATAGTGGCTTCCACACCTTGATATCAATCCCCCACTCCACCGAGGCCACTCTTTTGCCCCGACAATTACTCCGTGCTCGAAATACCTCGTTCTTTCATCATCATCACTTCTGTCTTGTCTTCCGCTGATCCATATGCACCAGGATGAATTCTAACACTATAGACGCTATGTCCAGCTCTGGGCCGACTCACAAGCAACAGGCCCACACTGCCGAAGCTTTCCCTGAAGAACAGCTCCCAGAGGGAATCACTGAGACGGAAGAAGAGAAAAAAAAATGTTGGTTTGTCGGCAGCATTGACCAGGGCACAACGTCAACCCGGTTTATCATCTTCAACGGCCACGGTGAGCCCGTTGCTAGTCACCAGATCGAGTTTGAGAATAAGTACCCTAAATCTGGGTACGCTTGCTATGCTATATACTGATACTACTTCCTTTCTAACTCCGTTATAGTTGGCACGAGCATGACCCTCAAGAGCTGTGCCAGTCTGTTGAGGTCTGCATCAAGGAGGCAGTCGAGAAGTTCCGCAGTCAAGGTTTCCCAGTTTCCAAGATCCGATCTGTCGGCATTACCAATCAGCGAGAAACTACCGTGCTTTGGGACAAGAACACTGGTGAGCCCCTTTACAATGCGGTTGTTTGGGCCGATACCAGAACAACGAGTCTCGTTCGAGACCTCAAGGCACGTCCGGGCGCCGATAAACTCCAGGACAAGTGTGGTCTCCCCCTTTCAACATATCCTTCTAGTGTCAAGCTGCTTTGGTTGATTGAGAATGTCGAGTCAGTTCGTAAGGCATATGAAGAGCAACGTCTTGCCTTTGGAACTGTTGACTCATGGCTCATCTACCGCCTTAACGGCGGCCACGAACGTGAGGGCGGCTCCGTCCACGTCACGGATTCTACCAACGCAAGTCGAACCATGTTTATGAACCTGAGGACCCTCGACTACGATGATGAGCTGCTCTCGTTCTTCAACATTGACCGGGCTAAGCTAGTTCTCCCCAAGATTGTACCCTCATCTCATCCAACTGCCTTTGGCTCTCTAGCTCGCGGGTGTCTCAAGGGCGTGCCTATTGCTGGATGTTTAGGAGATCAATCATCCGCTCTCGTGGGACAATGCGGCTTCACTCCAGGTCAAGCCAAGAACACGTATGGAACTGGGTGCTTCCTTCTTTACAATATTGGTCATGAACCTGTCATATCAACAGCAGGCCTCCTTACCACAGTCGCGTACGATTTTGGAGACGGTCGCAAACCGGTTTATGCCCTTGAAGGCAGCATTGCCGTAGCTGGGTCAGGTATAAAGTTCCTCCAGAACAACCTTACTTTTATTGAGGCGGCGTCAGAAGTAGACACGCTCGCCAAAACTGTCAAGGATAACGGAGGTGTAGTCTTCGTAACGGCATTTAGTGGCTTGTTCGCCCCCTATTGGATTGACGACGCCAAAGGCACACTCTGTATGCTGCTGCTTTCCTTTTCTCTTTTCACACCAGGCCACGGGTCAACTAACTGCTTTTCTCTAGTTGGAATTACACAGCACACTGAAAAGGGCCACATCATTCGGGCTACACTTGAGGCAACCTGCCATCAGACAGCTGCGATATTAGATGCCATGGCCGCCGATTCAGGGCACGCGCTGGAGAAGCTCGCAGTAGACGGAGGCCTTTCCAACTCGGAAATCTGTATGCAGACTCAAGCTGACCTTAGCGGTATCCCCGTCGACCGCCCAGCGATGCGTGAGACGACAGCCCTAGGAGCTGCTATTGCGGCTGGATTGGCGACAGGTGTCTGGAATGAGCTGGACGAACTGAAGCATGTGAATATCAAAGGCCGTAAGGTGTTCCATCCTCAACTTGGTGTTGATGAGCGCAGAAAGAAGCATAGGAGATGGGAGCGAGCAGTGGAGATGAGCAGGGGGTGGGTTAGAGATGAGGATGATGAGTAAAAATCAGGAAGAAAATAGTGTTGTTGGAATATTGGACACACTGAGATAGCATGAAGAATTGGCAAGACTCTGAGATGAAGCCAGTCATGTTTTCTTTTTCTTGGACGAGAACCACATATGATTCTCGTTGAAATTTGATTGAAGCTTGAGAAAACTCTTGGCATCACCAAATTGCCCCGTCTAACTTGGAGGGGCAGTCAATGGCTGACGCCGGTTTCTAATGGGGCGGTTTGAGAGAGCTATTTTCAGAATGTGCTCAGCACAGGGCCATCACCAACCAATGCGACAAAGCAAGGTGACAGACACAAGGGAGTCCACCTCGTTCTATGTGCAGATGAGCATGGGAAACTTCTTTTACAATCAAGTCGTACGCGCTCACACAGAGAGACTTGGACGATAGCCATGGCATGGCCAAGTGGGTGCCAACAAATCGACCCGGGGCTGCGGTTTCACTCAGGCGTCCCGCTTGTTGTTTCTGTTCTTGGCTCCCGCTTACTACTCTGTTCTCGACGAAGCACGTTTTAAGTGAGTGCGGCTGAGTCGAAAAAAAGGGTTGAGCAACAGGAACCACCCCTGCCGCTCCAGGCGCACGGAATCTGCGGTAGCGAAGCCGGCTCTCTCTCAGCCATCGATGGGGCGCCTACTTTTTTTTTGCTCAGCCCCAGGTGCTTGGTAAGTGGGCAATTGGTTGGGCGGGTGCTCAGGAACGGTGGGAAATTTCTCATGGTCGTCCCGAATGCGGGGGGTGGGATTGGACACAATACGCGGATGCGATGTGCCAAGATGAAATGGCAACCCCAGATGAGGGGGATGAAGATACGATTTGCGGCAAGCTGGATGCAGGCTGAGGACAACGAAGAAATGAGAACGAGAAGACAGAGGGACACAACATTGCTGAGTTGTTTACCTAGATCACGATGGTCTGGGCTATTGGTCGAGACCAAGGTCTGGTGGTGAACTTGCATAGGTAGAGCGTGTTCGAGACTTGGGCAAAAGGTCGTTGTCTCGCATCTATTTTCAGCTCTCCGTTGTCATCGACTGGTTATTGATATTCTGCATTGATATGTCTGAGCGCTATTGGCTTCTGTTCCATGGAGTATGGAGTCCGCTGGCTAGTAAAGTGATTCGTAGAATTTGACGAAGTCGTGAATGTGTCTGACTGTCAGGTCCTCCCGTCCAGTCCCCACCAGTCAAAAGGTACGTACCCTCGCCCGCTCTAACTTGAAAGTCCTAGACAGAGTCCTGGATTCCTAGATCTCACTCCCGGAAGAGAGCAACGCCGGGACTGTATTTGTCACCCAAGCAAACTGACGAGCCTGGTAGGGTCATCCTGGCAGACGGAGGGAATACAGGCTATCAGTGGGAGTGGGTCTAATAACCATGTTTGTTGCAGATGACTGTATTCCGTTCCGTACCCGAGTGTCAATATCTTGATATAGGGTAGTTTGGTGGGCAGTGCTGTACCTGGATCACTCAGGACTGATGGATGTTCCGATTCATGTCAGCAAAGCCTTCGTGGTGAGCATGCGAGCCATGAATGACGAGTTCGGGATTTTAAAGAAATTTCTCAATGCTTTGTTGGAATATGCTTTCATGGAGTTGACGGGAAACGCCTTGGAATACTAATTGTTACCTGGTTGTCTTCGGGATGGTCTCTTTTTGTATGACATAATTTAAGAATTAGTTACAAAGTTTGCTTTCCGCTCGGTAGCAGCCATTTCGTGCTCGGCACTAAGCTGTCTTATTTCAAGGGGGATTTACCAACTAAAGATAGATCCTATCAACTCATCAGAATTATTCTAAAGCCATCATAGAGGACTCATCCACCAGGTCCAAGTGCGGTTCGAGGAACGAGTCGATGATTGCTTCTTCAACACCCTTCCATTGAGCAGAGCAAACAAGCTTTCATAATCACGCAAACTGTGGAGTACGTAATGCAACTGCAAAGTAAGGTACCTACCGCCTACCAGTAGATAAGCCAGGTACCGAGCCTTAAGTAACCCATCTACATAGTACATACCTTACCTTACCAGGTAAATAAGATACCTAATCAAAAACCGTACGTATAGCGAGAACTTTGCCCGCCCGGCTCGCAAGAAGAAGGTGCATCAGTTGGAAGACTAATGAGATATACGAAGTACCACCCACTTCTTGCCCCACATCACTATATTAGGGAGCTAATTTACCTACCAGGAAGGGATTTGGACCAACGTCAGACGGGCGAGTTTGTCACCAGCGTCGGTGCAGAGGGAGTTTGCTATTTAATGGCTTTCCCGCTCTGCATTCACACCGATATAAAGTTTAAGCTTCCCTCAGCAACCCATGGGCTTACTCAGCTCTCCTGCCAAGACCCAGGACAGATTCCGAGGTACCTACATAACCGTAGAATCGGCCTGGAAGAGATTTTTCATATTTTCTGCCTCAAGCCTAATCAATACTGGCGCCGAGAGCTGAGAAGGATGATGAACCCCGCCAGTCCTGCAAAGAAGTTGCGGTGGGGCTTTGCTGCTGGCGCTGTTTGTGCACCTGTAGTTACGCCGTGCTGGGCGCAGTGGCAGGTAGCCCATCGGCCAACCACATTCAGAGAACTGTAAGAAAGGCATACGGCACGGCACGGCACCTTACGGTGCCTAACGACTAAAGTATAGGTAATAATTAATATTTACCTACCTAAGCTACCTGCCCGTACGCAAGTAAGGGAATCTGTAAGGGAATCTGCTTTCATGCCGTGTTGAAGCGGCATCGGCAGCGGGCAGCGGCAGTACCCTGTAACGATAACTCTGGAAAGCCAAGGCTGGGCGGCGTAAGGTAGCGTGTGCCATTCCCACATGAGGACGACATGGGAACCGATCAGCTACCGAGCGTAAGACGAAGGGATGAAGGTAACAGATATTACCCGTGGGCGGTATACTATGTAGACGACTCCGTCCGTCCAGTCGCCTCACTGGTTCATCCAATCTCTCTCCCCCGGAAACACCATCGTTGCCCGGTAATCAAAAGTCGTCTGTTCCCATCTAGTGGTAGGTTCGTTCATTCATGGGAAACGATCCGTCCATGCATTTCTGCCATCCTTGCCCTCAGCCTTACAATGCTGCCAGAAACTCATTAGCGCTGTCAGCTGTGACCTCTCTCCATGGCTTTTTCACCATGTCTTATTCGTGCCGGATCTCGAGCGGGTTCCACTTCGCCCAATTCGTTTTGCAGGTTGCACACACAGCCCCAGCACCAAAGCACCCAGTCCGTCACCGTGGCTGGCCAAGCAAACCCACCACCTCGCCCTCCCATTTCCTTGGATCCTAGTCAGCCTGGCAAATCAATCCATCAGCCACCACAGCCCAAAGCCCAAAGCCCAAAAGCCCAAGCCTAAAGAACCAAAATCCCATCGTCCAAAGTCTCCAGACTACTGTTGAAATTTCATTGCTGTACAGATAGGGGCTGTTAGTTCGCTAATGAGGCATGGGGAATTTTTTTTTTCATCATTTGGTAGTTAGTTAGTTACCTTGATGTTTTATTTTTACTACCCCGTATTTGGTTGTCGTCACCAGCATACGCTTCCCACGTCCACTGCCACTGTCCGTCATTGCCTGTCACGAGAGGCCGCCACCATTTAGTTATTGCTTGCTATTTGCTCAGCTGGAATAGTGGCAGACAAAGAGAATTCCCTATTGCCCATACTTTTTCTCGAAGCGCCGCTGGGCAGTCCGAGTCTCGTCTAGTCTGGCCACAGAGACTCATGCAGTGCTGCAGGAAACGAAGTCCATACATAGTACGATCGCATTACACATACGCAATCGATCCAACCTCACGCCAGCCATTCATTGTACCTTAAACAGGACTCTATTTTCCACACCAGCTTCACTGACTTCCAACTCCGCCCATCAGCTTTTCTCCTTCAGAAACTTCGCATCACCACGCATCGCGAGATCCTTCCCGTCCTCTTCCTACGGCCGCCTGCCGCGTGTTAGCCAACTGAAGACATCGACACCTGCCCGGATCACCGTATTCAGCTTCTTTTAGATCACCGCCACTGGGTTGCACCTCCACCACCGCTACGACCACAACTACCACACACAAAGAAACCACACGCTGGCATCCACCTGAAAGGCCTAGGGCGCATCCGCCACACCCCCAAAGAGAAGCAGCCTCCATCCTACGACACCAAACCTCCAGCACTCGACACTCGACATCCACTTGAAGCCACCCTGAAAGTTACCGTATTTGCTTTCTGGTGGCCTCTAGAAGCAAGCAGCCCAGCTAGAGAGAGAGTGAGTGAGAGGAAGAGGGGAAAGTTACAAGCCACAGTACGGAGTATCTTATCTCCTCCATCCTCCAGTCCTTCAAGCCTTGCCTCTGTGAGAGCAGACAGACTGCATCTGGAGCTCTGACCTGAGCCTGTCTTGTCTTGGACCTGGCTCAAGCCCAACGGCCGCATTTGCAACAGCCCGCCTAAAAAGCCAGCTTGGAGCCCAGGCCCAGTCTCAGTCCTATTGTACACCCCCCTCCCCTCCATCCTCTTTCCCCTCCCCCTCCGACACTGTCCCTGTAAGCTCGCTCAACCGCCATTCCATTCCTCTTTTTTTTTCCCTCTGGGTTGCGCTTCATTGTCAGGCTGTCAAAATCGCTTCCTCTTTCTTGCTTGTCCCCCACTCCCCAGTTTGGTCGCCGAGAGAATTGCACCCCCCCGTGCGCCAGACGCCTGTGCTAATTTCTGACCCGAACCCGAGCCTCTCTCTTCCCCTCCTCCCCTCCCCTCCAGGCTCCTCCCTGGCAGGCCAATCCCCTTCAGCTAAGCCAAGCCCCCCCCCAGCCCTGACCGTCCTTCGCCCGTCCTGCCCCGTCTGCGGCGCCTCTCAGTCCTGACTGTCCTACCCTTTCCCCATTGTCCTCCCTCAACTCTCCTCTTTCCATATGAGTTCTATGAACTCCCGCTTCAAAAGCTTTGGCTTCGGAAAACGCAAATCCGCCGCGAGCATTCAGACCCCCGAGGGTCTCACTCCGAGCTCAACCCCTCCTCCCGGCCAAATACCGCAGAACCTCCAACGACATTCCCTTCCCCAACCTACTCCCGCACCTTCAATCGGCGGTGCCTCTTCCTCCACCACCAGTCTTCCAATGAATCACCCGGGCGCTGGGAATCGACCCCCAAGCTACTCGGCCAACTATCCTCCACAGGGCCAGCTTCCAGTTGGTCGTACTTCTCCTCTTGCCAACCAGAACCGTACCCCTCCGAGCCAAATGGTTGGAGGACCTCCTCCCATCAACACCGGCGCTCCTGTCGGCTACCCACCCGGTATGGTGATGGGTCAAGGTCCGCCTCAGATGGGCGGTCCTCCAGGCTTCCAGCAACAGCCTCCTGTCCAGGGATATCCTCCTCCTGGTGGCCCTCCCCCGCCGGGCGCTCCTCTCGGCCAGCAATATCGCCCTACTGGCAACCCCGCCGCTGAGGTTGAGGGTGCTAGCAGAAGCAAGGCTCAGCTGATCGTCGGTATCGATTTCGTACGTCTTGATTCTTCCTCTAAACCTAGATATGACAGTGAGAGGTGATAGCTAACGGTTGATGTGATAGGGTACCACCTTCTCTGGTGTCGCTTTCGCCTTTGCTACTAACAATGAGGCTAAAGAAGACATCATTACCGAGTGGCCAGGTGCTGGTAACATGACAAAGCAAAAGGTGAGTGAATCAACCACGAATATATGACGATCCATGTGCAAGTAAAGCTAAACCTGGACTTCATAGATTCCCACTGTGCTTTACTACGACCAGTACCAAAAGGTGGTAGGATGGGGTCCTGATATCGCTGATGCTCTTGCGCCTACCGGCTACCCCAAGCCTGGTGTGCAAAAGGTCGAGTGGTTCAAGCTGCAACTGATGCTCAGCGGCAACACCTACATCGACCCCATCAACCTTCCTCCTCTGCCCCCAGGAAAGTCCGAGATTGACGTCGCAGCCGACTATCTCTTCAAGCTCCGCCAAGCCATGCGAACCGCTCTACAAAAGACTCTCGGTGATGTGTTTAACCGAGAAGAGCGCAACATCCGATACTACCTCACCGTACCTGCCATTTGGAATGATGCTGGCAAGGCCGCTACCAGATCTGCCGCTATCCAGGCTGGCTTCCTCCGAGATGAGAACGACAACAGATTGACCCTGATTTCCGAGCCTGAGGCTGCTGCCCTCTTCTGCTCAAAGACTGGTTTGTTGAACCTCAAGGTACACGACGCTGTCCTCATCGTCGATTGTGGTGGTGGTACCGTCGATTTGATTGCCTATGAGGTTGAGGAAGAGAACCCTTTCACTGTGGCTGAGTGCACGGCTGGTTCCGGTGACTCTTGCGGTTCCACTGCACTGAACCGCAACTTCAGCAATATCTTGCGCACAAAGATCCGCAAGATGAAGCTGCCCGATGGCTCAAAGACGGCAGGCCGTGTGTATGCCAAGTGTATCATGGACTTCGAGAACCGTATCAAGGCCGATTTCCGTAATAACGGTCAGAAGTGGGCTGTTGATGTTGGTATCGAAGCTGAGTTCCCCGAGGCTGGCATCGAGGAGGGTTATATGACCTTCACCAATGAGGAAATTCTTCAGTGCTTTGAGCCTGTCGTGAACCGAATTCTGGAGCTTGTGCGCAACCAGATCATCGCCATTCAGGCTCAGAACCGCACTCTGCAGAACATCTTGGTTGTCGGTGGTTTCGGTGCCTCCGAGTACCTCTTCCAGCAAATCAAGCTCCATGTCCCTCCTCAGTTCCAGTCCAAGGTTGTTCGACCTATGGACTCCGTCGCCGCCATTGTCAAGGGTGCCGTCACTGCCGGTATTACCGAGCGTGTTATCACGCATCGTGTCGCTCGTCGTCACTATCTCATGGCGACTCTTCAGCCCTTTAAGGAGGGTTACCACCCTGAGGCTTACCGTGTGCCATCTCTGGATGGTAAGGATCGATGCAAGTTCACACGCCAGATTTTCGTTCAGAAGGGTCAAAAGGTCAAGAGTGGAGAGCCCGTCAAGGTTTCTTTCTTCCGACAGGTCGCCCCTGGTGCTACCCTTATGTATGAGGATGTTTTGTACGCTTGCGACGACGATGTTTGCCCTGAATATACCAAGGATCCCCGTAAGTTCCAACCCCCCGCCCCAACCTGACCATTATTTCTTTGTTGTCGTTGAATGAACCATAACGCTAATACACTGAGAAGGCATCAAGGAAGTCGTCACCCTTACGTCGGATTTGTCCCGCAAGAATCTGGAGAAGGATTTCGAGCGCATGGATACTCCTCAAGGCACCTTCTACCGTGTCTACTTTGATATTTACTTGACACTCGATGGTTCAGAGTTCAGTGCTGAGCTCGTCTGCCAAGGCGAGGTTATGGGTCGTTGCCGAGCCCGCTTCCGATAGAGCACAAGGCCGTGGAATGAAATGAGAAGCACGCAGTTGATGAACAGAAACCCCATATGATACCTCGGAGGAATACACTTGGTGCAGAAGGAAGACAACGGGATTGGGTTGTGTCCCGCATCTGACGGTTGAGAAAGAGAAAAAAAAGGACAAACCAGCAAACCAGGGAACCCCTCATTCGACACAGGCGCACATCTCAGTGCTGACAAACTCCTAATTCAAAGAAGGCTGTAGCAGAAATCTATGTCCAAAGAGGGTTGTTTTATTTTTAAAGCGATCGATCTTGCCTGAGAGTCAATCTTCCTCTCTCCCTCTCTCTCTCTTTTGCTATTGTTGGATGATCTTGGCCAGAAAGGGATTTACAATAGTTGGGCATGGTAGACAGACTCGCCATATTTTTAACGCGAGACTTTTTTTTCTTTTTGGAGTTTGCCTTGCTGAAGGTTCAGATGAAGTGCGGAAGAAGGTAACTGCATGCATGAATGATCTCAATGACGATTGCTTGGTACATAGATAATTTCAACTTGGTTGGAACTGGCGTAACTGAATTGTGTCCTCTTATACTGTTTTATTTACCTGTGTATTGTTTTTTGAGTTGACTTTAGTCGTGAATTCAATGATTAAAGCCTCAAACTTGATTCTCGTCCTAAGTAGGTATCTTGACAGTGTTCCAAACATGATTTGACAAATGCCATGAAAAGATTTACGGCGAATTGGGTTTGGGGCGAAAGCTGAAACAGGAGGGGACTAAATACTTACGGCCGTATATGCTTATAATGTAAGACAACGAACTATAATTACAACGAAAACGTGGTTCTCTTGGATCATCGATATTATTAACTGTCTTTTCTGTAGTGTAGCTAGTGTCCGGTGTAAACAATGATCTTTTTAGTTCTATATGATTGCCCAGCCTGCAACTCACAACTAATCACAAAGATTCAATTCCGGAAATGTGGTCTTCAAATGTTGGAGAATAAGCACAGATGTACCACTTGAGGTAGCCTCACTCTCTACGTGCATTCTAGCAAATTGGGAGCTCCGGGGTAAGAGAAAGGGACAAGGGTCAAGGATTTACAACACATTGTGAGGGGGATGAGACAATGCGGTTGGTTGTGATGTGAGAGGCCCGACTTGGCGGGCGACTGGAGCCCAGACGAGTGAAACACTGGGGGAGAGAGGAAGAACAGGAAAAAAAAAAAAAAAAAGAGCAGGCTACGTAATAAGATGACCGAGTTTCTCTACAGTGAGTCTGAGCGGCACGTGCTTTCAGAACAGGACACTGCTGAGACACCTCGGTCGCACGTTGACTGGTGATCCCCATCAGCAAGGTCTGGTGCGTGAAACATGAGAGAGAGAATGAAAAATGCCCGGTGTGTGTAGCACTCAAGGGGCGAAGGGGAAGTTTTAATGTCCGATAACTACGACAGTACTCGGGAAGGGGGGAGAGGGGGGGGGGGGGGGGGAGGGAAAAGCACAACTCCCCCTTTTCAAAATAAAAGATCGCCAGAAGGAAGGAAGGAAAAAAAAAGAAACAGCTGGGCGAACTCGTGTTGACCGGGCTAGCGAGGATACGAGGTGTGATGGGGCTGATGTGAGTGATATAATAGTGCAAGAAACACGGATGGAAGTGAGCTGGGTTATCACTCATGCGGATAGGACAAGACGACACAGCTTTGAGGTACCTAAACCTCAATCTGACAGAGATGCCGACAAGCATACAAGGGGGACGTCATATTCTTTTTATTTTTTATTTTTTTTTTTCATTTTATTTCAATGACGCCTCTTCTACGAGTCGACGGTTATGGTATAAGTAGGGTCAGGGAGGTAAGGCAGTTAAAAATAAAGAAGAATATTGTGGCACGTGGAGAAGCAAACGAGCCTGCTTGTCAAATGCTATGTACACTTCATTTCAACCTTGTCTCGTAAAGGATTTCGAGAAAGGTGTTCTTAAAATGACAGCAAAGTAGTAAAATACCACGTAGGCAGATCATGGGGGAGTTGTGACAGATGGTACCTACATACGACGAAGTCCTGGCGAGAGGTATGGGATTTAATGTACAGATACTCTGCAAATCCGCCGTTCATCCTTCCGAACCAAGGTAGGGAGTTAGTCCTGGTGGGTAGCAGTTATTGTGCATGAGGTACGGTACTGTACTTGGACATGGCGTAGGGCTGGGTAGGTTGCGGCCGGCGCGCATGGATTAGGTGCCAACAAGGGTGCATGGTTCGGCATCTCCGCTTGCTGAGGTGTTGTCGTCGCCGTTTGTTGTTTTGTTGTTATTATTGTCATCGTCACTGCTGCAGTCAGCCCAGCACTACAGCAGCTAGCAAGCAGCAGTAGCTGGGCGGGCATGGAGCTTAAAAAGACAAGATGGTATGCATGTCTCAAATGTTTGAAATGCGGTGAAGTCGGGAATTTTTTTTCTTTTCTTTTTTTTCTTCGTCTTTAGAAGCGTCTTTTTCTTTTTGGTGGTTGCAGGGGT